>UYJD01000010.1:1181763-1313955 GCA_900618795.1 Cyanodermella asteris | reverse complement strand
CGTTACAGTAACTAGACATACCTAGAATAGTACGAGTTAAAATAACTACGTTAGACGATCGACCTCGTAATATTATCGAGCTAAAATAATAAGTCCTAGTAGAACGGAGTAGTAATATAGAAGGTATACACGATATAATAGCGAAAATACGTACTTAGCGTCCTCGTAGAGCGCGTGTCTATCTATATAGAAAGCCGACACGAGACACGAAAGTCGCGCGCTACTCGGTCCAGCTCCGGCTCCGGTAGATTCGGGGTACAGCGGCCGCCAAGACCTGCGAATTCCCTTTCTTCCGCTTCTTTACCCCGGGCGCCTTTCCGTCGCAAATCCGACACGATCTCGGTCTGCTGCATCATCTCCCTCCCAAGGTACCTCAGCTGCTAATCCCAGCTCCGCCAACCCACTTTGCTCGACTCCTCTCACGCGCCAGCAACCTCTTTCGACCCAGACATCTCTCGGATTGCTCGCCGTTCAGATTCAATTCCGCTCGGTGATGCTGTCCTGCACCTGCTGACCCCTTCCGAATTACAAACCAGCCACCGACCGTTACCCTCATCCCACCACCTGTCTCCATCTGACAACACCAGCAATGCAGACGCCAGTACGGTCCTTCTCGTACGGACCCGACAGCACATCGCAGAATACCATGAGTGCGAAGAAGCGGAAACGAGGCCCTGACGCAGAGACTAGCCTGAGGTTCGTAATACCACCAATAGACCACGCAATACTAACAACTCGCAGTTGCCATCTCAGCTGGCTTTCAGGAAGTCAGACACTCTCCTCACAGCCCACAGCACCTACTCCCGCTCTCTCCGATGCCAGCAGCACATTCTCCGGACCTCCACCGCCGGAAGATATTGCCAGCCCACAGCCTCACTCTCAACCCTTCATTTTCAATTCGCCTCGAAAGTCAAAGACATCTTTCCTCCAACGACCCATTGCACAACCCCACCCAAACAAACGACCACACTTCACATCGTCACCCGTCATTCCGCCAACTCCCGCCTTGACCTACTCATCCGATAGCCTCTCGCAGCTGAACATGACAACGACCGCCTGCCACCTCTGCCATCGCCGCCCGAGGTCAGTACAGGAACTGCCATCATTCGCCGACTGTGAGACTTGCAGGTTACGAACATGCAATATTTGCACTCGCGTTTGCGAGGGTCCGAGATGCCGAACCATTATATCAGCCAGACAGACCTTCTTCTCCGGCGCCACACCCTTGACGGCAGACCTGGAAGCATCAAAAGGCAAGACTGTCTGTCGTGCTTGCTGTATTGAGGTTGGTGTCGAAGGCAGGGTCTGGTGTGAAGCATGCTACGCCGACGATACAGAGTTGGAGAACTTCAGCTTGGGCAAAGGCAAGAAGGAGCTCCAAGGCGAGAACATGGGGAGGATCGCCAGCTGGCTGGAGGACTGCGGCACGACTCCGGAGATACCCACGGAGCTTGAGGATATGACAATGGAGGCCAGTGACTGGTGATGAGCAGAGGCATCCGACGGGAGGACGGGCTCGGGTGCATCACGGCTTTCGAGTCAACGTGAAGCTACGAGGACAACGTATGTGATCACCACAGATTGCGTATATACTGCGTGTTTGGAATTTCATCTGGGCATTTGGGCGGCATATTGATATCCACGACATTACTGGCGGACGAGACGTTTAGCATTATGAGCATTTTGATACCACTCAACTGGAGTGGTACAAGCGAATTATTGAATTGAGATACCCTTCAGCCTTTATTGCTCGGATCTTTCCTGCTTCGTGGCTTGAGAGCAACGTCTTATGCTCTCGGCCCAATGTGAATTCGATACCGCGACGGAGAACTCCCCACTAAATTCACTTTGCCCTCACAATGCACATTCTCGCATTTGTGCGTGGTCGTTCTTCAAGCCGAGCCGTAGCATTGATCAGGCAGCGGAGTTGAAAAGTAAGCTCACAAAGCATCGTGAAAACTCGGCAAGGAACACGCAAACAAGTCATCTGAGATTCCTACTGATGGCACGTCTCATCGGGTGTAGATCTGAACGTTACAAGTCGTCGACGTCGAACGATTGCATCAATCTTCACCACCGCGAAAGTGAAACGGCCTGGTTCTCGAGCGCCAAGCCGTGATCCCTCCACGCTCAAATCATCGCCATTTGCAACACCAGAGACCCAAACTTTCCTCAACTCAACTCACTTACTACGACCTTCCTTCAACGGTACATCGAAAATGCTATTCTTCAGGTACGTCCACAAGCCAATGCCGAACCCCACAAACCGCACTACGCGGAAACGAAAACCAGACCCGCCACTTGCACTCATGGCCTGTGCCAGCACGCATGTATGAGTCGATGAAGCAAAGGACCATGACGGAAACTGACTTGTACCTTTTCTAGCTTTTTCAAGACGCTGGTTGACCACGAAGTGACGGTCGAGTTGAAGAACGACATTCAAATCCGCGGCACACTCAAGAGCGTCGACCAGTTTCTCAACATCAAGCTGGACGACATCCAAGTCGTTGAGGAGCTCAAATATCCGCACCTGGTGAGTTCTACTGCCTTCGCTTCCGTTCCAAGGTCTTCGCTAGCAAAATACGAACATTGGAGCGCCTGCACACAGTCAAGACCTCCATCAACAGTTTGCGCACGCTCGTCATATTCGATATTGTCGACTAGAACCGCGACGAAAGCATTGCACTGCTGTTCACGGGAAGGACCATGCATCTCCAGCCGACTTGATAGCTCGGAGACCGAACTTGGGACAGCTGCTGATGTCTACTGTGTAGTCTTCCGTCAAGAACGTCTTCATCAGAGGGAGCGTGGTTCGATACGTTCATTTACTCGGCAACGCGGTTGATACAGCATTGCTCGAAGACGCCACACGACGAGAGGCAGCTCAACAAGCATCCAGGGCTCGTTGAGGGGATGCGTGGCAAAGTCGGTCCGAGATTTCTGCATGTCGGGGAACCGAGCACCTAAATCGAGACCAAGCATCGAAGCTTAAGATAGCCTGCCACAGACACCATGCACAGAGCAACCATGCTGGCAGAATTGGCACAACACATCCAGGCTTGCAGGTACGGAACACATCTGTGCCCTCAGTTCACACAACCACTAGGAACCACTTTTGTAGTTCATCAGACGCGGTGGCATTGCTCGGTGCTGGGCTTGGTGCATTCCTCATGAGGGAAGATGACACATGATACATGGCTATTTCGATAGCCGAAACGAAGAATTAATGTACAAATAAATTCCCCATTTTGGACCCAGTCTCGTCTTCCAACGCCGTTAATGCACTTCTACCGTTGCGAAAACACCAGGATGTGGATCATTCAGTGTCCCTTGCTCCTCGCTCTCCGTGAGACGAATATGACTTGCCGTAATCCACCCTCAGGTATCGTCCGTTGACCTCGGTGCTTTCAAGCTGCTTGAATGCTGCCGTAGCGCTCTCGACATCAAGGAAGTCGGCGTGTGCGAAGCCTCGCGCCTGGCCCGTCCGGCGATCAATGGCAACTCGGACGTCCAAGACGTTCTTGAGCGGTCTGAATAGATTGTTAAGGTCCGTATCCGTCATGGTATAGGCTAGGTTTCCGATCCAGAGAGTGCGCGAAGGCGTGCCCGTCTTCTTGGCCTCACGAGTGCCTGTTCGGCGGCGGCTGTTGATCTGGGTGTGAGCTGGGTTTACAAGCATCAAACGACCTTCAAACATCTTATTGTTGGCCTGCTCAAGCGCATTCTTCATGGATTGCTCATCGGCGAATTCAACAAAGCCGAATCTGGAGTACGAGGTCAGCAGGCTGTCGCCAAAGATGTGGTGCACAATAGCTTACCCTTTACTCATACCACGCGGGTCCTTCGCTATCTTTGCGTGTGTGACGGTACCAAACTGTTCGAACTTTTTCGCCAGCGCCTCGGCGTCGACGTGGAAGAAGAGATTTCCCACAAAGACGGTGTGAACGACCGGTGTGTCAGATCCAGCGCCAGCCGCATTTGCAATAGCCCCCGTCGCGGTAGCCGTCGCCTCTTCCACAGCCTCCGGAGCACTAGAGTCCCGGACAGCTTGCTGCGTGCGCTCCGCCGCCGCTGTGATCGCATCAGAGAAAGAAGACGTATCTCCTGACACTGAAGCTTCACTCGATGATCTTCCCTCGATATTTTCCGCATCTGACTGGAGGACGGATTGCTCCGTTATCGTGGCAGACTCAGCTCTTGTCTCGTCAACATTGGTGCTGTCATCGCTGGCGAAACGTCGCTGCCACGTTATAGCAGATGAGACGGTCTGAGGTCTTCTGGAGATGGGGAGCGAGTATGTGCGGATGGTTTGAGACTGCAATTGCGCCGAACGAACGGGGCCATTCAAGAACGGAGTCGCAAGGGCACGAGACGCGGCCCTCCTGAAGGCGAACCTGCGAACTGAAGTTAGAAATCTCAAATGCCAACGCGGTCCCAGACTTCAAAGTGCTTACATTGTACTGTGAGGGGTTGCAGGGGTAATACAAATCGATGGTAGAACCACAGTGTCCAGGAGGCGAATATGTTCTTGCACGGCACATCACAGCAACTTTCTTTTCGCCGCGAGCTGGCGACGCCAAGCCTGCATCTCATCGGAGCCGATCTCCGGATCTCATTTTCCGCCCAAGTCCGCTTCGATCTGAAGATGGTTATTCTCATCTCCATCGGACAGAGAGCGAAGTCTATACTAGACACTTTGTTCTGTATGTTCGAAAGGCCATCAGCTGACAATGAAATGTACATTGTCAGGACTCGGCTCAAATGCTGATCTTGAGGGCTGTCATCAATACCCTGATCTGTCCACATCTCTCGGATTGACAATCCATGTTATCCCAGACATCAATCTCGTGTCGCGAACATTGGACATGCTAAAGAAGATACGGGTTGGATAATCAGCCTGCGGCTGCAGCCTGTGGGGTCGGGCTGTTAATGGCCGCCGGACATTGCAATACCGAAAATTCGTTCGAACAATGACTGAAAGGCCGTGCTTTTCAGGCCTTGCTGTTTGCTCAACAAACACAGGAAACCCATTGGCGACGCTGATAATGTTCTGCATTCATCTGAAAAGTTGGCTATTAGAGCCTCATGTATACAACCCTTCTCTGCTCTTGCATGGCGACTGTGTCTTCCATGTGTAGACGGCCCCCACGCGATGATTATCTAACATGGTGTACTTCTCCCTTGCTCTCAGGACTTTCCTTGCGTGTGATTCGGCATTTGTACCAATTCTCGTCTTTGTCATCTCATCACCAAACACTTGCAAAGAGGGAGGACTGCCGGATACGGCGAGATGGTGTGGCTGACCCGAGCCTCCCTTGCCACGTCTCCCCTCTTGATAACATCAACCGACTCTGCTGCAACCTGGAAGCGATTCCTTAACTCATGAGACAGATCAAAGTCGTCGGCTTGCCAGTCCACCCACCCTTGTAAACAAAGGCACTAACGCCAATGAGAGCTCGAGGGCCCCTTGTGCTGGCAAGCCAGGTCCTGGGCGTAAAATAACCTCGAGACCGATGGCAAGTTCGCAACCACGCCGTGTCCGTGAGCATATTGGGACAATTTGATGACACCAGTCTACTTGCCGTCGCATCTCTTACTCGAGCCATGTTTGGGAATTGAGGCACCTCGTGGCAGGTGAGCAAGCCAAGATTCGTTCCTGCACACAATATGCCATTCACGTCGGGGCCAAGGTTGGGAATTGAGTTCGCTGAAATGACCCAAGCCTCAGCGTAATCACCGCTCCATACTTCCTAGCCCCTGCAGAACATGTTCCAACATAGGAACTTACGAGCTGTATCAAGTCTCTTGCGTCTCCTCAAGCGAGGCCCTACACACAAGGGACGCCTGTCTTCCCTTCACTTCTTTGGCCGCACAAACTCCCCTCTTTCTTTGACACCCAGCTTGCTCGATCCGGCATCGTGCTCGCCTCTTTGAATTAATAAGTCTCTCTTTCACCCTCCACACTTCTTTGCTCTGCACCCACCCACAGACTTCGACTATGAAGACGTTTGCTGTTTTGCTTGGCTTGCTCGCTGCGACATTGATCTCTGCCTCCCCAATCGTGATCACGCAAGAGCCGGCAAGGTCGGTGAGTTTCAGGCTCTTCACTTTCACAAGCTAACGATCGCAGGTCGTGCAAGGCAGCAGGATCATTGTTGGAAGCCGGTTCATTGGAGGATTGTTATGCTCAGCTTGCCACGGCTTGCTGCAGTAAAACGGGTCAAATCGTGCATCGGAGCTCTTGTCGTTGCGGATAATGGCGCCAGCTCGACTTTGACTTTGGACATGCGGCATGAACCACCTCAATCAGCCACCACCAGCACGTACCTGACATGAAGCTATCATGGTGAAGGACGTCCTTGCAGTATGCCCAGCTGTGGCGATCTGCCTGCATTCCATTGGACTGCCGAAAACGGAACCTAGCACACATCCGATTTCGAAACAAAGCCTGTTCCAGCAACTCAGGCGACGTTATGAGCGCGGCGCTCTGGACCCTTTCCAGTTTCACGGTGGAAGTGCGCACTCACGAGGACGCAAGATCGAGGTGTCGGCTGATCTATTAATTCGTAATATCATCTAAGACTTTGCGCCACATACTGTTGATGCGGCACGAACGATGCGCCGCACTCGCACTGCATACCTTGCTGGCGGGATGAGCATATTCTTGCGAGTCGCAGAATATGCTTCAAAGGGACTGCTAGCGCTATGCAGATGGCTGTGTATAATCAGACGGTCGCTCTACTTGAGACTAGCGCACCGAAAGGATCAATAGAATTTTGTTGTTGAGGACTGGCGCTCGTCCACGACCGCTCATGGCATTTACCACGTACCGTGTCAGCCTCGCAAACGTCAGACCGGTCCGAAGGACTGCCCCGGACGGTAATATGATCATGCTTTCGCTCCCGCTCCCTTTCATGTCCATCCCAGCCTCTTGTACAGGACAAAGGCCCCGGTTACATAAGAGAAGACTAAGCCTTTCAGTACCTCAGGAACGTTGCCTGTGAAGAATTGCCACATCTCGGCATCGCCTTTGCTGGTCACTCCAACGCTAATCCATCTCACATCCTCGTCTGTTGCCATCCTAACCATCGCATCCGCCAAATCGGCATAACTGATGGTAAAGCTACTCGCGCACGTTCCATAGACAGAGTCCGCTTTTCGGCCCTTGACTATGGCTCCAGGACACGCCCTCGTGACGGGTATCCACGGCGCTTCTTTCGACAAATATTCCGTCGCAAGGCGGCTGTCCTCATAGACAGAACACTCGGCACGATACAGGATTGCCCTCGGGAGTGCAGGAAACAGCTTCGCGGCCGGCTTGTGCAAGGTCGCGGAACTCAGCCAGATGACATGAGGACAGTCCTAGCTCCTGCCGCTCACTTAGGCCTCCGAGCGAGCTTTTTCGAGGGCATTCACTATTCCAGCTGCAGTCTCACGTGCAATTGACAGTCCTGGTGTGTTGGTATTGGTTGCGACGGTCATGAATATGGCGGAGCAGCCTTCAAGACAAGGGGTGAGTGTTGATGGGTCCGAAACGGAACCTATGAATATGGATGCGGACGACGACGAGGAGATTCCTTGAAAAGTGCTTTCGAGCTTGGAGGCATTTCGGACGCAGATTTTGAGGTGTGTATCTGATGATTTCCAGAGCGTCTTTACGACTTCGAAACCGGTGTTGCCTATGGCACCGAGGACAGCATAGGTCGACATCGTCGGAGGTTTCGAACGGTAAGTAGTTTATAGCCTGCAAGCGCACCCAGACGCTTGTCGCATCATTCCTTCTCAGTTCGCCTGTATCTCAATGATAGAGTCGATCCGATCGCTATATTTCGCATTGCTCCTCTGTGACACGGTTTTTTGACAGCACAAATGGTCAATCATTCATACATGTCTTTGCAAGTAGACGTCCACTCGAAACCAGCTTCTATAAGTACTCGACCTCGCATAGATGGCTGCAGCAGGTCGCGTCAAGGCTTGCCATTTGGCATGCTCGCTGCCCTCGGCACCAACAAGGACCCTCGTGGTCGACTTGCGATCGGAGTCCGATATTGCACCGAGCGATCAACACGGTAGATGCAGCTCGGCAGGGTCTTGTCCCGCAACTGATTCCTTCAGAAGATGGATGGAATAAGAGAGAGCTCTCAAGTGACGGCTTTACAGGTGCGATGGCCTGCCAGAATCAGTGACGACATTTGTGTTGGCCAGAATTTGGCAACGCGCACGGGCATGTGAACAAATATCAACAGTACCCACTCGATCCTCACCATCATCAACGGAAACTACGTGAGACCACAAGACTTTGTCCTTGTATCTGTTCGTCTACATGTTCGTCTACAAAAAGCTGCCCTGTGCTTCACACCCGTCCCTCGCGGGTTTTCACCACGAAACCATGCAAAGTCTGAGATCTTCACCAAAAGCACGAATCGGCGGATGCTGAAGAACAGACAGGATATCAAAGCCATGACTATGCTACCTTGAATCAAAAAGTCGCCTCGTATACCAGATGTCGTTTCCCGGTCGCATTGCCTGCTGCTCCAAGCTCGGTGACATTCCCTCGCACGGTGCCCTGCTCATCTGCATACTTCGCCCAAGCACTATCCAATGCATACACAGCGATGCTGACATTTGTCCCAGCCGGCAGATCACTCGTTCCAATACGCATGATGGTCAGAGGCTCATCAGGATAGAAAAGCATCGTGCCCGCATGCGTCCCACCATCGACAAAGACCTCCAAAATGCTTCTGTCGATGACACCGCTGACACTCCAGTTGGTGCCGTTGTACACATCTGCAACGGAGAACTTGTCTGTCCAGAAGACGTCGTTGGAGAAGCCATTGACGCCGCTGCGGTCTAAAAAGAACGGATTATCCCCATTGAAGTAGAAGCCGGTCCGCAGACGCTCTCCTGAGATAGGGCTTAAGAACGTCATGTTCAAGGTCGGGTTTGGGCCAAGAGCTGTGGCGTTGATACCCGTGACATTGGCTTCAAAATACAGCGCATTCGACGAGACCGAGGAGTAGTCAACGATGGCACTCCCGTTTCCTTCCCATGAACTCTGGTTGAGCGATGGACCACGGACTGTGCTGAGGTCTGCAGGTTCATTGACCATGATCCACCCGACACGAGTCGCATTTGTGAGGTAGTTGCGGCGAGGGAGACTCATTGCGCTGCGCCAGCCTTCGCTGGCGGTAGGCACTCGTTGACTGTATTGCCAATTGCTTGCCCAAGCAATGCTCAGCGCATCCTCGTCTTCACCAATGCCATAGAAGAACTGACCCGCATAGTTGTCTTTCGCGAAATCAGTGAGACGAGCTGCCCCGTCGACCGGCGTGAAGTGGGTGCCGTTGAAATGACCCGGAAAGTACTGACTAACGCTGCCCCCCAAGGGTGCACCAGGCTGGATGGAGATTTGCAGAAGCCACATGTGGTCGACAAGACCACCATTGGAGTCCCGAGCCGGAATTGGGACGAGGCTGGGACATTCATATTGTGTGCCAAGGAGCCCGTGATGCGAAAAGTTCGAGGCAAAGGTCCAGTTTTTGAGATCGGGACTGGTCAGAAACTCAATCGTGAATTCCTGAGCGTACGAGACCACCATGACCCAGTGGTCGTCATAGCGGATGACCTTGGGATCACGGTACTGACTGCTGGTGCTGTTGACTACCGGATTGCCCGAATATGGCTGGAACGTGTAGCCACCGTCAAGCGACCAAGCAATGTTTTGCGTTTGGGGCCCAGCGCTTCCGTCGGCATAGTATTGAGCAAGGGTGTAAATTGCGATCACACCATTATTCTGGTTGGGAAAGAAGCCCGAGGTGTTGTTCGGATCGGTCACGGCACTTCCGGAGAAGACGTACTGCGTCTCTTGAGGAGGAAATAGAGCAATGGGCTGGTTCTCCCAGTGGTAGAGGTCTTTGCTGGTGGCATGGCCCCAGTGCTGATTGCCAGCAGCAATTCCGGTCGCGTCATACTGGTAGTAGAGGTGGTATGTTCCGTTGGCGTCTCTAAACAAGCCATTGGGATCGTTCATGAAATGTTGCGGGGGCGAGAAGTGGACTTGTGGCCGCAGTTGCCCGGTGTAATTTCCTGGTATAGGTGTTCCGGTGGGAACGGCCGGGTTGACATATTGACTCGTTTGAGCAAGTACACTCACCCCAAAGGCAAGCTGACAAAAGAGTGCGCTGTTTCCAAATTTCATTTTGAATCGCAATACAATCAGACAATGGCCACGACGAAGATGGAGAGCCCGAAGTCCGCAGCTTATATTAACTTTCGAGGGATGGAAAACGCAGCTGCAAGCTGAACATGCCCGTGTGGAGCATCCCGCCCACAGACGTCAACACGCTCAGACCTGATCTTGTTGATGCATCAGAGCCTCGCAGGAAGGCCGTGGAAAGTCTCACATGATTGGATGCCCAGGCTGGAGCTGCTCGTTGTGTCCTAGGTGGATCGTCTTCGGCCAGAGGGGCGGGCGTTGTGGAGCGTTCGACCCCGCACGAGCTGCATAAGTTGCGTATTCTAGAAGCTTGATGGAAGCATCTCAAGGGAAGATTGATACACCAAGACCGCTGCAATTGGCGGTGATATTGGTCCGTGTGCTTGGGCTGCATAGCTTCGTGGCTGTACCATTACTGACATAGCTCAACAAAGGGACGCAACGCGGGAATTCCGGGGCGAAGCCGGAGGAGGCGCATCTTCGTGCTGCCGGATGGCTGAACTTTGGTTCACTCATCCGTTCATTTCGAGGGCGAAATGACTGCTGCCAAAGTAACGAAACGTGTACAGTTGACAAACCGCACGAAACTGGATCTTGATGGTGATGTGATGATCGGGAAAAGTTTTGGCAACGGTCGCCTTCGGGGCGATTTTCCGTGCCACAAGATATTGGAATACCTACTGTAGAAACATCCGGTAGCTGAATCAAACTAACCAGTACGACATTCTCGACTCCTCGAGACTGTGACAACCACGTTCCGCAGGTCCATCCACGGTTGTGTGTGTCCACGCAAATTGCGAGAAGGCCAAGCCTGTCCGTTCAAGCGATGAGGGGACGCCGTAGGCCACAGCTACAGTCACGTTTGCTCTCAGCATACGGCTCGGGTCTACTTGCAAAGTAATGCAATGCTACGAAAGGTCGATCCAGACATGCTCGATCGTTGTCGCCGACCCACGTCGGCGAAATATCATGCACAAAGAGGCTAAACAAGTCGCTGAATCTTGGATGCTTGGTGGTTAGGAAAAAGGCCGTGATATACGTTCGTAGGAGACATCATTGGCTGCTCCCAATGCCGTGTACGTCCAATTACTTGACTTCAAACACCGCCAAGTTTGCTATGAGAACGCACAGGAAATTTCCAGGTCGGTAGATGCGCAAGTAGTCTGGCATAGAGATGCGGGCAACACAAGTTTCTTTGACAGCCTGGAGCGGTCACGTGCCAGAACAGCCGCAGTATTCGGCTTCGCAATCGGAATCGCAAGCAGCGCAGCACACAACCCAGCAGAACACAGCAGAACAAACCGTCCCTTGATCCTCATCCCCTACGACTCCGAGACGACAATGGGCTGACACAGAGCGGGTGATCGTAATCCGCCTGCAGGCCACCATCGTCGAACAACCCCGGCAGGTCTCATCGACGCGTGCGCATCTCCTCTGCTGGCTGGTGCGGGCGCGAGTCATGCTACTCCAGTTTCGTTGCCCGCTCTGACACGCAACGTTTCTTCGCAGCGACCAGTCGCCTGCCCGCCCGTATATAACAGGACGCTGCCAGTCCCTCCAGTAGGGCCATGTTGCCTGACTCGCAGACTGCCAACCCTGTCACCAGTCCCGGCTCGTCTGGCAACACCAATCGCGACGGCGCTTCTGCCGATGCAGAGCCTACCGATCTACGCACCTCCGCTGCGAGGAAGCGCAAAAATGGCCCAGGAGGCCGTGGCGTTGCCAATTTGACGCCCGAGCAGCTTGCAAAGAAGCGTGCGAATGATCGTGAGGCCCAGAGAAACATCAGAGAGCGCAACAGAGCGCAGATTGAGGGTCTCGAGCGTACCATAGAGCATCTCAGATCGCAACAGCCCTACCAGGAACTCCAACGCGTTATCAAGGAGAAAGAAGCGGTCGAAGCCGAGAATGCCGAAATCAAACGTAGATTGGCCACGGTCATGCAGCTTATCCAGCCTGTCGTCGGCGGTGTTTTGGAAGCGTCTGACGCCAATGGTGCTTTGTCTCAGAAACAGGGTCCCCTTGCCTCCCTGCAGACAGTGCCACGAGCCGGCTTTCACCACGAGCAATTCATGAATCCTGTCGACCCGTCGTCTGCAGCAAGCACCACTTATACCATGCCATGGCAAACCAAATCGAGTGGCTCTCCAGATTCTCGGGCGGCTCCGGCCTTTGCACCGAGACCTCGGTCACCCAGTGGGCAGCCTACGCTCCTAGGTATGGCTTCCAGCATTTATAGAATCACCGATAATGAGCATGAAGCCTTGAATCTGCTCCGACTTGGTGATCCCAGGGCGGCCGGCACGGATAGGGCTGCCGACCTGGTCACGCGTGTTACGATAGCATCGCACTCTGCCTTGTCGGGCTCATCTACGCCAGCAATGCACACCATCGATGAGAACACACCACTTCACCAGCGTCTACCCCTGAACGGGGGACCAACTTGCACTCTGGACAGTATTGTGCTGACCTTCCGTGCCGAGATTGACAAGAAGTTGAGACTGGGCCAGTCGGCTGCTCATGTGCTTGGTCCAGACATGCCGGACTGGCGGTACATCAAGGATCCGGACTCGGTACCTGCAGGCCAGAAAAATTACGTTGGAGCTTTGAGCCGCTTCTTCGGCCAGGTCCTGAGCAGTCGCATGTTCCCTGATCTCCAGAAACCGCCTGAGAAGGTTGGTTCGGCATACCTGTTGTACACGACCATGTACTGGTCGCTGATCAAGGATGAGAAGACCTTTTCCAGAGTTCCCGACTGGCTTCACCCTACGGAACTACAAATGAAAATTGTCCATGGTCCCTGGGTAGATGCCATGTTTTGGCCCGCCATGCGTGACAAGGTTGTTACGAGGCCCCAGGATTATCACTTTGACGACTTGTTCGTCCCGTTGACACGCACCGTCAGCTGCAATTGGCCGTACGGTGATGAAAACATATTTGACCCCACAGCCATGCGTGGGGGCCAGTACGTTCTGAGCGACAGGTTCTTGGAACACATCCTCAAGATGGAGAACTGGACGATGGGATCTGAGTTTGCCAAAGCCTACCCGCAGCTGGTCGGAACATACCCGCTCAGAGATCCGCCTTGAGATGTCTGGTCCAAGGGGCGATTCGTAAACTCCGAAGACGGCAACGACGATTTACTGTGAATGAGACAATGAATGGATTCGCACGATATTGAATCTGACCACACCAGTGGTCTCATATTCTTGCATGGGGCTTCGGTCATCTGACAATAGCTGTTAATGATCACAACGTTGGTTCATGGACGATGACGAGCATGGGTTATGCGTGGTTTGGCTTTGGGTTAAATCTGGTCGGACATGGCGCTGAGCGCGCACAGGTTCAGACATTTGGTCGAAAGACTGCCATCTCAGCAAAAGCTGGTTGAGGCTACCTTGGTTTGTTTCTGGGCAAGAGGATGGATTTGACAATGTCGAGGAGCAGCGCTGCGAGAGCTCAAAAGCTCTGGGGGTCAATTGGAAATCTCCTGGCTCAAGGAGGACACAGTGGGTGCGAATACGATGTTCTTATACTGGTGGCATATGAGTGATACTGTGATGCATCCGTTTCCTGTTGTTGCAAATAAATCCGGTCGTCAAGATAGCGTCGTATGTTCGTGAAAGAAGCGCCTCAAGCGCACCGGAATGGCCGATGCTCGGAGCTGCTCCGAAGATAAGATACACTTTTTTTTTTCTGGCTAATTGATATTTGCCTCTGAACGAGCTGACTTGTGAATTGTCTTTACATTGTCAAAGAGCTTCAGTCAAGCGAACCTCTCGACAAGACCATAAACTGCTGTGTATTACGAAACGCCTAAAGCGCCCGCAGTTGTTGGTGAGAAGGTTATTACTGCACGGACGGAAAACCACCAACCACCTACTCAAGTGGCCCAAACCATCGCAACACATAGTACCCCCCAAAGTTGAGCCAGCTTAGCACATATTGCGTCATCACCAGTAGCACTGATATTCAAGTCTCAATCTCAGTATCGCTCAGGGCCTATCAATTGCTCCGACAGCAACATGGCGGACGGCAAAGCACCAGCAGCAAACATGCTTTGGGGCGGACGATTCACCACCGGTCTGGACCCTCTAATGGTAAAATACAACGAATCGCTCCCCTACGACCGCATCTTCTGGAAGCAAGACATTCTCGGCTCAATCGCCTTCGCGCGCGCCAATGTCAAGACCGGCGTCCTGACGCAGGACGAGTTCCTCCAGATCGAAAAGGGTCTGAAGGCAGTCGGCAAGGAATGGGAGGACGGCACTTTCGTACCGCAGGCCAATGATGAGGACATTCACACGGCGAATGAACGCCGGCTGGGTGAGATTATTGGCAAGGGTGTTGCTGGCAAGCTGCACACGGGTCGCAGCAGGAACGATCAGGTTACGACAGACATGAGGATGTGGTTGCGGGATGAGTTGACGAAGCTGGAGGGATATCTTGTTGACTTGCTTAGGGTTTTTACCGCGAGGGCGCAGCAGGACATAGAGTATTTGATGCCTGGGTACACTCATTTGCAGAAGGCTCAGCCGATCAGATGGAGCCACTGGTTGTTGTCTCATGCCACAGGTCTTGCCAACGAGTTGGACAGAGTCCGCGAAGTCAAGAAGCGGGTGAATCAGAGCCCTCTGGGAAGTGGTGCTCTGGCAGGCAACCCATTCAAGATTGATCGTCAAGCCATCGCAAAGGAGCTTGGTTTCGATGGTGTGCTACCGAATTCGTTGCAGGCAGTCGGCGATCGTGACTTTGTCTTCGAGACCCTCCAATGGGGCAGCACGGTCATGCTGAAGATCAGCCGATGGGCGGAGGACTTGATCATCTACTCGTCGCTGGAGTTCGGCTTCGTCACCCTTGGCGACGCTTACTCGACCGGTTCATCATTGATGCCGCAGAAGAAGAACGCAGACAGTCTTGAGCTTCTCAGAGGCAAGGCTGGCCGAGCTTTCGGTCAGATGGCTGGTCTGTACTGTACGATCAAGGGCCTTCCAACGACATACAACAAGGACTTACAAGAGAGCGTTGAGCCCCTGCTCGATCACGTCAAGACTGTCGGCGACTCTTTGCAGATTGCAACAGGCGTCTTGAGTACCTTGAAGGTGAACCCCAAGAAGATGCTGGCTGCCTTGACCCCGGACATGCTCGCGACTGAAATTGCCGACTACCTTGTCCGCAAGGGTATTCCGTTCCGTGAGGCTCATCATGTGTCTGGAAGGTGTGTTGCCTTGGCCGAGAACGAGGACACGACGATGGACAAGTTCACACCTGAGCAATGGCAGTCCGTTGACTCGAAGCTGGAAGCTGACATCGTCGAGTGCATGGACTACGAACGTGCTGTGGAGCTGAAGGATGCCGAGGGTGGAACGAGCAGGAGCGCTGTGTTGGCCCAGGTCGAACGCCTGAAGAAGATACTCACGACATGAAAGTTCTGATATGGACATCGAATCTGTTTGGCTGTCAATGAAGACACCACGGGATCACAGCATAGTTGCAATCTTCACCAAGATGAGGCACCTCCTCGTCGCGTGTTCAGGCAAGCCATGCGAGTTGGTGATAGAGATTGATCACAGGACGCTTTTCAGTACCGCTATAGAACACAATAGAGCAAGAGTTCAATTCGAGCAGGTCACATCCTCAAGACGCCTTCGTTGAATATGCGTACGGCAGAACGTACGCACAACGTGCCTCCGGTTGCATGAGTGAGTCGTTCAATCACGAATCCAGTGTCAAAATGAACTCATCTCCCAACCTTTCATTATTACTGTTGATGCCGCCCCACAGAACGACACTCGATTTGTCCAAATCGCCTGCACTGCTGGAGGCAAACCAGCCACGCGCGCCTGGCATCGCAGCGCGGCCTGCGCTCATCGTGGCTTCGGGTACCACCACCTCATCCCAATCGTACTCTCTTGTCTTCATCCCAATAAGATACCGCGTGGCATCCTTGAAGCTCGCCGCCGTCATCCCATCGGGCTTCAACTGGAACGTCCATACATCGTCCCAAAACTCCCCGGCACCTTCATGGCCTTTGTTGCTGGGATTCCTCTCGCCGAGCAACAGGATTAGATAGTTGCGTCCTTGTCCGGTGGTAACGTGGTGCATGCCTGCCACGCTTCGTGCACCTGGATGCTTGCCTTCTGAGCCATCGATCTTGATGCTTTGCCATTCTCCGGCTCGCGGGTGAGGTACTACGCCTGCCTCGGCGACGCCGGACTGGTCCACGAACGTTTCTTTTCCCAACACGAGGTAGTCCATTTGTCCTCCAATCTGGCTCTTACCGTCAAAGCCTCCATATCGGAATAAGCGCTTGTCGGAGCAGGCGAGTGCAGGACCTCCTCGGGGTGCACCAGGCGCGTCTGGAAACTGTCGCCATACTCGAGCTGCGATGTCGAAACCCCAGACATCTGCAGCGCGACCTGAAGCAGGGCATCCTCCGTGAATGAAGACTGTACCATGGCGATCTAGTGATGCGGCTGCTGGGTTCTGTTCCGTCTTGGTCCGCGATGGCAAAGGATGTTCAGTGGCCGCCGACGCGTGGTACGATCGAGCTTCTGGGAAAGGTCCTTCAGTCGGATCAAGGTACGTCCAACTGTTGTCTTGAGTATCAAAACACCAGACGCGACCATTTTCCTCCAATGGCTTCATATCCTTTCCACCTCGCCCACCAAAGACGTACATCCACCGGCCAATCGATGCCGCGGTATGACCCACTCGCGGCGAGGGAGCGCCATCCGGCTTGACGCTGGTGTAGTCTGTCGACTCCACGATCCCTGACGGTAACGTGTAGATATGGACGTCATTGTCGACGGGAACTCGGGGCTCAATCTCGCCACCGAAGATGTATGCTTTTCCTCGGATTACACACAAGCTGTGTGAGGAACGGGGTAGTGGAAGCTCGGGTGCAAGGGGCGTCCATCGCCCTCGAATTGGCATTGTGCTTCTAGCGACACCGTACGCAGCGGCGCCGGCGCTTTCGACGACGTGCTCAGCAGCGTAGGCTCCTGCAACCTCTGCCATGATTGAGCGTTTGATGCTCGAACTGAGCCTGGATGGCTGGAATATGCAACGGATGGGACACGAAGAGCGGATCGCAATACAGGTATTGATGCCGGGTTGTAGAAGATTGGTCACGAGCTTGACAAAGAGTGCCGGTGAGGCTGACTTGACGGGAAAGAGTCGTACTCAAAGATTCAGGCCCGCCTTGAAGCTGTGGCCGGCTGGCGATGTGTGACGTCAATGTGGCGGATACAACTTGACCGACGTTGTGCCGTTTGGCGGATGCTGGTTGTGAGCAAGCTTGGCCTGAACATTGCAATTTGTCTGATTGGTGGTATGCTTCTAAGACTGCTAACGGTCCCAATAATGAGCTTGAGAGAGCCTCGATCTTCGCAGAATTGAGCACAAATGTTCCTAGACGACGTCTCAGAGCGTGCCCACAACTTGCAGTTTCTTGCCATGATACTTCTCGTACATGCGGTTCACCAATTAGGCTTTGCTTATTCGACCCACATGATCGAAGCGCCATCTTCAGCCCGTGATCACTGTCTTACTATCCCATTCACATTCTTCGTCTTCTCGTCGGCCTCACATGATGCTTGACCATCTTGCGTAGATATCGAATTCTTGTTCTGTATCTGCGATTGACGCCCTGCCCATTATGGCGTTAGGGTATCTTTTGTCGTCCTCAGACATGGGGAGCTTGACACCGTCCATTGTCTTACCGCTTCTGCTATGGATCTGTGCCGTATGTATTCACAGAAGATTTTTGCATCCCCTATCGTCAGTACCAGGCCCGTTCCTTGCCTGTGTGACACCGCTTTGGCTCTGGTTCCACGCCTGGAAGGGCGACGAGGCTTCCATCGTCTGGAAGGTGCATCAGGCGTATGGCGCAATCGTACGCGTTGGTCCAAACGAAGTTGACATCGCAGATGGCGCAGCATTACACCCAATCTACGCAGAAAAGGGCGGGTTCTTGAAGCATCCTGGATATTCGAATTTCGACATTCAGGGGCATCCTACAATTTTCTCGGCTCTGGACCCTGAGTACAGAAAGCCACGTGCGCGGGCAGTGATCAATATGTTTGCTCCTGGTAGCATATACCCCAACAGTAACTCGATTCACGCCTCGGCAGACGTTTTTGTTGAACGGCTTCGAAAGGGAGCGGCATCGGGTCGGCCGGTCAATGTGCTGAACTTGGCCAGATGCTTTGCGTTGGACAGTCTGTCCGAGTATCTATTTGGGGTGCGGTACGGGGGACTGGAAGAGGAATCGGAGCAGCTGTCGGCTTCTCGATTTGTCGACTTCTTTGTCTCCTTTGGCCGCTTCTTTTACTTGCCAAAGTGGCTGTTCGACCGGGTTGAGTGGGTATGCGAGAGTTTGTTTCTCGATGACGGCGGAGCAGAGTCACTGGGAAAGGTTGATGCTTATGCGCATAAACTTGTTCAAGACTGTGCAGCAAGCATCGAACGCCAGGATGGCAAAGCCAGCACCTACCAGATGAAGCTGCTCGAGGCAGGCTTTAGCCAGCACGAGGTTGAGCAGCAATTCTCAGACGTCCGTAGCAGGCGGGATTGCGGGCAAGATGCCAACAGAGCGTCGCTAAATTCATTGCCGTGCTATCCGTGCCTGCAAAGATCAGATCCTGGCAAAGAAGTTACGGAAGCCAGGAGCAGGGACGAGTTCACTAGGGATAAGTCACGGATATAAAGCCTTCCGTATCTCAAAGCGGTGGTGCTCGAAGGCTTGCGGGTCTCTCTTGCCAATCCCACCCGGCTACCTCGGATCGTGCCGCCCGAGGGCTGGGAATGGAAGGGATTCACGTTTCCTGCTGGTACAAGCGTAGGTGTTGGTTCTTATCAGCTTCACTGGAACGAAGACGTGTTTGCAGATGCTCAGAAATTTGCGCCCGAGCGCTGGTTGGCCGCGAATGCCGACATGCACCGTGACAATATGGCCTTCGGCATTGGGGCTCGGCAATGCATTGCAACACTGTGTGGTCTCAGAGCCGCAAGTGCGCTGGAAGTTTTTTGGCTGCAATGGCTGCTGCCCCGGCCAGAGCTCCTACAATTCCCAACGTCTTCAGCTGGCTCACGCTGATCAAGCTCTCCTCTCTGACCCGACCAATATACTCTTTAGTTTTCTTGACCGTGATTTGTTCTTCATCATCAAAGTCCGACCAGTCCACGGTTGAGAGCATTTTTTGATACGCCACTACGGAGTCAGACCAGTTGTTGGTGATCTTACCATCTGCAGTCTTGTACCAGGAGTTGCAGCTCGGATCCGCAAACACAGTAGTCTTCAGCTTTTCTTGCAAAGCTGCGTTGTGGGCTTCGATTCGTTCTCGCTTCGGTATCAACTTGAACATCTTGTTTCCGGCTGATCGAGTGGTGAGCACTTTTTCGATGAGAGTGTTGAGGTAGCGTGTTTGCTGCTCGATCATGAGGACGATGCTGCTGTGGCCAAGGTTAGTGTTCGGACCGTAAAGGCAGCCGAAATTTGGCATCGATTCGACCATCATGCCTATTGAAGTCAGTAGAAGTCAGGGAAAGAGCTGAGTTTACGCACCATAGAGTGCTTGTGCACCGTCAGTCCAGACGTCGTCCAACGTCCTTCCGCCTTCTCCTGTAATCTGAATGGGATGGAAGAACTGCAATGTTTTGAAACCGGTCGCGCATATTATCAGGTCAACATGCTCGAGCCCTCCACCATCCGCCAATTCAATGCCTGTCTCTGTGATGCCTTGGATGGAGCGCGTCTCAAGAACAACATTGTCTCGCGCTAGCGTGGGGTAAAAATCATCCGAGATAATGACTCGTTTGCACAATGGTGAGTATTTTGGGATGAGTGCATCACGTATGGCCGCATTCTTCTCCCCAGGAAAGTTCTTCTCTATCGCTTCTAGACACTGGTTCCGGATCATTGTGGACATCTCGCCTCCTTCATGAGCCACTGCGTCGTAGAAGCCCTCGCGAGCATCCATCATCAGAGACCTCGCTAGCCATTGCGACGGCGGAAACCACTTGAACAGGGACTGCACAACGCCTGGCACGGGCCGGTCGAGCCTGTACGTAACCCAGTTTGGTGTTCGTTGAAAAATCGTGAGTTTCCTCGCGACCTTGGCCAGCTCCGGGACGATTTGGACGGCCGTCGCACCATTTCCGATAACGGCGATCTTCTTATCAGTGAGATCGTAGCTCCAGTCCCACCTCGCACTATGCATGATTTTGCCGGCGAACGTGTCCAGCCCAGGAATAGTTGGCCAGCTTGGTTGATTGAGCTGGCCGACTGCTGAAATGAGAAAGTCTGACTCGATAGTGTATGCTTTGTTGTATTCCGCATCTTTCTCACCGCTGACTCGCACTGAGGTCTGCCATTTCGCCGTTGCTTGGTCCCATGACGCATTTTCGACAGTAGTGTTGGATCGAATGTATTGATACAAGTTGTACTTTGATGCCACTTCCACAAGGTAGGACTAACGAGCATGAGCAGCAGAGACAAGGGCGTCAAGTGCGGGAAGTGTCAGCTATCTTACCAGAATTTCTTCCTGGCCGGGGTATAACCTTGACCACGTCGACTTTTGGGCGAATGAGTAGGAGTACAGCGCGGACCAAACTGCTGAAGGTCAGACATTTGACTTGTGCGACCACCCAGGCCGATACTCCATTAACCCAGCCGTCGCATCCACGTGCACTTGGATTACTCGAGTACTCACCGTCACAGGCACAACCAGGATACTTGTTATCTCTCCAAGTCCCACCAACTCCGGCACTCTTCTCGAGTATGACGAAGTTCGTGATGCCTCGATTGAGCAGATCGATTGCAAGGCACATGCCTGACATGCCCGCCCCGATGATGGTCACCGCCGATTTGGTGAACTCGGAGTTGCTTGCCCGAGCCTGCAGCCATGGTACTGGGCCCGTCATAACGGGAATTCAGAGACAAAAGGTTCAACAAGGATAGCAAGTGGCCGAATGCAAAGGTAGCAGACAGAATCACTCGAACGGACTATGCGGAATCGTTCCGGATATTCGTACATAGGAGAGGAGGTAGCGGAGCAACGGAAGCATGGGGCAACACGCCATGACATTAAAGAAACTCGTGTCATCTCTTGTGCAATGCAAGAGTGTCCGGGTCGTCACACAAGTTAACATGGATGTTTGGTCACATCCCGGTCCTTTGTATCCAGTGGCTGGTCGACACATAGACCTAGTGAGGGGAACATGGGAAACGCTAGTGGAACAACCGGAGGATGATAACGACTCGATGTAATTCATGCCGTTCATGTTCCCTGACGCAGAATGACGAACCGCCTTGTCAAGACCTCGGCTGCAGCCAAGGATGCCAGTCTTGCTGCACAGTCAAGCGCCAGGTCCATACCCGTTCTCTTGTCCGACGACAGGCGGGCACTAGTGGAGTCTCGTGTTGATAATGTTCCGCAAGCCGCGTGTGGCAGATGATGGAGGTGAGCTGCCGAGCAAACAATTGCTCGGTCGACCTCCCTCTCCGGAGTCGAGGTCCGCCACTCATGATCAGTCGCCACCGAGAGCAGCTCGACAAGCAAGCATGGCGTTCGGGGACAAGTTGCCTCTTGCAGGCGGTAACGCAACTCGCAGGATATCCACGCCAAAGGCCAAAGTCAAAACGACCGGACTTGCTTCGAAAGGAAACAGCAGCATCTTGAGCTTCTTCAAGAAAGCCGAGCGAGGGTCACAGAATGAAGATGCACTGTTCTTTCGAGACCCCGTCGACCCATACCCAGAGGAGAGCTTCGAGAGCCATGTTCCAACTCCACCTCGAGACCAGTCGCCACCGACGAACACTCGTACCCAGTCACAAGACGTGTCCAGGTTCAATGAAGATGGTGGGCCAGTCAAGAAGAGGAAGACAGCAAAGAAGTTGCTGGGTCGAACACTCAGCCCAGCATTGTCGGTCAAGCAGGAGGAGGATGAATCTATCGAGAGTCACGAATCTGGTCGGGAATCGCCGCAGGATGAGGTCCCCGTGAAAACCGAGGATGACGAGCACGAAGGTGTGGCGAGAGATCCGAAAGAGGACGCTGATACATCTGGGCCACCCGCACTGATGGAGCACGCGACCAGTGCAATGTACGATGATGATATAGAAGATTTTGACGACATGATTGACGACGACATGTTAGAAGAAATGGGCGAAGAATTCTTAGAACGGCGGTTCGCGGAGGAGCAAAGACGATTGGAGGAGCAGGATGATGGGATTGAGCAAAGTGAGGATGCGAAGGACGAAGCCCTCCGAGCTCGTGAGGAATGTGCTCTGGACTCAGATACACCGCCTTGTCCGCTGTGCAACGTCTCATTAGCGGGCATCACAGCTGAACAAGCATCTACTCATGTCAACAACTGCCTCGACGGACGGCCCAAGCCTCTACCGAAGCCTCTGATACAGCCCGCAAACGTCAAATCCGAGCTGCCAATGCCGGCGAAGCGCTTCACGAAAGCTTCCATTGCCAGACCCGGCCAACAAAATCCTTTCACTCTCGGTAGAGAGGACTCGAGTGGTTCCGCTTTCACGAAACTGATGTCAAATCATGCGGAGGATGCGGCATGGGCGACAGCGGCCGCGAACGAAGTGGCATCCAGAGGCAAGCCTGCCTTCAAAAGGACGTGCCCATTCTACAAGATATTGCCTGGATTCTCAATATGTGTCGACGCCTTCCGATATGGTGCGGTTCAAGGCTGCAATGCGTACTTCCTGAGCCATTTTCACAGCGATCACTACATTGGTCTTACGTCTTCTTGGTGCCACGGGCCAATCTACTGCAGCAAGGTCACTGCGAATCTCGTCAGGCAGCAACTACGGGTTGATGCGAAATATGTCGTACCGCTGGAATTCGAGAAGAAGGTCGAGGTTCCGAACACGAAAGGCGTTTACGTTACCATGATCTCGGCAAATCATTGTCCTGGAAGCTCCCTGTTCCTGTACGAGAAGGTCCTCGGCAAGAATCGTGTCCAACGAGTGCTGCACTGCGGGGACTTCCGAGCTTGTCCCGCTCATGTTCAACACCCTCTTCTTCGTCCAGATGTTGTCGATGTTGTGGGTGGAAAGAAGCGCGAGCAGAAACTGGATGTCTGCTATCTTGACACGACATACCTGACGCCGAAGTACTCTTTCCCACTCCAACAAGAGGTCATACAGGCCTGTGCAGACATGTGCATCAGCTTGAGTAAGGATCAAGTCGACGAATCCGATTCATGGGAACGAACGAAGCGGGAGCGCGCAGGGACCGGGATGGCCAAGTTTGTGCGAAGCGCCACACAGGACGAAGATGGCAATACGCTTGCCGAAGAGACCAAGACAAGTGGCAAGAAAGGACGAGGCCGGCTCCTTGTTATCATCGGAACCTATAGTATCGGCAAAGAACGAGTGTGCCTGGGCATTGCAAAGGCACTGAACAGCAAGATCTACGCATCTTCTGGAAAACAGCGAATTTGTGCAGCGCTGGAAGATCCGGAGCTGACAGCGCGCTTGACCAACGATCCTCTCGAAGCACAGGTGCACATGCAGATGCTGATGGAGATCCGCGCCGAAACTTTAGCAGACTATTTGACGTCCTACAAACCTCATTTTTCTCGCATCGTTGGATTCAGGCCGAGTGGCTGGAATTATCGTCCACCAAACAGCAGGTTCACCGAGAGTCCATTGGTGCAGACTGTTCTACACTCCGAGAATTGGAAAAGCAGATACACCATGCACGAGCTTGTGCCTCAGAGGGGAAGTACTCGTGAGGCAAGCTGTTTCGGGGTACCGTACAGCGAGCACAGCAGTTTCAGGGAGTTGACCATGTTTTGTTGTGCGTTGAGGATAGACAAAATCATCCCAACGGTGAACATTGGAAGTGCCAAGAGCAGGGAGCGAATGAAGGGTTGGATCGAGAAGTGGGACCAGGAGAAGCGGAAGAACGGGCTTTTCAAGGTTGGTGATGGCGCAACGAGCTGGTAATAGGATTCAGGCCGTCGGGACCAGTATCCTATTAGCCTTCGCAATGTCTCGTAACGATTGACAGCTGTGCCATCCGCATCCTTGTTGGTGTCTCTAGTTGTAACGAGCCTCGCTTACTACGAATCCATGAACTAAATTCAGACAACATATTCGAGGCCTTTGGCGCAGTACAAGCCTATGTAGCGTTTTCAATGCCAAGTCCCAGTCTGACTCGGATTCTCAAATGCAAGAAGACAGCGACAAGCAGTCTATTCTACATAGACACGATTGCGGGTACCTGCTGATGTTGGGCCCATCAGACTGGATGCTCAACACAACGACGAGACAAGCAGAGAAACTGCGGTGACACATTATGAGATGAATGCGTTTTCAAATTTGTTTTCTATGTTTACAGTAGCGTGCTGTCGCCAAGAAAGCTCGAGTCGAGGTTTTGAGACCGGCCAGGGCAGTCAGAACCAACGTGGGGTCATGCCGCACGAGCTGAGCGGAAAGATGCAGCTATTTATACACGGCATGATCAAAGCATGTTGATGCCGACGCCAAATGAAAGGCCTTTGCGTGTCTGCTCGCCAGCTCTCGCCACCAGCGGAAGCGAAACGTTAACCTCAAATCGTGCAATGGGGTGCGCATAGACGAGGCCGAGTCCAACAGACGTGCTCGGGAGTTCGCTGCTCATACGCCCTATTGTGTCCTGCAGTCCCTTTTGGACCTCCGAGACGGTGAACCCCTTTGATGCATCGTAGTCCGGTGTTGAGAGGGCGCACAGTCGGCCTGCAGTAACAAATGCCTGTCCTCGGAAAGGTCTCTCCTTGCCGACTCGCGGTAAGGGGAACATGATGTTGGCACTGCCTGCAGCGTATAAATCGCCACCGACCGCATCTTGACCATCTCGTGGTCCTAGACCAGCAATGCGGAAACCACGGACGTCGGAGGGGCCGCCGAGAACAAATCGGTCGCTGAGCCGTGAGGCATGGATCTTGCCGTCGTTACCAAGAGGAAGAGGACACAGCATGCCTGCGCGAAGACCCGTCGTGAACGTCCAGCCGTGGTGACCCAAATACGGCAAAGGAACAGCAGCCTGAGTGTCGATTTCCGATTTCCAAAAAGCAACATCGCCTCCAAGAGGCCCAAGTCCGGCAAGCTCGTTAACTGTTTTGGCAAGGATACCGTTGGACGGTAACGTCGGGTTGTCTCTTGTGTCGCGGGTCCATGTGTGAGAGATGCTGCTTTTGACGTTGTGACCGGCCTCGTAGCGCACGCTTGGTGAGGCATTCATCGTAAGGCCTGTGATTGTCCGCCAGTTCCAGCCATACTTTAATTCGTGTCTGTGCCCAGACTCTGTCAGATAGCGCAATAATGACCACCCTCCTCTTTGAATCTCGTCATGGCTTGCCCACGGCTTCTGCGTTGTGCTGAGAAGGCCTCCACCCTCGACCCAAAGGTTGGGGTTTCCGAGGATCGGTGTCTGCGCAACGGCCTGGTATGCCGATCTTGTCCGCGTTCCGTATGTCAGGCTGAGGTTGAGGGCTTCAGCACCGCCAAAGATGTTCCGGAATTGAGCGTTGGCGTAAGCGTTTCCTTCCGCATTCCCGACTTCTGTGCCAGACTGAAATGTGATACGATTCTTCTCGGTGACGGAGAAAAAGACGTCCAAGTCGGTCGGGGAGGCATCGGGGCGATCAGGTCTATCAATGAACATGGATACCGGTTCGTGGAAGATGTCGAACCGGTTCAACCGTTCGGAGCCGACGGTGACATCGCGAATGAGGGTCTGGAGAGTATATGGCTTGTCTTTGACGAGCAGATGGGACAGGGCATGAGAGAGGAAAAGAGATCGGGTATGATGCGCACCCACGACCCGGACCTGATTGATTGTGCAGGGAAGTGTCGCATTGCTGTCGGCGAGGTCGGCAAGGCGGGCTTGTGAGTTTTGAGATTGTTGCGCTTCGCGCAAGCGGTCCTTCTCTTCTTGGAGCTTCGGGTCAACGCGTTCGCTCAATTGAGCGAAGATCTGACAGGTCAGCAATATTCGTTTTACTGAGGGGGTTTACTTACCGTTGACCGTTCTGCGGATGAAGGGGCCGCCATTGAATTGTGTGGCTGCTCGAGGTGTGAGCCTGAGGGAGCTCGAATGAGATTGAAGTTGCTGAGTCAGGCATTTCCTTGGCACCGACCTCAACATGCGAACAAGCACGAGGTGGGCAACTTGTAGTCACCACCAACATGCAAAGAGTGCTAACTGAAGTCGATGCGCATGAAATATTTTTGCTGCTTTGCTTGTCAAGCATGTGATGATCCTATTGGATATATGATGAATCGGTAGTAGAGAATCCGATCTGAAGAGTCTTCGAGGTATGTTTGGAGTTGACGAGCCTCTTTGGGTAGTTATATGGTCAGCATCTTTGCAAAGACTAGTGTCAGCTCGCCATGCATATATTTTCCTCTAGTAGGAAAGTGATGAGACCGGAAAAGGAGGCTTTTTAGTAAGAGCCTGCGGAAGCATTAAAGCTCCCGCCCGAGATGTCATTGTTCAGCTAAGCCTATTACTCTCCGAATCACTCCAAGCTGAGCCCATCAATTTTCAAAATTATTTCAAGCTGAGGCCCATGGTACTCCGCCAGAACCCGTGACAATGTCGGCTCAGACCAAGGCCGCTCACTGTGAGCCTGCCTACTCAAAGATCAAAGAGCCATCTGCCTCGCCATGGTAGATATCCGACTTCGATAAGTACATTGACACCGTAATGGCAAGCCGTGGCCCTTTAGCCTTGGATTAAGGTAGCATACTTCGAGAGCCGCGAACGAGAAACTGACCCGACGGCCCTCATCAGCGAAAGAAAGCCTGGGCCATCCGATCCTACCCCTGCACCGGCGTCGGCCTGTTTTTCGCCCCCAACATCAACCGGCCCCGGCCTACCCGGAGATCATCTAGCGCCGCCAAAATGGCGCAATGATAATGGAAATCGGCTCACTCATCGGCCACGACCTGCGCCGGCCCGTCTTCGACCTCGCACCCGCCTGGAACCTACGCGCTCTCGATGTAGTCAGCCACTAGGACGTCGGATACGAGCTGTTTCATGACCGCGACAGATTTAGCATGCAGTACGCAGAAGCCGATATCCTGGACGGGAAGAACGAGGAGACTGCGCGCAGAAAGGAGACGGTCAAATTTTTCAGTGCTTTCCATATGCTGCACCAGTGGGTTTGGGAGGATCAGGTCCTGGCTTGTAAGCGGCTTGTAGATGTGCTTGCTGCAAAGCCGGGTAGCCAGGTTGTGGGATGCCAGATTGGGAATGTCAGGTCGTGTATGTGGTCGATGAAGGGGGTTGGATAGTGCGCAATTTCGGCATACGCCGGAGTCGTTTGCGAAACTTTGGGATCAGGTTGGGGAGTAGGCGGGAGACGCAGGTGTGGGAGGAGATGGGATGGTACAAGGAAGACTCGAACTGGTTGGATGAGAATTATAGGGTGATTGATCCCGCGGTCACTACACAGTAAGCTCATATTGGTGGAATATGATGCGCCACCACATCCCAAACCTGATCCACGCTCCGAGGTAATCCCTACAGCATAAGCGATGATGATATACATCGCAGTCTGAACTCTGTGAACGGGTGAACCTGTATCAATTTCATTGGCTCATAAACGTTCATGTTCATGCAGGTCCTTTCAGGCCTTTCTCTTCGGTGACTTCGGGTTCAAGTCCGACCTGCGATACACCTTCCTGCGCACCAAACGCACCCAGCGCCTCCTCCTCCACTCGCCACGTTTCTGGCTTCCGCCATTCTCCTCAATATCGTAAACCCACCTCTCACCCTCCATTTCGACCTCAACATCCCCCAACATCCTCGCCTCCACCCATTCCTTGCTGTCGAGATCCAGCACCCATTTCTTGCTCTGCCACTCCCAACCTTCCGGCGCAGCAACATCCTCGAAGAATCTGGACCCTTTCGGACGAGCACCGGATACGCGCGAAGGCGCACGTGGCTCCCAGCAGCTGGGCCCAAAGACCCAGGGCTCGTATTCTATTACGCCGCCGGCGTTGGCGGGGCTGGAGAATGCGGATGCACCTCTGCGGCGCTGGAGCTCGAAGATCTCGACTTCTCGGCTTTCTGCTGCTCCTCCAAGGACGATATCGCGTGAGATCCACTGTTCGAACTGCCTATGTAGAGAGCTGGCAGTCGGCTTGATGGTTCCATCGTAGTGCTCGGCTATCAGAGCCTGTACCTTCGGGTGACCGAGACCGATGAGTGTCCAAGTCGTGACGACGGCCATAGTCTTCCAAGGCAAGAACTGGCCGAAGAGAGTAAGGGCTCCACAGGTAAACACGAGGACGAGGAAGATGGCGCTGCTGCGCGTCTCGTCGGAGAAGTTGGTAGCTGGGTTGATCAGAGCCACGATAGCGTCGTGCCCGTCAGCAAAGTCTGTCATGACATTCTGGAGATCCCGCATATTTCTCAGAAAGTCGGATGAGAAGTCGGCAGCCGGAGTAATGTGCTTCGCTGGCGCCAATGGTGGTCCGTCGATGGAAGCTGCTAGCTGGGGCAAAGATGGCGTCGGAGGTGGTGGATGCCGGGATAGATAAGATGGGATCAAGACGTAAAAGAGGGCGATGAGGAATGGCACAAGGGGTATCAACCTTGGATTAAGGATGAGAAAGGTAAGAGCAAGGCCGAGCGACAGCGTTTGAGTTGGGTACGTCCAAGCCAAAAGGTGGGTGAGGTTCTCCTGGAACACAAACACGATACCTATTCTTGCGTTGAATCGCCGGAAGCTGGTTGCCATGATCGGAAGGCTGAAGCTCGGTTTGTTGATGGCTGGGATGTCCTTGGTGGTGTGGACGTTGGGCACGACATCCTCGGCAGGAACAATTTGTTCGAGTAACCTGATGGCAGTCTCAGCATTCTTGGATTCTGGGTAAGCGGCTTCTTTGAAAGCAATGGCAGCTGCTTTGAACTTGTCCCTCTTGCGAACAGGGGAATCGTCCGCAGAAGACGAAGACTTTTTTGAGTACGCATAGTATATTGCGGAAGCGGTCAACATGTTGGGATGGGAGGGGAGGGGGTTGCAGAACGGCAAGCGAATTATGAATCAAACAGAGCGAACGAACTTTGAAAAGAGTCTGTCCTGGATAGAGAATTTACTCCTCTTTGGCGTCTGGACGGCATCTTGTTTCATTGCTGCCTTGCCATCACGATTCTGGGCCGCGGCCTCGGGTGATTGGTCGGCTCGAGGATTTATGAGGGGGATGGGCTCATCGTGGTTTCTGATAACCTTGGGCTCGGAGGCGTCCATGGCTGCGAGGTGCAGGGATAGAGCTGCCTAGAAGCAGCGACAGATGAGTGTTTCATAGCATGTGGTGGAGCGTGAAGTGTTCCTCGGCTGAATCGCATGTGCGCAGTAAGACCAATGTCCGATGCCTGAGCGGAGTCAGGTTGTGCCGTTCCGGAGCTTTCTCGGAGCCTTGTATGCCCGCGCCGGTATGGCTTCTGAAGAGTCGAGGAGCGGCTGCGTGCTCTTGCCTAGTACCTATGATGATGTAGTGTTCAAGGACACTCGTTGATGAATCCCTGTCAGTTTGATCCATGCCCCTATGTATTTGTCTATTGAACTTGGGGTGCCAGTGTATCAATCGCATGACGCTTGCAGCAACACGGTACCCAATGCTCAAATTCGGTCACTGAAAGAACAAAAAGTCTTTGGATAATTCGATTCATAACGCAATCAGCTCCAGACGGTGCAGAAGAAAAGGCTGTATTTTTTTCTCTCTGCAGGCCATTTTTGGTAGACTTCTGAAATGGGAAGAAGCTGTACAGGCTCCTTGAATGCAACCCGGTACTGGCCCCGTCTCATTCCGCTCAACACCTGGATAGGCGAGTCTTGTGCCATCGTCCATTTTTGCCAAATAAGACGAAACCCAGGAGTGGACAAACATCGATTCCTCGACGCCATTCCCGAGCCCAGGTCATTGCGATCAGACTCGAAGAATGAAGTCAACCACGGTTTGAGACCTGTGCGGACCTGCAGAATTGCACAAAGAACGTGCCTGCGCACTGATCCTTGTAGGCCAGTTCAGCCCTGCATCCATACATGTATTGTTGCGTAGGTCTATTGTAGTTGCAGATTGAATAGAATCATCTGCCCGGCGGGTAAATCGCTTCGCGGACAAGGAACGGGCTGCGCTTCGCCCCCCTATCCCCTATCGCGGCTTCCCATTCGCCAAGCTGACAACCGACGTAGTTCAGTCCTCCACCAACGCCTACCACTCTATTCCACCCTTTCACTGTGATTCTTGTGCCAGCGCCGCCGCCCTGTCCTTCACCAACCCAAACGACCATCTTCAACACATGCACCATCACCCGTGCTGCTTGCGCCAACATCCATCTACCCTGACGCTGTCTCACAGGTGTCACGTTCGTCAGACCGCCGCATCACACCCCAGTTTCAAGGCCTCACCACACACAGGCTACCACATATCGCAACGGTCCATACATCCTACCCCTCGGACTTGAAATCTACGACCAGGCATCAACATGGCCGGCGCACGGAATTATGATTTTCTCGTGAGTTACACCCTCGCTGCGCTGCTGGTCTGATCCACCGGGATTCAAGTCTCGGACAATTACACCGAGATCACATTGTGGCTAACATGCTGGTGATTAAGATTAAGCTCCTGCTCATCGGCGACTCCGGCGTAGGCAAGTCATGTTGCTTGCTCCGTTTCTCTGAAGACAGCTTCACCCCCTCGTTCATCACAACCATCGGCATCGACTTCAAGATCCGGACAATCGAGCTCGATGGCAAGCGGGTCAAGCTACAGATCTGGGATACCGCGGGCCAGGAGCGCTTCCGCACCATCACGACAGCCTATTACAGAGGTGCTATGGGTATCCTGCTGGTTTACGATGTGACAGACGAGAAGAGCTTCAACAGTACGTGGAGCCACGGCAAATGACAGCGAGGTTGAAGATATATTTGGCTGACACAACTCACAGACATCCGAACTTGGTTTTCCAATGTCGAGCAGCACGCGACAGAAGGCGTCCGCAAGATCCTCATCGGCAACAAGTGCGACTGGGAAGAGAAGCGGGCGGTCAGCACCGAGCGCGGTCAAGAGTTGGCCGACGAACTCGGCATCCCTTTCCTCGAGGTTTCGGCAAAGAGCAACATCAACGTCGAGAAGGCATTCTACACCTTGGCAGCGGATATCAAGAAGCGACTCAGCGACACGCAGAAGACGGACACCGCTGGCGCGTCTGGCGTCAATGTTGCGGACCAAGGCGCCGCTTCGAGCATGGGCGGCAAATGTTGCTAGTAGCAGCCTCCTCGAGATGGCGGACGAAATGGCACGAGGCTGACAAATTTTGAAAGATGAAGGAGGAGCAAAGATAGAGGCAAGTGTGGAGAAACTTGTTTGGCCAGAGAACACGCCAACGTGATGCTCGGGTTCATAGAGGTATTGGCGGTGCGTGGAGCCTCCCTGTCCAGTCTCATTTCGCAGCCTTGCGGCAGAGGATCGAGATTAATGCGTTGCTTCTGGAGCTTTTTGTTAGGGGAAATGGGTTCCGGATTCCGAAGTCAGGGCATATGTTGTAGGCGTCAAGGCACGAATGGACATTTTGCGCAGGTCAGTACGAATTTTAATAGTCACATCGAAAACAGGCTTGCTCGATTCGACTTTTGAACGTGATCTTTGATCGAAGTGTGTCTATTATACAGAATGTTATTAGAGGCTAGGACGCTCACAAGGCTGTTAAAGCTCTCTGCGCTAAGTGCTATACATTTTTTTTTCCGGTTTCCAAAACCCTGCCTTGATTCACCACCAAGCGGCATTTTCCAAATTCAACCAAAGAAACATCATTGTCCATGAACATATCCAATCTTATCATCGTCTCTCCATTTCCGCCTTCCAACTTCCTTCAATGAAGCGGCAATCACGCCTGGCTGTTCAGTTCTCCTTCACCTCCTTCATCCCCTTCTCTCAAAGCTTCCAACGGCGTCCAAGTCTCTGCTTCTCCTGCTCCGACGGGTAATCGACATAAAACTCCCTCTTGAACAGCTCCTCCTCAATCTGCCCCACAAGCTTCTTCACGGGCTCGCCCGTTCCATTCATCCTCATCATATACTGCACCACGCCCGCGGCGCCCATCTCCGGGCGCTCGTCGTGCAACATGCACGCAACCGTAATGGCAGCGTGGCCTGCGGCGAGGAGGGCTTTCATTTGCTGTTTGTCGGCTTCCAGCTTGCCGGTGAAGTGGAAGGTAACCGTGGCTGCTGCGTTCTTGGGGTCGAAGTGTGATTTCTTGTGTACGCCGGTGGCGTTTGCATCGTTGTGGTTGAAGTTGAATGGCTTGTGGAGGTAGCCCAGCGGCTGGGCGTCGATGGCGGCGGCGTGGATCAGCATTTCCTCTTCGGCAGATCTCTGCAGGCGCAAGGGCATGCATGCCGGGTTGCTGTCGTATTTGTGATTGCGGGCATATTTGCGGGCGCCGATGGCTTTGCGGCTGGGGCCGTCGAGGGGGAAGGCGCCGTTGCCCATGTAACGAGCCATATTTGTGGTTTCTGGTCTGTCGTGTTTTGACTCGAGGTGTTTGTGGTTTTGTAGTGTGTGTGGTGCGTACTTTTGGGTACTTGAACGCTTCTCGAGAGTGCGTGGTGGTCAAACGAGAGCTTTTGAAGTTGTGCAGAAGTGTGTTTTGTCTGTGTTTTGTCTGTGAGAGAACGGAGGAGAAGAGAGGTCAACAGCATTATTATAGGGGGCACTGCAACTGTGGTTCGGACCAGCATTGCAGTTTGGCCTAAAATTCCATCGTGAACCGGCATGCTGAGAACCTGTTTTGGAGTTTGTGAAGGTGGGATCCGTGGTCGTGGGTGTTGGCTCTCAACGGTGCCCACATAAGTTTCAACGAAACAGGAATTCAGAATTTTATCAACAGAAATGGGACCACGGTCCCAGAGAGAAAATATGTACAAGTCAAGCTGTATACAGTGGCTCTGAGGGAAAACTGCATTCTGTTCGAGATGCAAGCTCACAAAAGACAAGCCCGGCGTTGGATCCAAAACTCCCCTCTTCAGCCTTACAGACGGACATGTCTTCCTCGGATCCGAACCGTGTAAAAAGTCGACATACCACACGCGTCGCGTGGTTGAGATGGAGCTCGACCGGGGGGACACATCACGGTACCCAAAAATACTTTCTTCAGCCCCACAACGCGGCCATGCTCTCTCCAGACCAGGGGATCAAAAAACAATGGCCGGTACTTGGCAGGGCACACACGCAAGCCCTCACATCCAAAATTGCTAAAGCGACGGACTTGCTGGATGGCTCGGAAGATATGCGGCAGTCGGCGGTAGTCCGGGGAGGAAAATGGACTCCAGCAGGCCCGTTGCAAATGCGACGATGCCTGTATGACAGAGAAACAGGCTGTAGGAGTCAGCTGGCATCCGTGTAAGAGAGCAAAGATGGACTCGGATGGAAACTTCTCTTGGGCAGTAGTTTGTGCATATAGCCACCATTCCTCCGGCAGCCGCAGTGTGGTAGAGAGTATCATTATGTCGCTAGCCCCAGAGATGCTGGTTCACAATCCCGTACGCTGTAGAGCGCAGGTGAAAGTGCTCCGAAGGACATCTGTTCTCATCACAGGCTTGTTGCAACGACTTTTAGTCTGTTTCATGAGGTAACGCTCTCCGTGCACCGTGGGGCGCTGGAGGCCTCCGAAGAACGACTGTTCTCATCATAGGCCGATCGCGATGTGTGGCAACATGTGACGACTCCACACATGTATAATGACAGCACTATCGTAATGCGCACTGCGCCTGGTTCGTCATTGCTCGTGAGCTCAGGTAGACTGTGCTGTAAAATCACAGTGAAGGATATATACAGCACTAAGTCGGTGCAGTTCTCGTCGGTGGGGAGGCTATGATCTCAGGTGAACAAGGATGAACATTACGACTTTCCGATATATAGATACATAAGGAATCTATATTCTGAGTTCGACGCTCAAGAGACATACCCATCGATCCATCGCAATCTTTGGAACCCTAATTTTCTAGTCATGACTAGATACGTGGTTCGTGGTACTCCCACGGCTGCAGACATTTCTGCAGGCCTTCTTTAGAGCTGCCATGGTGCGCACCACTAGAGTCCTATGGCTTGCCAAGATGTAGCTGCCCATGTACTTGGAGTTGAGGTGGTGCCACGTCCGTGTTGGAGTGGACAGAGCGAGGCACGCACACCTGAAGGCCGCCGCGGCAGGCCCGGCCCAGCGACACTGCTTTTCTGGCTTGGCTTTACAAACTCTGAATCACAGGCAAGCCAAAGTAAACATTTGATTCTCTTTCAATGGCATTGGACACGAATCGAATGGATTTGGAGCAGACTCATCAGTGAGTACGAAGCATGTTCATTCTATGTTGCCGCATCGGGAAGACAAGGTTTCGGTGGAGAAGGACAAGGCGACGGAAGATCGGAAGACATCTCCGGGCGATCTGGGCCGACGCCTCGGCTGAAAGATGCGATTTCGACTCGCAGCGTCGTAACGGTGCGTATTCGCAGGCATGATAAGAAGGGCGAAGCGCATACAATGAGGCGCGAGCGGCGGTTCTTGGTCAGCACAGGCGTGGAGAGGCGACGACCACCGTTTTGGCTTTTGGTCGATCCCGCGGCTGGCTGGCCTTTGAACTACTACTGCAGTGCTGCTGGACGGCCACAGGCGCCGTCTGCCGATGATTCCGGCCTGTTCTTGTCCTGGGCGTCGTCTTGTCTTGTCTTGGGCGTCTCTTGTCCTGTGCACGCTCGTCGTCGTGTCATCGGCCGGGCCTCGTTCTGCCAGTCCGCCCTTCTTGTCTCACACCAGTGAACCTAGATCTCCCTGCGTTGCTACTACTTATCCGCCAGTCTCCCCCCCGGCTTCACCCTGCCTTGCGCGCATCAGTCACAGGTCACGTTTGCAATCAACCCTTCTCACTACTCTATAACTAGCCACCTCACCACCTTTCTGACGCTTCCTCTCACACGACACAACTGCTTTGCACCCAAACCAATACATAACCTCTGAGACCACACTTGCGTCTCTTGCGCCTTCGCCATCGCCATCTCCCACCAGCGACTTGCCACCGACAACCGGACACCCCGCCCAGTCGATACCACCTAACCGCCAACATGGTTGCATCCCGACGCTCGTCCGTCTCCTCAACATCCAGCTTCGCAGACGATCACACGACCATCTTCGTCAAGACACTGAGCGGCGAAAGTAAGTCCAAACCAGCACCCCAACAATCCACACCGCAGTAACTAACAACTACCTCAGCAATCTCCCTCACACTTCCAACTTCAACCACCCTCCCCGCCCTCCTCCACCTCGTCTCCCTCCGAACCTCTCTGCCCCCAAGCTCCGTTCGCCTCTCCTACGCCTCCCGACCACTTACATCCCCCTCCGCCACCCTGGCCTCCCTACAACTGCCCGACAACGCAACTCTCTCCCTCGGTTCGCCCCTGCGCGGTGGCGCCCCCAAGAAGATCCGCTGCGGCATGAAGGACTGCAAGGATAAAGTCCAGCCCATCGTCGGCGACTGCGGGTTCTGTGCGGGTCGGTTCTGCGCTAAACACCGCATGCTCGAGGACCATGCGTGTCCGAACTTGGAGGATTGCAAGAAGGAGAGCAAGGAGAGGAATACGTACAAGCTGGAGAGTGAGCGGACGCATGCCAATCAGGGCTTGGGCTACTGAGTTCGGTCTCAATGAGACACGGCAGGACAAAGACTAAGGGGCCTTGGCTGAGGTTCTCGACCTGAGCTACCGCTTTCCCTGCTTTGACAGTGCGATTTGATGACTACATGGGTTGCATCGTGGTGCTTGGGTTTTTCGACATGTCGCTCATGGCGTTATGCGTGTGTGCCTGCGTGCGTCATTTTTGTGAGCGAAGGCGCCCATTTTGCGTGGCGCGCTGGCTGGGCATGGTTGTTCAGGGCAGATCAGATACACTTATTGCATAGCCATTGATTTTCGAATAATACACGACATCCAAATCATCGAGTTATTCCTCTACACCGTGGCCATGCGCAAAGTACCGTGACTATGACGCGGCGTAGCTGTATCTGCGATCTCGGGGCCCTGCAATACGAAAAGCGACTTGGCATGGCAATTATCGCCAAACCTGAACCCAGACCTGAGACTACTTACCGACCGCACGCCGGGCTGCATACCGGAATATTCGCCAATTGGCTGCTCGCCACCTCGAGATGCAGTCTGATCTCCAAGTGCTCTCACGACTGCAATCTGTCCCGGGGGGCGAGGCCGCAATTCCGGAGCCGACACTGTGAGGTGACGTATCCGGCGCGGGTGTCAGACCCTGTGGCTTTTTTATTTTATTTTTACCCTTTTCTCTTTTTCACAAGCCTGAGCGTATACTAGACCTTGAGACCCCCTCGATTGGTGCAAATAACCGCGGTGGGTGTGAGACTATGGACGTGCCGAATCTGAGACGGTCGTTGCTACTAGTACCTTTTTGTGCGGAACATACCTTACGAATGGTGCGGTGCGCGGCCTGGTTGTTGGTGCGCGTGTGGTACTGACATGATTGCACTGAGACAGGGAGTGACTCCTGATTTGCGTGACCTGATCCTGTTGTTGCTAGGTGGTAAACTGTCACCCTGGTGGTCGGGTTTGTTTACATGGCTTGGGCTTTGTGCCGTGCCGTTCTGAGCTACGTGGATGGAGAGAAGATCAAAGTCGATTCTCTGGGGCGGGCCACGATTCCTTCATTCTCGGTATACGATTGTCGAATGCCCATCAATGTTCTTCTCGATTGAGATCATCTCCGCGGTCAATACTGCCAATTAGTGTACTATACAATTGCATTGATTCAGTCATGCGCGAGCTTCGTTGAGCTATTTTAACAGCGTCATTTTCATCACAACATTCGACTACAGAGTCCGCCTCTCAGTCGGTCATCTTTACAACGCAGCGGATGCAGTCGCCAGCGTGCATGTCGCTGAACGCCTGGTTGATGCCCTTGGTCGACAGCTGCTGGTTGTGCGTGACGAACTCGTCCACCTTGAGACGACCCTCCATGTAATCCTTGACGAGATCCGGGAGCTGGGTACGGCCTTTGATGCCACCGAAAGCGCAGCCCTTCCAGACACGACCGGTAACGAGTTGGAAAGCTACATCACGAGTCAGCAAATCGATCACCAAACAACTTCACGACTTCACTGCTCGTTGAGCCAAAACTTACGCCTCGTGCTGATTTCAGCTCCTGCCGGTGCGACACCAATAACGATAGATTCTCCCCAGCCCTTATGGCAAGCCTCGAGAGCCGCACGCATGACGCCGACGTTACCGGTGCAGTCGAAGGTGTAGTCGCAGCCTCCGTCCGTCATCTCGATCAACTTCTCCTGGATGCTCTGCTTGCCGAGCTTGGTCGGGTTCACAAAGTCGGTAGCGCCAAACTTCTTCGACCATGCTTCCTTGTCGTCGTTGACATCCACCGCAATGATCTTGCCTGCTCCCCTCGAGACAGCACCCTGCATGACTGACAGACCAACACATCCGGCACCGAAGACGGCGACATTGGCGCCTTTTTCAATTCCACCTTTTCCGGCCGTGACGGTCGCGGCACCGTATCCGGTCGTGACGCCGCAGCCCAACAGACACGTCCTGTCCATCCTCGCCTCCTTTGTAATCGCCACAACCGAGATATCCGCCACGACGGCGTACTGCGCGAATGTGCTCGTTCCCATAAAGTGCAGCAGGTCTTTTCCCTTGCAGTGCAACCGGCTCGTTCCATCTGGCATCACGCCCTTGCCTTGTGTTGCACGAATCTTGCCGCACAAGTTCGTCTTTCCGGACTTGCAGAACTTGCATTCGCGGCACTCGGGCGTGTAGAGAGCAACGACATAGTCGCCTGGCTTGACCGACGTGACGCCTTCGCCGACGGATTCGACGATGCCGGCGCCCTCGTGGCCTAGGACGATGGGGAAGGCTCCTTCGGGGTCTTTGCCGGAAAGCGTGTAGGCGTCCGTGTGGCAGACGCCGGTGTAGTGGATTTGGATGCGGACCTCGTGGGCGCGGGGTGGGTCGACTTGGATGTCTTCGACGACGAGGTCTTTGCCGGCCTCCCAGGCAACGGCTGCCTATGTGGAACGTCAGCTAGAGCTTGCATGACCGTGTGTTGCTCATTGTGAGCGGCTAGCTGGATGATGATGCGTGTAGCATGAGTGTAGCTTCGACTTGGTCCCGAGCTCAGCCAGATGATGCGTGAAGATCACGTCGGGATGAGGCTCAAGTCTTGGAATGGCGTACCTTGCAGGTAATGACCTGTTGCGTGAAAGTCAGCGGAACACGTCCCCAAAGTCCCTCATTCGTCAGTGATGAAACATACCTGTCCCTCGGTGGAAGACATGCTGTGTATGTGAGTGCGTAGTGTGAGCGGGTGAGCAAATATTGAGCAGACTATCGGCCAAAGGTGCGAAGCAACTCAACCAGACGGCACGGATATATGACACCCGGAAGATCTTTTCGAAAAGAGACAATTCTTGCGAAGCTACGGTGCAAGAACTGCGAGCCTTCGTTGGTCAGCTTTCACTCAAATGTGAGGTATGTGAGTTCGAAGAATTTTCGTCTTGGCTGTTTGTCGATTCTCTGCCGTAGACCACCCCTCTTTCTTCTCGAGATGCATGACATAAATGCTAGCGAGTATAAATACTGCCCACACGGGCTGGCGGAAGAAGCGCCGGAGCTTCTCTCGCACATACAAGCGACGAGCGTCAATGCGGCGGCGGGGTAAACCGCTACAGTACTCTGCACTGCTATCTGGAACGCGTCGACTCCCCTGTTCCGACAAACGGAGTGTCAGGTCCAGGGTGGGGCCGAAGCGTCTTCCCATGCTTCAACCTGAGTGGCTTACAAGCACATCCCTGTCGGGTGAGCTCTCTGCTGCAGTTGACTGCATCCGGTAATGGAACGAGAGTCGTTGCAATACTTCCCAAAATAGCTAGTCCAAGCGCAGATGGGAATTTTGCACACCTTCAGGAGAGACAAAGCGATCGATAATGACTCTTCAATGGTTATCCTGCCCGCTGTACAGCGATTGGCCTCCAGGGCCGGCGTTGAGCTTTTTCGGGCATCTTCTCACATTATGCATCTATGTACAGCTTTGCGCGGGTAGGGTGGTTTCGACATGATAACAGCTCAGGATAGGCACGACCGGTATCATCACTTCTGGTTCCTCAATCAATGTCAAATGCTGCATATTAACAGCGATCTCTTTCTCCGCCACGTCCAGGTCATCTAAATGACCAGCCAAGGCCATCACATTCGGACGGTCAGGTAGAATCCGATCGGATGACTTTGTCGCAGTTGAGGGTGCAGATCGAGTGCAAGTTTGATATTCAGAAAAGTAATAGCGTTCGCAAATTCACCTCGTACACAAGCCGGGGAGTTTCGACTTGGCTTGCTCATACTATCGACCACAAATTAGCCGAGCTCTTTGACAAGGGCGTCACGAAGCTTCAGACCCATTCATGCTCCCCGGCGACGGTCTCATCCGTCTTGACTGCTCCAAACTCAATGATTTCAATTATCTTCGACCATTCTCCTCGCGTTTCTTCTCACAAATGATCTTCTCATGGAGGTTGCCATCCCCTACATGAGCTGTTACGGAGCCGACTATGTCAGCCTGATCAAGCTGTTTGTACGAGACCTCAATCAAGTCCGCCGCGCGAGAAATCAGCACGGCTGCATCGCTCGAAATGAAAATGTCCGAGTCATTCTTTTCAAGCATTATGGTGGCCCTGCCGTCGACTTTCCTTGCTGACCAGAGATTTTGTACCTGTTCAGGCTCTCCTGTGGCCTCATAATCACTCGAGCCATTTCCTGAGCAGCTTTTCAACCAATATCAATGAGTTCATCAACGGTTTTTTTTGTGAAGCGGAGAATTTCAGGAATGACGTTGGTCATTCGGACCACTGGCGCTTAGGAGAAAGCCCTGATATATTGTTGGCTCTGATGCTTCGCTCGAAGAGCAGTTCGAGGGTCTAAGTTGCATGGGTCCCATTCGCCAGCTTCACACCGGCACGCACGGCTGCATGGCAATTGAGAAAAGTGATGACTGCAACATTCACGTTCCTGGTTACGGCCGTGATCTTGAGTATCGCCTCTGTCACGAGACTCAAGGTTCTTTCAGATCCGATCATAAGGTGCGTGAGAACGCATCCAGCTGAGGATTTGCGGGGACGTGTCCGAGTCTGCACGACGGTCCCATTAGCAAGGACAATTGTGACTGCAATGACCCACTCCCTCATGGTTCCGTATCGCCATGCATTCGTGCCGGCGCAGCTCATGGCGATCTTCAAATTGTCAGTTCGAAATTTCAAGATACTCGCTATCTGTATATACCCTGCAGTCGTTCTGACAGCTTTCAACGAAAAGACACCTGCCATACCACCCACGCAAGCATCGGGGCTAGGATCTGGTGGAAAGAAGAACCCCTCTCCATACAGGCGATCATTCAACTGCCGCCATCCCGCTCCATGCTGCACAGTGGCGTCCATATCTGTAGCACCGACCGCGAGAATCCGATTCATTCGACAAAATCGACACGGATTCACCCTCGTGTTGAGATGATATCTGTCAGACACGTCCCGCCGGAGGACTAAGTGACTGGGATCCGCTTAGCTGAGCAGACAAGCAGTATCTTGGACACTTGCTCTATTGATTCAGGTCAGGAACCATCGCTGGCGTTTGCCCTGGCTTCGCTGGGACCCGGGCATTGGCAGAGCGGCGATGACATTGATTGAAGCCGGTGATGACGGCTGTCTTGCTCAGAACTGGTCTGATCTGCTGTTCGGCGACCTGAATGTTCTCCTGTGTAACAACATGGTCGAATGCGGGTCGTTGTGCAATCGGCAGGATGCAGGCTGATGTAAGTAATGTTGACCCCATGACGCAAGTAAGTTGAACCACGTTGCAGGGAGAGTCGTCAACGAAATAGTCGATTTGATAAGCACCGGATCGGTACGAATCAGAAGGCCGCGCAAGATGCTGAGCACGGGGCGGCCCGTTTGGTGACCTTCGGGCCGGATCGGTAATTGCCGATCTTTGAACTATAGGTTCCTACCGACAACTAGCTTTTCGGCCTCCCTAGTCTTGCACACGCACCTGATGAGTTTAGCATTGAGTTATCTGGGCTCAAGGATCGACCTCCAGTGGGGTGGATCAGCAACGCTGTGGAGTTGATCACGTTGTCGTGCATAGAAGCAGACAAGCTATCAACCTATTTGTGTACCATCTCAAGCCGTACGACTTCTTTTGTCACTTTCGCTTCGCGCTGAATACCGCATTCAAAGTCCTCGGAGCTATTACAAAACAATCGGAAAGGCACCATGACATTGCAGGACCCAAGCCTGGATATTCGATTTAGAACGGGCATTGAGTGACAGATAGAGCAGCCTTGAGCATGTGAATGAAGACGTGGACAGAGACTTGTTTGCAAGCCTGATCTTTCGGATCGACTGGCACGTCATCTCGACTCTGATAGTAATCTACATCATGTCGTTCCCAGACTGGTAAGCCATACAGGCCAATCGATCGACAGAATTCGCCGGCATCGTCTTGTATCTGGTCGGCTCCATGAGCGTGGTGCCGATGACGGTCCGCTGGGTTTCCCACGAACGTGAAAGGCCGCCGCGAGTGGGCTATCAGCGTTCCGTGGCAAGATGGCTTTGGGAACACGTCCGGGATCATTGGTGTTTTTGCGTTTCCTTCGTCTTCGGCTCCGGAATCCAGGCTGGGGTATGCGCTTAGACTTGCTTTCTGCTTCCTTTAGCCGAAGCTCGATGCACAAAGCAAAGTCACATTCGTTTGGGAGTCGGTTCAATGGGCGATGATTATCGTAAGCCGAGCTTGAAAGTTTTCGCTCAGCACGCTACTGTTTCCCGCCTTCACAGTGAGACGGCCTTCTTGCAGTGAGCGTAGTGCTGTCTATCCAAGCAGAAATATTTCATTCATGGTCATTGACCTTGTAGCACATTTCCAGACCTTCACGGTCAAATGCTGGAACTTGTCCATGGTTCGTCATCGCCTATCGTACAATTGCTGAAGATGTTCTCCAAGCCGGGTCGCTTCAATATTGCTGATCGTGATATCTCGTCAGCCTCTCACAGCACACAACCAGCACAGAGGCCGGGTGTCAAACGGCAACAATTTATCGGCCCGCGCCCGGTAGCGCCCCTGTCTGCATCATCTCGGCATTCTTTTCCTGGAAACGCTGGCCCAATCTCTCTGTAGCCTTCATCGATTTGTCGACACAGCGCATCAAGCAGCCCTCCTCTCGGGCTGTGAGTGATTTGGTCGTAAAGTCTGACGAGCAGTCTTCAAAGCATCGCTGTACCATGTTTGAGTATGTCTGTATTGCGTGTCAGCCAGCGAGGATATAATATGACGCAGGAAGGTCGCCAGTGTTATGTTCGATAAACAATAATGGGGTCATTTTCAAACGTACGGTCATGAACTCTTTCATCTGTTTAGCTTGTAGCCGCGTCTCGAGCTCGCGCTGCTCGGAAGCTGTCAGTCTGTTCGCAGTTAGTATCTGCCTCTGCTCTGACCTTGTGTATAAAAGAGCGTGTCATACCCAGCGTTCATTGTGGGTGGAGTGTTGGAGGAGTGGGTGTATTGGCGATTGATCGTCCTGATGTGCAGGTGTATTCGTCCTCAGGCGAGCTTCCTTCTCTTGACTATTGCTATGGACTTGGTTATGCTGATAGAGCGAGTGAGGCCGGGAGCTGAAGTAATGACGAACGGAGGCTGAGATGGCAATGACCTGCTTCGACGAAGTGAGTGAGCGGCGTAGGAAATGCCGAAGAATGAGTACCTTTCGGCGTGAGCAACAAATTCTTGACGCGGACTTTGAGCGATGGCCTGAACTGAGCTCCAGCTGGACCGTGCAGCCGGCGACGGAAGAACTCTCTGCCGGCGTCGTCCCGTGTGCTTCTGCTTACCTGTCCGGCGCCGCCTAAATCATTGCAGCAGCAGCAGGCATCGGCATTGGAAGCAGCTCAGCCAGACCCTCGCAGGCTCAGACTCGTCACTTGCTCTGCTCAGGGCCCAATGCCATGTTCTAGTCCTGTCGCACTCTCTGCTCCCACCGGCTGTTCACCTGTTAACTTCACTACTCTAATAGAATCGCCTGCTCCAGCTTTCCCTTAGCATCGCTCATCGCTGTCGCTTCGTCGCAGAAAGGCACGTCCCAGCAGCCAGCCTCGGCCTGACCAACCTGTCGTCCTTGTCGCACCACACTGAACTGCGCCTTAGCAAGGAAGCCTTGTTCAGACTCCGTCCTCCTACGTCGAGCCCTCCTCAGCCACTCTTCCCTGTACATTGACTTCGTCGCGAGGCAACCAACCCAGCGACTGCAATAACATCTCTTGTCGAAGTGGTTGACGCGACCGCCAGCTCGACAGCACTCGCAGCTGGCATCAAAGACAACGGAGCTCGCTACTGGCAACCGTACGTTGAATCGCGACACTGCAGCAAGGTCTACGCATTTGTACCAACAAGGGCGACAAGAGGAGCTATCACGTTCGAGTGAATACAACTGATAAGGTCACTGGTGCTCTCTGGCGCACAGGCTCGTCGCGAGCAGTGGGCTGAAGAGCTGTTGGGCTGTGTATACCTATCTACCTTACTTGTAAACGCTCACGATCGCGTCGCCATAGTCGTCGACGTTACAGCCAGCAGAGATTTGCTTCGTCTCGATCGGGAATACAACATTACTGCTTGGTTAGTTACACACTACCGAAACTTCGACGGCAGCTCCCGCAGCTCCCATCAAACATCACATACACAGCAAGATGGCGGCCAGCTCATCAGCACCATACACAGCTGCGCAGCAGCATCCTGCCTCCGACACACCACAGGCATTGAAATCATGGTGGAACAACTTCAAGAAGAAGGGAAAAAAGGACCCGACTCGTGAGTCCAGCGCTGAACGACGAATCTTGAGTTAGGCTGACGTTCTATAGCTTTGGGCCCCGCTCAGCCTGCTCCAGGCGCAATATTTGGCATTCCCCTCACTCAAAGTATTAGATATGCGAACGTCGCCATCTCGCTCACACAGGAGGATGGAACCAGGTACACATATGGGTATATCCCGATTGTTGTCGCCAAATGTGGCGTCTTTCTCAAGCATCAAGGTAAGCATGGCTGGTGGAGATCACTTGACATTTCGCCGTCGTTCAGGCCACTGACTCGTTTCTAGCTACAGAAGTTCAGGGCATCTTCCGCTTAGCGGGGTCAGCACGGCGGATGAATCAGTTACAGGAGATCTTCAACACACCCGACAAGTACGGCAAGGGCCTCGACTGGGATGGATATACGGTTCACGATGCAGCAAACGTCTTGCGGCGCTATCTGAATCAACTTCCGGAACCCATTGTGCCTCTCGACTTGTACGAACCTTTTCGCGAGCCTTTGCGTCAGCACCAGCTTCAAGCGGTCGGAAATGTGGAGGCACGAGAGTCGGACATTGGCAACTTTGATTACGATGCGACGATCGAGACCTACCGGTCACTAATCACAAAGCTGCCGCCATTGAATCGCCAGCTTCTTCTCTACATTCTCGACATGTTGGCCATATTTGCTGCCAAATCAAACACCAACCAGATGACCGCGGCCAACTTGGCGGTCATCTTTCAGCCCGGCATGTTACATCATCCGGATCACGACAAACTTCCTGGAGAATATCGGCTAAGCCAGGACGTGGTCATCTTTCTCATTGACCAACAAGACAATTTTCTGCTTGGCATGCCAGGCACCGCTGCAGATGAGAGGACCAGGAGGGACATCGAGTCAGGGCCGCCTCTCGCTGCGCCCGCGACCCCAACACGCGCGACCGGTGTCTTGGGCAGGTCAGTTTCCACGACGAGCCGGAGTACGAATAGCTCTCGTATTGCTGATATTCGTCGCAATCTGTCAGTGTCATCCCGAGGATCGCGCGCCTCAGTCATTCCAGCCGCGCCGGGCACGCCTGGCACACCGGGAACGCCGGGTGTCTGTGTTCATCGCAGCAACACAGTCCCATCTCGCAAGTCGCCGGCTGTTTCGCAAGGTCGTTTCACCAGACCTGGTGAGTCACCAAACGCAACGCCGCCTGCCGTCACCCCAGAAGCGACGATGTCGCCACCATCACAGTCCCCTGCACCTGCTCCGAGCGTGGCAGTCATTGGATCCGAAATCCCATCACCTGAACCACGAGTCGGTTCAATTGCCCCATCTATAGGAGATTCCGCCATTCGCGACCAGAGCAAAGAGCGTTTGCTGGGCACCGAGGGGTCAGGCGCGTCCAGTGTTGCAGCAAACAAAATGCGTACGGGTCTCTCAAATCTTCTGCGTTCCCCTCCCAGTGACGACGGACAGGCCAGACAGCCCAACAAACTGAGGAAAAAGCGACAGCCACCAGCCATTGGCGCTCAGCCCGACGGTCATAGCTCGGCCGCTTCACTCTCAGCAGCGGATCCAGACGCGTCTCGCGTCGGTAATGCAGGTGGTACTAGTGGTGATGAACCATCGCGACAGATCAGTGGAGCGAGCGGTAGCGGGGTTGTGCTCACAGAAACAGTTGCCACGCCACGGGGCGACACCACCCCGAAACCTATTGCGGAGGAGCCACTCAACGAAGCGAGCGCCACCTTGAAGCCGCACCAGTCGCCTCTCCCCGAGTCGGGCGATTCACAGGCAGAAAGGTATGATACCTCGACTGGAAATGAGCTAGATGGTGATGGCGGGTCGGGAGCACCTGAAAAAGACAAAAAGCGTCGATGGAGGTTCTCCGTATCCGCAAAACGAAATCATGACGAGAGAGCGCTTTCTGCAAGTCACGGATCGACCTCACATCTCGGCGGTCACTCGGATGCAGACCTTAGCAAGACATCGTCTAGCAGCTGGAGGAAGCGAGGCTCCAGCGTCAACATTGCCGATGGCTCCAGCGCGATTGAGCCGAATTCAGACGCACAGCGCCGCGCATCTCGAGATCATGCTTACACATCAGAAGAAAGATCGCCTACCACCGAAAGCAGCAAAGGCCCGATAAGCTGGCTCAAGCGCAAGATAAAAGAGCGCGAAGAGAAAGAAGCAGAGAAAGAGCGTGCCAAGAGCCCCCATCGCAATTATGCAGAGCGGGGCCCAAGCAGCCAAACCCTCGACGCTGTTGCTAACGGCGAGTCGCCCTCGCGCCAGGTGTCCGCGGATCTCAGCAATGCGCCTCTGTCCGAGACGTTAGGAGAATACATGAGCCCAGATCGAGCCGCTGCAGCTGCGCCTAATTCTGGCAATGCTCCGCCTGGGGCTGCGCCCTCCGCAAGTGTCAAATCACAGGCCCCCACCTTGTCCTCTGCTGCCGTTCCGGTCGTGCCAGGCAAGATCGAGGACTACATGAACGACTCGGATCGCGAGAAGTTGCACACCGCCCGCGAGGCGGCGCAAAGGAACTCATTGCTCAATGCCGGCGAGGACGTGACGCCAAAGACAACCAACATTTCGATCGATCCAGCCTACAAAGCCGCGGCGGATACAGGCAAAGGAGACATCACGGACCCTGAGCCGACTACACCCAAAGCCAGTGAGGTCAACGCAGGATTGAGAGCATTGGCATCAGGAGCTGTCATACCACCTACCTCTGCCGGAAACCAGGCTGCATAGAGTGTGGTCCGACGAGGAGCGATTCGCGGACGAAAGTCGAGACTTTCACTCGCCTCTGCAGCGTTGACAGCAATGAGACAAGGCCAACAACATCAGTTTGCCCTCCGCAGACCGTCTAGTGGCCTACTACAGCATAGGAGACTTCATGGTCCATCTGACAGCACGTCTTCGTTGCCGCCGCCCCCCTCGCGATCGACACGGGCCGCAATGACAAAAAACGGCGTTCTCACCCTTCAGTCATCGTTCTTGAAATACAAGTAGATTCTACGTTTGGGTACAGCATTTAAAATTTGGTTTGCTGGATCGAATTATCCCCCTTTTCGGACAGTTTGTTAAGAATCGAGATACCCAGCACAAGAAAACCCCAATAACGAAGAAAAGTGATAGTGCGCATTGCAAACTATGCATGCTAAAAATGTAATATTGGATCAATGCTTGGAGGGTCTTGCAGGAAATTCTGAAGAATAAGAAAAACCCGCCAGCTTGTTTATACGGCGGGCCCAGACACCGGGGCCATTTGAGTTGATGGGGCCTTCTTCTATACAAGTTGTCTTCCGCATTCTGTTCAACCAGCCCTTGGGCAAATCAGTTTGGAGTGGAAAACAGCTCCGGGTTTCTTCATTGCCTGCTGGCGGCTGCGAGCCGTGAAGTACGTTGCTAGATGCATCGTTGACTAGTCGAAGTCATGTACATAACCATTCTCTGATTACAACAACGTCAAGACAAGATTCGAGCGTGAGCCGGAACATGCTCTGGTATGTAATATGAAAAAGAAGTGCATCCGCAAATCGTCCACGAGAGAGTGCGCCCTTAAATCTGTAGTTGGTGAAGAGCTCAGATTCGACTTCTAGCCGACATACACGGACGCATGTCGAGATCAATGTGCAAGCATCGTCCGAGGCAAAATTTTTGTCGCAGGACAACCGGAGCGATGATCGAGTCTTTGCGGAACTTGGATCCTCCGAGAGGTGGTCGAAGGGGTCGCTGAGCACGGCCGAAACGCGCCGGACTTGCGTTCCGCGACACTGGTTCTTGGCAGGAAATAAAGTTGATTCCCATCTTTCTCATCCGATCCCGAGAGCGTTCCTCGCCACTCTGACCGGTTATACGTTCCTTACTCTCATTTCACGGCCCCAAAGTATCGACAGTCGGTATTGTGACGACTTCATTCGCGTCGGCCCGCGATGAAGGGGCAGGTGGTAGGTCAACCCTGGCCCTCGGAAGAATTGGCAAGAAGCATACCCGTATCTGTACTTACAATGGAAACAGCTCTTACGATGGGCACAGAGACGGAACGCCTTGCTGGGCGCGCCTTCGTCATCTCGTTTGAGAACAGCGTCCCAGAGCACGCGATCCCAGCATGGGGTGTCCCGGTCGAGTCTATCTGCGCCCTCACATTCAAATCCAGCAGCCAGCATGGCTTCCCTTTCGACGTCCTCGGCGTCGGAACGCCCGACGCTGGTACCGGCCGATCCTAACGTCGTGAAGCTGGATGCAAGGAGCTACTCAACAGCCAAAACAGCCAAACCGGTCAAGACGACCAAGACAGCCAAAACAGCAACAGGAGATGCCGGCATTAAGGGACAGGCAGGCAAGAAGAGACCTAAGAATGCTATCAAACGAGAAGGGCGCAAAAAGACAGATGTGCAGGCACAACCAAATTCGAAACATACGTCGGAAATCATCCGGAGACGAGACGGATTCCCGACAGCAGACGAATTATCAGAGCATGATTACGAAGGTCTTATCAACGACCCTCGCAAGGCGCTTCACGAAGCGGTTACCCGCGTGGCGAAAGTGCAGGAGATTATACAGACATTCAGCTGGGCCAATCAGACCACCCTCCGTGCAGTTTGGAAGGATACATCCTTGGAGCCGGTGACAGCAATCGGCCAAGCGTCGAGAGCAAAAGAATCGCGCTCAGTCGCTTGGTTAGACCTGGCTCACCAGCTTCACCAAACAGGACAGTTGAAGGACTTTCTTCCTATCAAAATCACCAAACTGGATGACAGCGAAACAACAGGAGAGAAGAAAGCGATGGATGACGTCTATAACTACTGTGCCAGATATGATCAATTCCCAAGCATTACACGAACAAGGACAGTGCGACACGGAAAAAGACAGGCGTGGCAAACGCAGATCGTCTTTCCCGCTCATAATATAGACGTTCGTGCTGTGTCGTACCAAGCGTCATCCGCTGATATGCTCGCCGCTATCAAGTTCAAGCAAGCAGCCGAGAAGTACCATATTGCGGAAGGGACAGAAACATTGGTTGTGAAGGCGGATACGACCCTAAATTTGGAAAACGTCGATCAGTTCTGGAAATTCTACAAGCTCAAGAATCCCAGGACCAGGGAAAGGGTCGAAGATCTGAGCTCCGAGGCGCCACTCTTTGCAGCTGGACTGCTTTTGAATGATGAACCACTGGGTGAGACGGTTGTTAGCACCATGAAAAAGTCTTTGCCCGCTATAGCTAGATTGGGTGGTGCTCTGAAAGTGATAGAACAGGAGCCAAGCTTCAAAAAGGAATTCCTGGACGCGCTGAAGGAGGGCAATGGGAAGATTCTGACTCCAATCACTTGGAGTTACGATTTCCCAGTTGACGACACAGCTCTTTCTTTGATGAGAAACACACTGTCGAAAGCTCGATCGGGTGGGTTGGACGACCAGTATCAACCTCTGGGACCCGAAGAAATTGTTGACGAAGATGCGATCTATCAATACACACCTTTCCCAGAGTCGATTCTGGCTCGCCGCAACCAGTACCTGAAACGAGCTCGGGATGAGTACGAAACGTCTGCAGTGCTAGCCGACATCCGAAAAATTCGCCAGAGCCTTCCGATGAACGCCTACCGCCAGGAAGTTCTGGACATCATTGACCAGAACCAATTCACCATCATTATTGGAGAAACAGGTAGTGGCAAGACAACACAGGTCCCCCAAATTCTCCTTGACCACTTTTCGGACATTGGTAGTGGAACGGAATGTAATGTCATATGTACGCAGCCCCGTCGTATTGCCGCAACCTCTGTTGCCCATCGAGTTGCCGCAGAACGCGGAGAGCCGTTGAGGAGCGCGATTGGATATCACGTCCGCGGAGAGAATAGTCGAAACCAGCAGCCAGGTGGTGTTAATTTCTGCACCACTGGAATTCTATTGGCACAACTGCAGACAAACCCGGATGCCATAATGGACAAGGTATCTCACATCATCATCGACGAGGTCCACGAACGTGATAAGTTCATCGACTTCTTGATGATCATTCTACGTCAAGTCATCGCGGCTCGACTCGATGAGGGAAAGGCAGTACCGAAGGTCGTCCTCATGAGTGCAACACTTGACCCAACGCTGTTCTCGCCCTACTTCCAGAATCCCCAACCGGACGGGACAACCACCGAGGCGCCTGTTCTAAGAGTTCCTGGACGAGCGTTCCCCGTGAGTGAAAGGTACCTCGAGAAAGCACACGCCGAAATGCGTGCGCAACATCAAGAGCGCTTCACCGAGTACATCCGAGATGGCGATGACACAGCTGAATATCTGAAAGTCGAGCGGGAATTGAGCCAGAGCAGTGGGCAGTCAGAAGAAAATGGATCCAGCGAGCTGTTCGATGATCAGGGATCTAACAGGGTCATTGACTGGAAGCGCAAGCAGTCGCTTACCACGGACGGAAAGTGGGAGCCTGACCAGAATGACAAACTCGTCCCGATTCGCCTGGTTGCCGCAACCATTGCTCATCTTGCCAGCACGACCGAAGAGGGGGCGATACTCGTTTTCCTGCCTGGTTGGGAGGAGATTCAAAGCGTGGAGAAACTGCTTACGAATAGACCTCTTGGCGTGGATTTTTCGCAAAGTGACAAGTATTCGATATTTACACTACACTCGAGTATCAGTGGCGATCAGCGATCAGTCTTCGACAAGCCTGCGCCCGGTCAGCGAAAGATCATCCTCAGCACCAATATCGCCGAAACGTCGGTCACTATACCGGACGTGCAATATGTCGTTGACACGGGAAAGTGTCGAGAACTTATGTACAACCACACGCGACGCCTGTCTGCGCTGACTTGTACTTGGGTCAGCAAGTCTAATGCGAAGCAGCGTGCTGGTCGCGCTGGTCGTGTGCAGAACGGACATTATTACGCACTTTTCTCAAAAGCTCGTCACGACTCTCTCCGCGCGGTCGGCCTTCCAGAGCTTCTTCGCACGGATCTTCAGGAAACCGTTCTCGATGTCGTGTCGCAAAAATGGCCATCGCCACCACGAGAGTTCCTCGCCGATGCGATCGAGCCCCCTGATTCTGAGGCCGTCGAAACGGCAATCCGCAACCTTGTCGAGATTGACGCACTCACGCCGGACGAAGCCCTCACACCATTGGGTCGCCTGCTGTCGACCCTCCCCATCCATCCGGATCTAGGGAAGATGGTGGTTCTGGGGATCGTGTTCCGATGCTTGGACCCGATGATCATCCTCGGAGCAGCTAGCGGTTCGAGATCTCTGTTTGCCATGTCGCCTACTCCCGAATTAAGGAGGCAGTACAAGGCCTCGATGAACGAGTTTGCGGCAGGCACTAACTCAGACCACATAGCGATGCTCAATGCTTTCAGAGAAGTCAGGTCTCTGCGTCGCAATCAAGGGTTTGCACTTGCTCGCAATTTTGCTTCGCGCCACGGTATTCATTGGGGTGCATTCCAGCAGATTGAGAACGTTGCTGCACAGATTGAGGCCTCGTTGGTGCAAGCACGATTGATACCTGTGATGAATAACGACGACCGCGCAAATCACCAGTATGGAGCCCCGAGCCTGAATGTGCACTCGAAGAAGCCCCACGTCATCAAGGCGCTGGCTACTGCTGGACTTTACCCTAAACTTGCCACAAAGGCAGGGGGGTTCCAATTCTACTGGCGAACTCAAAGCGAGATGGATGTTCGACCTTCACCGAAATCTGTCAACTCGGAAATGGGTGACAGGGGCCGGGAGCGCCAATCCGGACCCCCAAAGCCTGTCCTGTCCATTTTTGACAACCTTTCCCGCGCTGCGGATGGGAAAGACCTGATCATGAACAATACTACTCTCGTGTCACCCATGGCCGTGGCACTCTTTTGTGGCAGCTTGAACTTCAAGGGTAACAGTTGGCAGACCAGCCGTCAACTCAGCGTGGATAAGTGGCTACCGCTGTACGTTCAAAGCGACGACCGGCTGGTCGTACGCACCCTGATCGAGATGCGCAAGGCGATCGAGCGTATGCTCGTCCGGGCTTACGGTGACCTTAGCAAGCGCACACTGCTCAGCGAAGATCCCGTGCGGGCGTTGTTCGCCGAGAATGTCGTGAGCATCCTGGGTCTGGACGTTTGCCGAAACGGACCGGTGAGCATGCCGGGCTACGAAGACGAAGGTGAAGAGAGTGTTGATGACGTCTTTGCGCGGGTCAAGAAAAGCTTCGACTTTGACCACACTCCCTTGGAACATGAGACGAAAAAGACGGACGAGACCATCTCTCTGGGGATGCTGGAGTGGGCTGCCAAGTGGGAGGCTAAAGCTCGACTGAAAAAAGAAATGGCTGGACGAAACCGGTCTAGTTGATAGTCCCGTCGAGAGCGACTTGACCGGCAAGATAGCCGGGCGCAATGGACTCGGCAATGGTTGTATATTAGGTCATAGGGCGATTTGTACGATACGCACGACATGGATTTCGTGCATGGACGACGGCATGTGGGAATCAGGAGGTACGGCGTCTTGTGGTCGATTTTGGATGCATTTCAGCGGAGGCAGGACTTTTGGAAACGGCCACCGGGGCGTCAAAATGGGTATCTTGACTTCTAGACTGTACATTAGAAAGATTTGGACTGTACACACAATCACATTCCACTTTTATGATTCAACGATTCCAGCACACTGCGTCAGATATCGAGGCTTCACGGGCCCAGTAACAGAGATAAATGAATGCTACGGATGATCTGAAACGAACAATCTGCAATAGCTTATAGTGAGTATGTTTGTTGGCAGTGAACAACGGCCAAGCAACGCTGCGAAAGACGACGGCGTTGAGGAGAAGTCTTGGCATGGAAATACCCGCCCGAGCCGCGCCGCCTCAGTCATCTCAAACACAACCTCTACTCCTGCCTCCTCCTTGCCGTCCACTCAACACTAAACTCCCTTCGATTTTATGAGCTACCCAAGAATGCATAAAACTTGTTGCGCGCAAGTCGCAGGCTGAGTCAGGAGCACCTTGGGCATGCCATCCTCTTCCACTAAACCATAGTTTCATCTCTACGTGGCCAATTCCAATTCCAATACCGATCCCAATTTACATTCACGAACTCACACACCATGGCTCCAGGCCTCGAGCGCCCCCAATCCCCAATCCGGAACTCCAACTCCGGCTCCGGCAGCACCCTCCCAACCCGGACCCTTTTCCCCCAAGGCCCCAGTTTTACCCTCGAAACCTTCTCGTCCCGGGACTTTATAGTCAAGGACTTCATCGAAGAACTGTCCGACAGCGCCGTGCCGTCGAACCGACGATCCGGCGCCGGCGCCGTAGCACAAGCCCAAGCCGCATCTCAGCCATTCGATCCGAAACCGCTTATACGCCGACTGGAGTATGCACAGGAACAACTCAGGGAATTGAGTTCCGATCTAGAGGGACGGGAGACGGAGTTGAGTGGAGCCGTGAGACGCGCGGAGGCGCAGCATGAGGGGAGTGTCAAGAACTTGAGTCGGAAGTTGGAAGGGAGTGTCCGGAGCTTTAGGGCGCTGAACGAAAGTCTCAATGGACGGGGTGGTGGTGCGACCAATGGCAGTGGGGATCACTCTGGCGATGGTGCGTTGCGAGCGGTGAGGATTGGAGAGAGATTGGAAGAACTAGATCGGCAGCGATTGAGAGCTCAGGACGCCAAATTCCTGGTCCGGTGCTGGGCGGACGTGAGCGAGAGGGGCGACCTTGCTAGTTTGGAGAATATCCGCGCGAATGATTCGAGTGCGGAGAAGATCAAGTGTGCGAGGGTTGCGAAGCAGCTGTTGAAGATTAGTCAGAGGTTGGATGGGGAGCATTGGGAGGAGGTGGGTGAGACGGGGCAGAATGGGACCAACAGGGCGAATGGGATTAATGGTCTCAACGGCGTTAATGGGCTTGCAAATGGGCACGCAGATGGTGAGGGTCGGGGAAAGTCAAAGTTCAATACGAGAGAGATTATCGAGAAATTCAGTGAAGAGCTGGAGAAGGATTTGTTGGCGCAATTTGATGATTTCTATCGGCGGGCTAATTTTGATGGGATGAGGGAGTGCGCTACGGTGCTTGAGGACTTTGGTGGTGGTGCCAGCGTCATCGGCATGTTCGTGAACCAGCACCAATTCTTCATCGACAGGAACAATCTCATCACGGAAGAGGTCGCGGGCGAGCCGGAACTGTGGGAGGCGCTCACGGACCCCGATGCGGATTCCCCGGGTATCGAGCCAAGTCTACAGAACCTCATCGACGAGGTCAAGGTGGTACTGGTGGAGGAAGCGGGCATCATCAAACAATCATTTCCATACTACGAAGTGGTCTTGGGGCGATTTTTACAGAGAGTATTCCAGCAATCGATACAGCAGAGGCTCGAGAAGGTATTGGAAAAAGCCAGCTCTATTTCGACGCTCGCGTTCCTACGGTCTTTACAAGCGGCGCGAGGATATATCGGCACTTTCATCGACGACCTGAAATCGCACGGTCTGACGGAGCATCCTGACGTCTTGAGCTCGCAATCGGCACTCGTCCTCGACCAGCAGTTCGAAGATCTATTCATACCCTACTTTGTGGGGTCCGCATATATCGAGCGCGAGAAACGCAATCTCGAAGAACTATACTCCTCCCTCCTTTTCAAATTCACCGCTTTCCACTCCCGGAAACGAAAAGCGCCAACCGGCTACTTGGCATCCCTGGCTAGCTCTGGCCGCGACATGCTGGCTTCAGCCCGAGAAGCGTACGTCGAACGACTGGACTCGACCGACATGGCGCCCCAGCAGAAAGCTCGCATGATGCGCCTGGCCGGCCTCAGAGACAACGACAGTACTCGCAAACAAGCTGATCAGGAGTTCAACGAGGACGACGGGCTGCTGAGCACCGGCAACGCCAAGAGAATGCTGAAATGGCTTGCAGAAGCCGTTGGCCGAACGCTGGAGCTGAGCGGTGGTGTCGAAACTGCCAAAGACGTGTCTGCTCTACTGGATTTGCTACTATTGCACATGGGACAACTTTACGTTGAGACGGCTCTCGATGCGGCAGCCGACGCGGCAGCTGCACAGGAGAAGTCACGGAACGAGCCGGATCTTTCGTACTTGGAGAACCTTTCGGCTTCGGTGACGACGTTACATCTGATGCAGTCCTGTATCAACACGGTGCTAATCCCGCTCGCTGCGTCGTCTAGCAGCACCCGCCGAGAGATGGAGAAAACCACCACGGCTGCCATGGTCAAATTCGAGGAGAAGGTGAACACCCTCATGCAGCGCACCATCGACCTTGCTCTCAACTATGTCACGCGCATGCTCTCGACGCAATCAAAGACCGACTTTCGTCCCAAAGACGACATGTTGATGTCCAACGACCAAACACCGACGTGCACCGCAATCTCCACCTTCCTCGAGCGAATGCATCGCGCATCGCTTCTAGCCTTGTCTCCATCGCCCAATCTGACCGCTTTCCTGACCGAGCTGGCGCTTCAACTTCGCCCGCTTCTGCTGACGCACTTTTCGAAATGGACCGTTAGCGCCATTGGTGGCATCATGGTGCAGAAGGACATTGCGAGGTATAGGCAGGTACTGGCGGCGTGGGACCTGGGCGCTGCGTTTGTTCCGACTCTGGAGACGCTGACGGAGATCGGTACGATGTTTGTGATTGCGCCAGAGGCGTTGAGGGAGAGATTGAAGGGCAAGCCGGTCAGCGAAAGGGCGGATTTGAGGGCTTACATTTTGAAACGGGAGGATGTCGGCAGCGTCGGCGTGCAGAGCGTGCTGAACGGTTTATAATCATTTGAGCGTCGTACGTTGTGAGCACGAAAAGCATTTTGAAAATTTTGTGCTGCAACGAGTTTTTGTGCTGCTCAATAGTAGGCTTGACTTGCGGCTGTTGAGCTTCTCCCCGGACCCGCGCCGGCGTCGGCATTCCACGACCCAGGCATGCTGGAATCATGCTGATCATCGTCGCTGTCATCGCTCTCCCCAACTATATCACTCTCATCTCGATCGGCCGGCGCTCGCAGCTTCTCCAACTCCTGCGCATTCAGCGACGGCATACTCCAGGTCCTCTCCTGATGAAACTCCCTCCCACTAGGTATCGTTTGCAGCAACGCATTCTCATCCACCACAAGCTGATGCCCAATCATGTCATTCGTCTTCCCCCAGTTCTTCTCCAAAATCTCCAGTATCCTCCCCTCCTCGACACGGCCCGGGTCGTCCAGGGTCGGGCCCTTTTTGCTCTCGAGCTCCTTGCGTTCTTTCCTCTCATTCCAGGACGACTTCATCGCTGTCAGGGAGGGCTTGAACTTGCCTTTGCCGCTGCCGTCTGTCGGGGCACTGCTCAGGCTGCTTTTACCTACTGGCAGTCCTAGACTGCGTCGACCGGCGTTGAGCCAGCCCAGTGCGTCTCCCAATTTTCCGGCGATTTCTGCATCGACGCCGAAGAAGCGACAACTCCGTGCTCGAGCCGTTGCTGATAGATCGCGAGCATACTTGATCAGGTCGTCCCTCACGTTGCCTGCGCCGCCGAGTAGAGCGACGGCTTTGCCTGCATGTTCTGCAGATGCCAGACACAGTCGCGCAAATAGGTGAGCGCGGACTTTCGGGATCTCTGGTGGCCGGTACATCCACTCGCGATCATCCGAATCGCGTGCTTGAGCAGCCACAACGATGAAGTCGTCGTCCTTCACCACCGTCAGGAGCGTGGCACTGGCCCACGACAGCTCCGCAAGAGCCGCCAGCGTACTCGTCTGCACATCCGGAGCATTCGAAGGCAAGCTCCCAACAGGCACACTTTCGCTGAACTTGGCAGCATAGGTAAACAGCGAATGCGCCGTAAGCAGAGCGTTGACTGCAGCATTCACGGCCGCCTTCCTCTGCTCAGGTCCGAACCTCGAAGACGCATTTGGCGCAACAAACGGCGCTAGATGTCGCCTCGCATCGAGACTATGCGTATACGCAGCCGTAGCGAGCACGAACAGGATCTCATAATCCAGACCTTTGCCTTTGATCCGAGGCGTCTGACGGCCCGCCAGAGGGGGTGAAGAGAGAACAGACGACCGCCATGAAGTCTCTGGCTCGGTTGTCAGGGCAACAAATATGGATTCAGAGGCTACGAGGTGACCGGCAAGACCTTGCTCAAGGGCCAGTAGGTAGGGGAGGTAGGCATTGATGGCGGAAAGGATCTGTGGAAGATTGGTCGCTCGATCAGCCGGAGAGAGAGGTTTGTGCTGTTTTAGTTTGTTGCGGAGGAGTGTGCGGTGGGTAGTTGCTGCTAAGAGGAGGGAAGGGTGTGAATCGCAGCGGAGGAAAGAGGAAAAGGTGAGGGGCGAAGTGGCGGGCAGGGAGAAATTGAACGCCATGTACAAAGGTTTGAATGAGTTATGAAGATGAGAAAAAAGGAGAGAAGGAAATCAAGCAAAAAGGCTGAGCAGAAGTATCTCCCCCATCGCGAACTTGGACGATTGAGGGGGATTCGCGTCAGACGGAGCGATCTCCGACATCGGCGGAAAGAAACCCCGAGATCTGATCGCGTCGACTTGAGTATCGCCGAACGTGAAATCAATTCGGCACAGCTTCACAGCATTGCTGGAATTCACATATTCATGGATGGCTTTGCGCACGCTGCACGGTGCAAGCCGTTGGAGCGTTCTCGGGTCAGGCCATGCTGATCTCACTCCTCATCTCTGGGACTCGATACTCGCCTCCTGCACGTTCCACTCCCTGGTTGGACCCCCGGCCGTAGTTGAAGGTCTTGCCTTTCTGTGATACTATCGCCGGAGGTTTCTGAAAACACTGCGCCGAACTCGAAGTCTTAGGCCACACTACCCCGTGTTTTATGACAGCCGCCTATAAGTACAGGAGGGGAGTTATCTATTCTATCAAGCAACTCTCAGCCACGAGGTGCATTATACTGACTGCCAGTGACCCAAGCGTCGACGAGGGGGGAATCCATGGACGACAATATGAATTCTGCTGCATTCCAGGCTGACTCAATACCCCCACACGGTATCATCAGCCGCGACAGTCCTACATCGTACTGGTGTAGAAAATGTGAGGGTTACATCTTCCAAGCACCAAACTCATGGCACCGGATTAGTAGTCGCGCCGTGCTGCACAAAGCCGCCCAGTACCAGTGGGGCGACGTCGAAGAGAACCTCAAACAAGGACACGATCAATTCGATGGCAACGGCGAGCTGAAAGACTGCTTGCTCAGACTTTTAACGTGCCAAAACCGTGCTGGCGCTGCGACTGCAGAATGCGGGAACAAGGTGGCCATCAAGTGCATCCGTGCGACCCGTGGCAAACGATACAAAAACATGGTCTTCTTCATGTATCCGCAGATCAAAATTCGGCGTGGAAAGAACGCCGACGAGGAGTCGTTCATTATCGACGGGACGGCGGCGACAGCACGGCCTGCGGGGAAGAAGCCCTCGCTGCCTGCTCAGGGGACAACCGCATCAAACGCAAAGCCGCAGAGCCCCTCGGCCATTTCTACCATCTTCGCCCCGCTAGGACCGTTCCCAGATACGAGGCCGACGACTGCCGCCAGTGAGTCACGGGACGAAGGAGACACGCTGACGTCCGACTCACCTGAAGGGCAACTCCCAGAGAGCCCAGTGAGGACGCCGTCAGGGTCAAGGATAATACCGATCCGTGCAGGCACAACAGGTCCGTCTGCTCAAGAAACCGGCATCCATGCCAACGACGATCAGAGGACGAAGAACGCAATTGACCGCACGTTAGAATCTACCACCAGCGAAAGTCATCAACCTCGGACAGATCGTGCTTCTCTAGCCACAGATCTACGTGACCTTGGTATAGACTACAAGGAGGATGTTGACGAAGATGAAGGCTATGACGACGACGAAGATGATGATGATGGCCCTATGATACAAGTGCGCGATCAAAATCAGACCCAGAACCAAGCCCGCGACGACATTGCATTGCGACTTGACAACCAGACAATCCAGCTGCAAAAGCAAGGACTGCTTCTAGACAAGCAGAACACGATGATCAGAGACCAAGGTTTGACGATCCGGAAACACGAAGGCAGGATTCATCACCAGGAAGGCTCACTCGAGAAACTGGAAATGATCGTCCGAGCACTAACATCACGAGTCGACAAGCTCGAGCGCAAACTTGAATCACAAACTCAACAGGCCACTGAGCAGATCTCCGCTCTGAAGCGTCAATTAGAGTCAGCAGAGCCTCCACGCACCATAAGCACGATGCCCAAGCGCAAATTCGATCGCATGGAAGGCCTGGAGCCGTATGTGTCTGATCCTGTATTATCCGCTCACAATCCACCCGCCAATGACGTTTCCGCCAGCGATGTGGCCAGTGAGGAGGACTCGCAGGAAGTGAAGGCTTACCTCAAGAAGACGGTCCGGGAAGACAATAGCGAAGACGAAGACTACGACCCATCCCAAGACACGATCGTCGTCCAACCCGCATCCACAAATCCATTCAGGCGCTTCGCAGAAGACACTTATCCAGCCAATAGTCTGCACACCGCTGCTCGATTTCTTGAGCGGTCCCCACATTCCAAGAAGCCGTCCTTGCAGCAACGGACGGCTTTTCACACACCGAAAAGCACAAACCCATATGCACCTAAGAAAGAGAGCTTCGGATCGCAAGGCACTACAAATGGCCATTCTGGAAATCTCATACGCCGCGGTGTTTCCGGAGGACGCAACAAAGCCGTCCCACCACAACTCAGCCACGCAAAGCTAGCAGCGAACAAAGCCGACGCGAAAATTACGCCAACATCAACGCCAACTCATTTCGATTCAAACAAGCGACAACGCATCGAATCAGGCTCAGGGAGCTTCAAAAGCTGGCCGACACCGACAACGAGCGGCAGCGGCAGCGGAAATCAACGCATGCGGGATTCAGAAGGCTACCTCCTGAAGGCCAACGGTCAGCGCGATCTTCGCAGTATCCGCGGACGCACTCTAGGCAACGAAGCCTTCAGACCCAGCAACGGACAGAGACGGACTGTCGCCAGTCTCGAGGCGGAAGGATACTTTTCTGGCTCCGCGGTGGGGAGTCCGCCTGCGTCTACCAAGGCGAACTCACAAGCTGCGGATAGGTCGGTGTCATTCTCGTCTACTGCGCCAAGTGCTGCTAGACCGGCGATCGCGGGGCAGGCGTCTCCGCCGACGGGCGTCACGACGATTGCCAGCCATCTCGCAGCCCTAAATTGGAACAAAGGTAAACTCAATGTTGGGCAGGAGGCGGAAAGAATCCAACAGGAGAGGATCAGTGCTGCGTTGAATAAGGATTCTGGAAAACAGTATTCGAGTAGGCATGCGGAGTACATGAGCAGACTTGGAATCATGGATTAATCCACGAAGATATACCCGCACAATCAATTATATGAGCTGCACGAACGGCGTTGGGAGGAAGGAAGCACATTCTACCGGCTGGGCCATATTTCGTGGCATGGCTATTTTCCACCGGTCCAACGAGGCAGGCACGGATAGCATGCAAGTAGACGTTACTTACCGATAGCTTTGATTTTCATTAGCAGGTGAGCTGGCACTTTCGATCCACATATGCTAGTACGCCATGCAACGATCTTTCCAGGAGGTTATTTCTCGATCAGCTCCTGGGAGCCTGTTGCGCTGTCCTCTTCCCATTCGGAACGATTCAAACGATTCATGACAGAACACATTTCTTCTCGCGACATCTCTTCATTCAACACTCTCTATTTACTCGAGTCGTGTACAGTTGCTAACGCTTGTTTTTCGACGCAAGGCTGTTTGTTCTTCTTTCTCTCTTGCTTGTTTGTTTGCTTCTGTCCGTTCTCGTCCGCTCCATGTGCCCTTCAAACCCAATAAGCAGCCTGCGCAATCGCCCAAGCCCTCTGCTCCATCGTCAACGGCTTCCCCTCAATCTCAAACACGCACTTTGGCGGTTGGAAAGCCTGATGCCTCGGTCGTCTCGTCGGCTTGAAGGCTCCCTTGTGCGGTATCTCTCCAAAAGTTGGTGGCTTCTTCGGGTTGTTGGCTGCAGCAAGGTGCCAGTGCGTGTCGGTAAGAGGGTGATGGAAGCGCATGGTTATGGGTGACGCGGAGCGGGTCGGTTTCGGGGCGAGAGCGCGGAGGAGCTCGAGGGTGGTTGGGGCGAGGGGGTTTGAGGGGCCTCTTCGAGTCCAGGTGGCGCGGACCTTGGAGAGGAAGTTTTCGAACATTGTTGTAGTTGTTTGGGGTGGTGGCTTTGGGGGGTTGGTTGTGGGTTTGAAGCTTGGTTTGAAGGTGAAGTGGTGTGGTGGCATCGATGGTGAGTTGCTTTGTTGTAGGCGCTTCGTGTTGATTCGGACTCGAAGTGATATGATGGTAGGATGATGGGATGAGTGTGCAGGAAGTTCTTTTCGCAGGATCCACTGGATATTGGTTGCATTTGGATCTCAACTGACTTGTTTCAGGCCTCTTTTACCCTCCAACGGTCAGAGCGTAAGCCACTGCCATCTTCCGGAAGTGCCAGCGCGATTCCTTCCTCCGTGTCGGCGCAATGCACTCCCTGTACACTTTTTGGACTTGCAGCCATGTGACGTGAGAAAAGCTGAAGGGCTGGTTGCCGGTCCCATCTTTGTCCAATCTGCCCATTTCGACTACTCCCGAACTGCTCCTCTGGCCTCTGCCACAACCAGAGCGACAGCAACCGACCAGTTCAGTGTTCTGTCAGCGTCATGACAGTCATGGTCGCGGCTTTTCTGCGGGAATGACCCGCACGAAACTGGTATCTGACACGAACAACTGTGGTCGACCAACTCTGCGGCTTCGTTTCATGACCTCGAACCTTGGATCTCAACCGCCCGACCAATGGCCCACCAGATATTAATATACGCCCGTCAGCGCGCCGGCGCGTCTTCCTCCTCCCCTCCAGTCCCTCGCTTGTTTGTTTTAAAAGTCGTAAGCTATTTTTCAGTCATCGCTCGCTAGCTCTCCAAGCCATCCTCGCCTTTTTTCTTCATCAACCTCACATTCGTTTCGTCGATTACACAACACAAATCACTAACATGGACGGATCCGATAATTACCCGACCAGCGTCTTCAATTACACCATACCCGATGATTTCCCGCTCAATCATCCCTTGTATAAGCGTTGGGCTGCTCTCATGGCCGGGTGGAGGGCCGACGTCGCTGCTCATGAGAAGCGCACACAGCAATGGAAGCTGCACCAAATCTACCTCGAAGACAACAAACACCGCAAATGGAAGAAATTTCTCTGGTTCCTGCGCATCCGCCGCAAGGTGCTTCAGAACCCTTTTGCCGAGCCACCGAAGATCGAAGACATTGATGCTATGGACATCGACAAAGCTGGAACGGGGGAACAAGCTGTCCCAAATGATCCAATGGCAGAGACGTTACCAAGCGTTTGGGAGGCTGAGTTGTTGAGCATGGTTCACAATGTGCAGCTGGCAGCGATAAGGCAGCAGAGGAGAGAGAACGACAGGTCCATAATGATCAGGAGACAGCTCAGGAGTCTGAGGCACGAGTTGGAGGAGGTGTCGGACCGGGTTCAGGTGTTGGCGACACAGATGCAGCGTCAGCAAGCTGCGATAATGCGGGCAGGGCGTGAGAGTCAAGGTAGCGCGCGAAGGGATGAGTTTATGATGGACCAGATAGCAGAGTTGCAGGGTGAGGTCAAAGAGCTGGCGAGAACCCAAAGTCTACTCATCCTCGAAGAGAGCCCAGAGTCTGCTGATCCTGGAACCAGTCTAGCAAGTCGATGATGGTGTTTTTCTGCGCAGTGCGGTCAGTGGTTGAGATTTTGTGTTTTGGTACAGCACTAACAGTTTCTACTCAGGTGCGAGTCCCAGTGCAGGCATGCGTCGCTTTCTTTTTGATGAGTCCATATTGGCAAGCAGTCTTCGGAGTCAAGCGTTCAGATTATTTTGAACTTTTCCTCGAAGAATTTTCCTGTCCGACACAGCTCTTCAGCTTCGCCGTTCATGAATCCGTCGAGGAGTGTTGGGCCTACAAGCTCAAACCCTCCATCAACCTGTCTCATCAGGAGGGGATATTTTGAGCCTGGAAGCACAACGCAGCAGTCGTCCTTTCTCATGATGCGAGGGCCCAAGCCAATGCAGCCGTTGGTCGTCCGAAACACCTTGCGACACATCGAATTCCAGGTCATGTCTTGAACGAACTGATGTGCGGAGCCCCGGTCAGCCATTGCCTTGAGACGAGATTTCTCGTCGTCCGATAGCTTAGCAAAGAATTTACTTGGATATTTGTCTATTTTGATTCTGTCGTGCTCCAAAATCCATGCCGCACAGTCTGCCTGTTGCTGGTCTTGTCGGTCGCCCGATGTTGAGGCTTGATCATTCCAGTAGCCGCCAGTAAGAACGAGGCTGAGAGATGCAATGAAGTCTTCCGGGAAGGTGGACGGAGTTCCAGGCGGCGGCCCCACCATCTCCCAGATGTGGTCAATTAGGAACGGAATCTTCTTCTGCAGCTCATGCTGAATGTTGCTAATAGTGAGTCCGCTTGGGTCTAGCATGTCCGAAAACGTTGACAATCTGTCCACCAACCAGCCACGAGATTCCAATGTCACACCTTCTTCTGAGGGATTGAGTGAAACACTGCACATTGCTGAAGCTGCATTGGTAGGATAGCGTAGAGGTGCAACCAGGTTCTCCGCGTGCCAGTCTGGCACCCATGTCGGCAAAGCTAGCACGCTAGGCTCTTCATGGTGGTCCACAAAAGCTAGCAGGTGAAGGCTGTGCGTCTGCTCCACCAGGCTTATCGCTATCCCTGTATACACATCCTTTGTCGAAATAGTGTAGTCTGGCTCGATCAATAACATACCATCCACCCTAGCATTGGGATGGCCGAGTAAGGCATATACATGATCGCGCGGATCCGTCGCTCGGTGAATTCTAGCCCAGTGGAGAACCTCTACAAAACTGTAGACGGGCAGTCCCGCGGCATCCAGCTCCCATACCATGCTGATGTGATTTGCGACCCACGATTTTAATTGCAGATGATTCACGACTGATGCGCCGTTGAAGTCGAGGAACGCCGCAAAAGCCGCCAGCTCGCTCCAATCCAAGCATACGTCCTTGGACCCCCACAGCATTTGAGCGTGGCGTGCTAAGCCTACCTCTTGAATGATCCATACGCGATGAAAGTACTCTAGGTCAAACAGCACCTTGATCGCTTGCCAGGATCGTAGAAGAGCCTTGTCTGCTGCATTAAGCTCGTTGCTTTCGGTATGGTGGAACAGCTGGCGGGTGGCCTGCATGTAGCCTTTAGTATCGCCATTGAAAGCATGGATAAAGCGCTTCGCAATGCCGGGAACAAGGTTCGCTTCCTCGTCATGGTCGCTGAGATAACCAAGCCAACACAACGACCGCTGGGCCTGGCTGTAAATCCAGCCCATCATTCGAACCTGGCTCTTGCGCTCAGCGGTGCTAGCCTGGTTGATGCATATCGCATCGATCCACAAACGTCGCTTCTTGTCAGACAGTCGAAGCCCGAGAAGAGATCTGTTCAGGTTCCTACCAATGGGCACTACCTGCACCTCCGATTCGTCATCGGTAGCAATCCTGATGAATGCTCCCGGTGCAGGGTCGCCCCACACGTAAGAAACTGCCTCGTAGGGCGCACCATCAAGGTTCTGTGCCACAATGTTGCAGATCAACGGTGTGCCGGCTCGACCAGGATGTAGCTCGACGACGCGAATTTGTTGCGGTCCCAGAGGCTGATATGCGTACCGTGGTAGACCAGACAGCTGCAAGTCTCCCATTTTCGTCAGAGCTTGAACTTTAGCTCAGCAACATGACGACATGCATTGTTCGCGCTGCATGTTTCTGGCTAAGGGTGGTTGGTGACAAGGTTGTGTGGTCAAAGTGTTTTGCTGGAACGATCAGGGTAATGTTTAGCCTGTTTTGAACTTGAGCACCACAGACGAACTAGCAAACTCCGTCACTGGCGACACAAGCTGCGTAAGAGGCTTCTGGAGAGGAGAAGTTCGAGACTTTGCCTGAAGCGGGGCAGATTTGGGGCGATGCTCACGTGATGAACTGAGTATATCAAGACGAGCAGGGGTATACTTGTGCCGCTCAAGTCGCTGGAGTATCGGTAAACATTTCATTTGGTTTGTATACGGGTTATCAATGCATTCTCAATCTCAAGTATCGGGGGCCTTCCATCATATAGATGAAGACTCAGAGAGGTAAGTGTCGGTCGTCATACGTGGCAACGACGACTGACTATACAGGAGCAGCATGTCTTTACCGTCGAGACCCTAGGATTCCTGATCCATCCCAACATTTCCCCGGTCCCCGCAAATGCCAGGATTGCGGACATTGGCACGGGGTCGGGAATCTGGCTCCTCGACGTTGCCAAGAGTCTACCATCCACATGCCAACTGACTGGCTTCGACATCTCGTCTGCTGCATTTCCTCCACAGCAGAACCGGCCACAGAATGTGCGTTTCGAGACCCAGGACATGTCGCTGCCCTTTCCGGATTCCGAACTAGGACAATACGATGTGGTTGCAACACGTTTCGTCAGCAGCGCTACCACGCGTGCCGAATGGGCGCATGCCATCAGCAACCTCGTCACGCTCTTGAAACCCGGTGGCTGGCTGCAATGGATCGATTCGTGCAATTTCACGCTTTACAACTCCGTCGCTGGAACGTCCCGTGCTGCATGCCAGGAAATTTATGACGCCTTGGACCCGATGCGGTCCAAAGACGACCTTGTCATTGGCATGATGATGCGAGAGTCACGTAACCTGAGAAGAGAGAACGTCCTGCGAGAGGTTGGCCTCGTTAACGTCCATGAAGATGTCTTTTCAACCGATAAGCTGCGATATTCTGCAGCGCACTCCAGGGAAAGTGAGATCAGGAACGCCATCAACTGCTTTGTTGGATGTCTTGAGGGACTGGTCGCGGCTCAGAACAGCACTTGGACCAAAGAGAGGATTGAGAAAGTGAAAGCTGATGCAATGAAAGAGATTGACGCAGGCGTCTACCATACGCTCGACCATGTGTGTATCGTGGGAATGAAGCCATGATGCAGGCTTCGTTTGTGTCTCCCGGAGACGCCCAAGTCAGAGCCACGAGCGCTTTGTGCAAGGTTCCCAGCGTGCTTCGTGTACGCAGATTGGTCAGACAATATTACCGGAGTGAGGACCTCGAGACCATCCAAGACCGCTCACGAACGCAGCAACAGCGCGGCATGTAGTCAAACAGGATCGCAGCCAGCTCACATGAACGGCAAATCATCACTCAATTTCAACAAAGCGCAATGGTGTGGTGAATTCACGCTTGGCAGACACACTCAGTCAATATCGCACTATGCTATTTATTTCGCGTTGGACAGCATTCAACCCGTCGACAACCCAGCACTTGGCCAAGGGGATACGGTTCCAGGCTCTTGGAGATGGGCTTGAGGGCGATGGGTGCGAAGCCCCCGGTTTCGATTCCCGAGGTGGTTCTGCATTTTACGCAATCGCCCATCTCCAATCGAGACAGCTCCGTATCCCACTCATTTCAGCAACTTCAGCAACTTCAGCAAAAACCCCACCGGAGGTTCTAGTATGTCAAGACCTGCTATCCACGGGATAGCGGCTTGACATGATAGTTTGCCATTTTTGCTGGCAGTTACTGGTTTAGTCGTTCTTTGTGCTTTTGTGAATGCCAGAGGTGCGGAGCTCAACGCCGGCTTGATTCACTTCCATGTCATCCTGTGAATGAAATTTTTTGTCGGCGTGCACCTCAAACCCTAGCAAGACGTTCGCTTCTACATGCAGCTTGTCCGTCTTCAGCTTGAGACTGTAGGATCTACCCCTCCGAGTCTTCGGGGTACAATTTCCTTGGCCTTACGTGTTTTGTCCGTGTTGATGACCACAATCAACCGCACCCATGCTCTTCGACTTTCCGTGCGACTAGGGTCCAACTTGGCGTCAGGAATCTTGGCTTGACGAGCAGGCAAAGGGACCTCGAGAACCGAAGTTCTCGTGGCGGAAAAAGCAGATGGTGGGCATGCTAATTTGATTGAGTTCGAAAGATTAAAAGCTGCAACATCGATTCTTTGCCATTTCCTTCTGGACAACAGTCGAATCACACGAAAGCCTATAGCGATACCTGCATTACGAGACCAAGCCTCAGCCTCTCAGCTCGGCTGACTGAAAGGATGAGAAAATTTCCTTCCTTGGACTAAGTCATCTTGGCGGTCATCTTCGACATGGACCGTTTCTGGGGTGGCCATAAGCATCGCTCAGCCAAATGATGTCGTGGGGAAACAACGTCAGACTGAATTTGTTTTCGAAAGCCTATCATGTGGAGTCGGTTAAATTCAAACTGGATTCTGATGACAAGGATACGATTACAGCTACAGGGAGTAGGCAAAAAGATAAATACGAGCCTGCCCAAGCTGGTCCAGTCCAGTTTTCTTTCCTCTTCTCCACCCAACACCAACCGGCAAGAAGTCTCGTCAACTCTGAAAGCCTTCCTTCCACCAGACTTTCGATTCCCAATCATCAGCAATGGCGTCCTTGAGCTTCATCTTGCTCTCATCCCTCCTCACCCTCCCGGTGCTCTCGAATCCTGTCCTCCAACCCCGTCTCACACCCGCCCCGTCCCCAACCAATTGCGGCACAATCTGCATCGACGCCCTCAAAGACTGCACCAGCACCAGCATTCGCTACGGCGGCTGCTACCCCTACTGTCCCAACTCCCCCTTCCCCACACCCACCGCTCCAGCCTGTCCCAGCGCGCTCGACGCCCGCGGCGAAGCAGCCACACCGGTGATCACCACAACCGCCGGCGCATCGGTGCACTGCCCTACGGTGTGTATCGATGGAATCAAGCCGTGCGCGTCCACGACCATTGGGTTCGGTGGATGCTTCCCGGCGTGTCCTGGACAGCCGTTCCCGAGCCCGACGCAGCCAGTTTGCCCGGAGGATGAGTGTCCGGTGAAGTGTATTGATAAGGTGAAGGTCTGTCCGGATGGGAGGAGGATCAAGTATGGTGGGTGCGTGAGAGTCTGTCCGGGACAACCGGATGGGATTGCAGAACCGGATTGTTCTTGAAGGATGAAATTGGAGAGGGAGAATCCTGCCTGAATCATACGTAGCATTAAACAAAATCATACGAAGGATGAATCGAAGTCGTTAGTGTTAGGTTAGCATTTGTGCAAATCTATCGGGTATCAACGCAACGCTATGCCTGCCTCTCCTCCCCCCTCTTTGGAGCGAAATTCTCCAACCACCTCCTCGCGCTCGCCAGATCCTCGCCCTCGGCCTCCAATCCCGCAACACACCACGGCAACCCATACCCCAGCCCCATCTCATCCTGCCCATGCTCCGCAGCCAACATATCCGCCAACACCCTCCTCTTCTGACTCGCCTCGTCCGTACAAAAGTGCAAGGGCTGCTCCACTTTCAACAACTTCTCCAACTCGGGCTTCGTCATCAGCACCGCCTCTTTGCTCGACATGGACCTCCCGGGTTCCGCGAGACCGAGCTGAAACCGCCCGTTTTTGCAGTATTCGTTGCGGCAGAAGGATTGGCCACAGCCGGTGACGAGTTGGGTCAGGTAGCGTCTGTCGACGCGCCTCCGGAGAGCTTTGTATTCCGGGTCGTAGGCGGAGTTGTACAAGGGTCCGAAACACGTGTCGCAGAGGCCGATTTCGTTTTTGCTTTGTCGGGGTGGTTTGATCTGGCCTCTTGGGCCGACGCCGTCGAGCGTGCGGCCGCAGTTTGCGTTCCTGCAGAGGCGTGGTGCGGGACGGGATAGGCGGTCGAGATCGTGGCCTTTAAGATGCGTGGCCATGTCGCGGAGCCGCACGATTTTGCTGCAGAGATGGCATTCGGTCGTACGTGCGCCGTCTGCAAGTTCATGGGGCGTCAGGCCTGAGAGCATGACTTCGGGGTCGGTGAAATCTGGATCGTCGGGGCCCTTTTGTGGAACTAGGAGGTGGCAGAATTGGCAGAGGATTTCTTTTTCGGGGCAGACAGTGATGCGGTGGCGGGCGAGGGCCATTGTGTCTGGCATGTCTTCGCCGCAGGCTTTGCAGGACGTAGGCTCGTGGACGAGAGTGTTGTGTTTGGTCTGTGAGGCGGTGCTGTCTCCGAAGGCGTCGTCGTGGTCGCAGTGCCAGTGCTGTTTCCAGCTGTCGGAGGACTTTTGGTAGACTTGGTAACACTTTGGGCAGCGAATGTTGTTGCGAAGGCAGAAGTTTTCGTGGAGGAACATGCGACCGCTTGGGACCCATTGGTTGCAATTTTTGCATCGAACGTCTCCTTTGTTTGGCGGGGTTTCGTTCGAGTCGATGTCCTCATTAATCTGCGAGTCTAGTTTGTCGTCGTTGTGGACTGTCAGAGTAAATGAATGAGCCAGTTGTGAGCCTGCCGATTCGTCTGAGTAGCCTGACACGCTGACCGCCACAGCATCAGCTCCCTCGATCTCGACATTCGTCGATCTGATGCATATCCGTTTGCTGGGTCGTTCTGAGATATCCTCGAAAAGATGTCCATCCACCCGGGGAACAGCCCGCTGTCGTGAACTCATCGGACTCGCGAAGATGTCGACTGAAGCGGTGTCGTCTGCTTGTAGCTCGAATCGAATCGGCTTGCTGCGATCCCAGTCCTTTACCGTGTAGTCGACATAGTCCCCTGCAACCACATGACCAGTACTCGGGTGACCAATTGAGATGACACCCCCAGAAGAGCTTTCCGAAGACTTCTTTGCGCGCTCCTGAATTCGCTTGAGCGTTTCCCGAGCCTGTTCCTCATTCAGAGGCTCAATATCGACCTCCAAGTCGGTATCTACAATACATATCCCTTCCCCCTCCGGTGACACCTTGTCTATCAAGAAGCGGTACTGTTCCTTCCCGCTGGGTATCGTCAAAATCTCGCCGCTCGTCAAAGTCGTAAACGTGTTTCTCATGTATTTCTCCAGGAGAGCCTTCCAGTCCTCGGGGTTGTATCCAGCTTCGAGTGGCCGAAAACGAACAAATGTGCCCTTTGGTAGGCTTTGTGCATGCACAGTTACTGCGCTGGTTGAGCTCATCTCTGCGTCCTCGTCCTTGCCAGATTCGATACCCAGAGCATCTTGCAGAAAGGAACTGATTTCGATTCCCCCATCCTCGGCCGAGAATTCACGAATTCCAGCATACGCGACATTGCCATTTGAAGGATTTACTAGTCGGAATATTAGCGGATGTGGCAGATTCTGCTGCTGCTGCGGTATTGACGAGAATCCATTGTATTGCTGATAGTCATTCGATGCTACGCTCGTCGTGGACGCCGCTAGGAGTTGCTCAAGGGCCGACGGTGGCAAAATTATCTTATCTCCTTGTAGCCGATGACTGGGATCTTGAATCAAGTTGAACTGCGCTGACCACTTGAGTGACGGCGCATCCTCGGTGCTCATCTCGTCGGCCAGCAGGATGAGCGAGTGCCTGATTCAACAGAAGATTGAAGCATCTCTACAAAGGAAGATATAGAATCATGGCTGAGTCGCGTGGACAAATCATCGACTTTCCACCTTCTCGAAGCTGCCATGGCGCAACATGCGATATACGTGATGATCTAAGCGAAATTGCACCGCCACATTTCATGCGCCTCATCAGCGCCACACGGACTCTTGACTGGTGACAGTTAAGGCCAGCGCTCATAAGTCATGGCCCACCACCCCGACGTGACAGTGGCCCGGAATTAGCTGGCGGCGCCCCTGAAGCCGATCATCAATAGGTGATGCAATAGCGGCTGCGGCCCCCCTAAGTCCACTACACGCGTCTCACTAAGTCGATTCTTGGGTGGGTCATGACCTGCCTTATCGAGGCATTTGCGACTTCGCAATTTTCACGAGCTCGATACGAGACGCCTCTTTACCTGATATTCGAGATTTTTTCTCTCCTTCCTCCATACAGCTTTTTCTGAACCTTCACAGCTTAATTGCGCATTGAAGTACTTCTTCACTATCAATTGTCTCGGTCAATCATGGCTTCCTCAACGGCAACGGCGCCGCCGCCGGTCGACTCCGCCAAAAACGCGGTCGACGAACAATTGATCAAGCCCACTAACCCACTGCAATCCAATTTCGCGGAGACGGAAAGCATGGATTCGGACGAGCAATACTTGGTAAGACAGGGCACTTGAAAGGGCAGAAAAAGCGCAATATACGTCTGAAAAGCATCTCCTCGAATATACAGCGACAAACGCGTTAAACATAGCCAAGTATCGGTAAGTCCCTGACTGGACCAGCTGAAAAGGGTCAACTGTCATGGCACGCGGGTGTCTGCACGAAATCCAAAGGGAGTTGCGGGTCTCGGACGAGCTCTCCATGGCTTTAAGACCTCTTGCTTCTGGACGATTTCTGCAGGCTGAGAAAGACCGCACGAACTTGATCGCTTTCATTAGCGCGTAAGGAGATGCTATGACAAAACGCAAGAATGACCCCTTCAAAGATTGTGGTTCCCTCCAAGATAACTATATTCTGACATAGCCCAGAATGCGCTTGGATACAAGCAGGTGAGTTGGTTTCAAGTCCTTGAATGTTTTTCATAGTTCCATGCACGGATCTGACTAAGGTTTAGTCCCTACACCGCCAATGGAAGCTTTTCGAAAGCTTTGCTTCCAGCTTCGGTAAGCTGACCACAGCATTGAATACGATACGATCGAATTACTGATCTGTACACCAGCTGCGCTGTACTTTGTTGGCGGTATTCGAGTTACGTTCTCTATCGGTGTTGGAGCCGGAGGACCTGCCGCCTACTGGTCGAGCTACGTGATCACCTGCATCTTCGTCTTCATCACAGCGGCCGTCCTCGCCGAAATCTGCTCCGCGCTTCCCGCCGCCGGCTCAATCTATTTCTGGGCCGCCGAGGCCGGGGGCAAAAAATACGGCCGCCTCTTCGGCTTCATCGTCGCCTGGTGGAGCACCACGGCATGGACGACGTTCGTGGCCTCCAACTGCCAGGGCGCCGCCAACTACCTGCTTTCGGAAATCGAAGTCTTCGGCCTCAATTTCAGCACCGATGTGAACGACATCAAGTTCCGCGCCGTGCAGTGGGCCGTCTCCGAAGCCATTCTGTTCATCGCCATTAGCATGAATTATCTCAATCCGAAGATGTATAGCGGCATCTTCCGCCTTGCGACGGCGGTCATCTTGTTGGATTTCTTTCTCAACCTCATTTGGCTGCCGATTGCCGTATCGAAGACGTACGGGTTTCAGTCGGCGGAGTTTGTGTTTACGGAGACGTACAATGAGACGGGGGCGCCGCCGGTTTGGAATTGGATGCTTTCGTTCTACGTTACGGCGGGTGTGCTCGTTGGTTTTGAAGCCAGCGGCCACATCAGCGAGGAGACCAAGGACGCCAGCATCACTGCAGCAAAAGGCATCTTCTCCAGCGCTGTTGTTTCCGGTCTCATGGGCTTCCCTATCGTCATCCTCTTCCTCTTCTGCACGCCAGACTTGGATACGCTGTACAGCTTTGCGGCTCCTCAGCCCTTTGTCAACCTCTATGCCATGACCCTCGGCACGGGCGGACACATCTTCATGAACGTCATTTGCATTCTCGGGCTGATCCTCAACACTACTGTTGCCGGGGTGGCATCCTCCAGACTCATCTGGGCCGTGGCGCGAGACGGCGTCCTGCCCTTCTCGGGTTGGATCAGCAAAGTCTCAGGTAATCGCGAACCTCGCAACGCAGTGGTCGTCATGCACATTGTCGCAGCACTCCTACTCTGCACAATTCTACCCTCACCAGTGGCATTCACCTCGCTCGTTTCAGCAGCCGGGGTGCCCACCATCATGGGGTACGCTCTAATCTGCTTCGGACGCACCTTCATTACACCAAACCAGTTCAGGCACGCACGATGGAGTCTCGGCCGCTGGAGCAGGCCTCTGACGTTTATCGCTTTCGTCTGGAACCTGTACCTGGCCGCCGTCCTCTTCAGCCCGATCGAATTTCCCGTCAGTGGTCAGACTTTCAATTACTCGCCTGTCATCTTTGGAGCCATCACAATCTTTGGCATTTTTACTTGGTGGGTGACTCCGGAGGAAAAGTGGTTGCCGGCGGCACGTTTGGGCAAGTTGGCGGAGATTGAGGAGACGATCAATGCTCGCAACGCGGCTGAGGGCAGGAGCAGCAGTATTTCGCAGTGAGCGGTGTCGATGACCTGACATGGTTGTTCCAGTTATTCTGACTGGTGACGGCTTTGTCATTGCGAAGCCGCTGCGGGGCCATGTCTTTACAGGATGGTACAGGTGCTGCTGTATCAGTACATTTGCCTATGGCGGTCCAAGATTCTGGCCATCAGCTTAGATCACCAACCTGTCTTTATCAGCTCAGCGTACATTAGTTCAGCTCACATTACAGCATCGACATCCTCATAGTCTTACAATCCGTACTCCACTTAGTTGCAAATCGTCCGGACAACATCGTTAGAGTCGTACAGCGTTCCCTTTTCTCCTCGTTCGTTGATTTGGGCTGCTTTGGGCCGCTTCATGGCGGGGTCACCACGCGACGTCAAAGAGCCTTCTTAGCCACAGCAAGCTTTCCAGCCTCAGCATCCAGCCCAAAGGCGCAGGTGCGGGCAAATCGTTATGAAGTAGTGCGCTTACCAGCTACGGGGATCATGACATGGGATGCGATGATCTTTCGGTTCTTTGACTTTTTGGGATCATCGGCCAAGTCCGTGGAACCGGACATCAGTGCATCATGGTCACGTTTCTGCTGCTGCTGCTTGATCCTCCCCGACTGCACACATGCCTGTAGTGGACGGGAATGGCATGTCTCAGGTGTGGGTGGTGCCAGAGTGAGGACGACGGACATTGTGCGGCTCATGAACCCCTCACCCGTTCTTCGGTAGATGCTCGGGCACGGCGGGATGGAAGAGAGGCTCACGAGTCTTCAAGCATATGTTCTGCCCGCTTTGGGTGGCACTCGCCTCACGCTGCTGATGAGCCGAAATTGGGCCTTGGCCCGCAGCCAGATGCGCTGGACTCTGCACGGCGTGGACACGTACAGCTGGTGTGAACAGCCATCGTAAGGCCTTGCTTGGGCTTTGAGCCAGTTTACATCAACGGTTGCCCAGTTCCTGCCCCTCTACCTGGTCAATGCGTTGATGGACGCAATTGAAAGAAAGCATTGCGTATATGCATATAGCAGCGTGGCTCTACTTTTCGCCGTGGATTGCCTCACCACAGGTAGAACAGACGTTATGGAGTCAACCTACGGGCGAGACTTCGATCGCGATTGAAGCAACGGCTTCCGGACGTCCATCTTGGTCCACCACGCTGTGCTGACGAACCCCGCCGCCAAGGGAGATGCATGCTGCACACACATCTGCAATCCGATACGGTCTTTGACGTCGGAGCATGTTTGTAACGGCCAGTGTCTGCGGTGCACTCACCTGCTCTAACACATGCCTTTCCCCAGATTTTTAAGCGAGAAGGAACATGGCGGTGGCACTCGAGTCCGTTACCGCTTGTCGAAGGTGATTAGACTATGCCCTTAGACTAGCCGAGACCGTGCGGTAGTGACGTTCCGCCAGGTGTTCCACTGGATGAGCGTTGGTGGAGACGCTCCGAAGCTTTGGCATGGCAAATACTTGTACATTTTCCGTACCGTAGGCCGCACGTAGACACATGCCGGATTCGCACCTGGAGCCTCTTCCTATTCTGCTCTTGACAGAGGGGACAAACAGATGGTGATCGGCCGAGGATGGGCGGATAGGTCGTGCATGGGAGCGGATTTCGCGCATGATGGGAGTGATGCATCAACATTTCTGGAATCGGTCGGGTGTCAGCGCTGGCAATTGTGCAGCAGTGAGGGGCTTGCTCGACCTGGGATGTGCGGAATGGATCGAGAGCGGTTGGGTCGATACTTCTGCTGGACGCTCCCAGCGGGCGAAGAGCGATTCCCTCGGATTTCCTGACGGACAGGCTCGACGGCTAGCAAGAGCCGGGCCCCGTTTGACGTGGCTTGAGCCAGACTGGGAGTGCGACCAGGGAGAGATGGAGAGGGAGAGGAGGGAGCTGGCTGGCTGGCTGGGTCGTGTCGTTGTGGGAGTTCTGTCGCCGTTTTGCTGCCGCCGGCACTGTCTAGGTAACGTAGGTACTGCACTGCACTATTCTGCTTGCAACCCCACCAAAGAGCGTCGCGCCCCGCAGCCGCGCACAGCGCATCGCCTCTCGCTATTATCCTGCTCGCCCACCACCTCCGCTATTCCCAGACTCCTCGTTTTCCTCTCCCATCGTCGACTTCACTTCCAACGCCCCCATCGCCCCAGTCTCATCCCCTTCGCTTCAGCCAGCCATGTATTGAACTTCTCCCAGCATCACTCTGCGTGAGCGCCAGATACTCAGGTATCTACGCTCTACGCTCCATCTCGTGCGGCTCTCTGCCCCACTTGCTAAATAAGGTGAGTCGACATCCCAGCCCGGGCACACGACCTCATACCATGCCGATCTATGCACGCAATCAGACCGAACATCACTTGTCTCCGCGAGTAGAACAGACATTCAGAACTGCATACTGACAATGCTTGCTCCAGGTTCTCAACGCGCTTTCGTCTGCCCTCTGGGTCGATTGACTCTTCGTCACTGCACTTGGTGAATGTGGGCAGTTGCTCTCGTGACTGACTCTCAACCGACTTCCTCCAGTCCGGCCTTGTCCTGATACCCTGGAAGCGACCGCCTTCACCAGCGCCATTGTCGAGGGTCAGCCTGGCGGCTTCCCTTCTTCGACCCCCTACCACCATCCCTCGAGCTAGTGGTGCCTTGCCACGAGCTCACCAAAATGTAGGACGCCAATGCTGATGACTGCAAACCACACAACACTCTTCAACAAGCGACCAATTGCGACAAGCCAAAGTCAGCAGCTATCTTCATTCAAATTCAACATCCTGATCCAACATGGCCACTCTCGTGGTCTCACCCCGCAACTCGCTCCGCCAAGTGCGCTCGTCGTCGAGTGTTCGAAATGTCGAAGACGGACGGGCCAAGAAGCTGGCCAACAGACATCTACCCTACTGCCCCCCTGGCGCACCGCGTTCCCGCAGCAGGACTCCAGTCACCCCACCGGCGTCGCCACCTGATATCAAGGTGCCGGACGAAATCACCCTGTCCCTGCTCCATCCTGCCGATGCATACAACAAGATCCATGAGGACCACAACATATACGCCCTGGATGCGGCCAGTCTGTACAAGGCTGTGACACACCTGGCCAGCACTGCCCTTCCAGATCCGAAGAACGTTTTTCCGTGGTTGCACGGCTTGCACCCGGACAATGAGATGCAACTTGCCTTCTTCCTTGCTAGGCGCAAGGCGCTGCGCAATGCTCCTCAGTGCATGCGCGGCATCACAATCTTGAAAGCTGGTGGAGATCTCACCAAGTCCAAGTTGAAGGGTGCGGTGGCGCCTGATGAGGTTCTTGCTGCCGCCGGTCCCGAACATCAGACTTTCTACGACATGGATCCGCGTGAAGGCTTCTCGGTTCGGAGCTTCCACATCCAGGTCTCCAAGATGGCTCTAGTGTCGGACATTGTCGTCTACAAGGACGAGTCCACTCCAACCAAGGAGCTGCAGGATCTCGCCTTGAGGTGCGCTGCTGCCCAGCATTGGTACCGCGAGAAATGTAAGAAGGAGGGCTATGAACTGCCTGAATTCAACACATTCGTCGTCATGTCACCATTCAATCACTTTGAGAAGCAGTTCCCGGACATTGTCGCCGTAGACTCCAAGGGTGAGCATACTGGCAAAGTCATGGACTTTTTCATGCGCGAGAAGCATGAGATGTGCACCATGTCCAAGGCATCCGAGATCTCGCGCAACGTCTGGATGGGACCGAGCCCAGATTCTACCGAAAATCGCAAAGCCAACTTTGTTGACGGCTCCATGGAATTTGACATTTTGATCGAGGCCGCCGATTCGGCGTCACTGCCCACGGCTGAAAAGCTGCGCGACGTGGCACGCAAATCGGGCGAGGAGGCCCAGAAGATGGACTTTCCCTCCTCGGGCAGCATCATGCCTCCCAGTTGGAATCATTCGGAGATTGACGGCCTGCTTGCCACCGTGGAGTGGATGTACAAGGGCGCCAACGCCAGCGTCGTTCGCGACCATGTGTCGGACACTGAAGACGAATTAGATGACGAGGACCAGCTTCCTGATGCAGAGGGAGACATTCCCATGGAGAATCTGAAGCGCCGCAAGCCTGGCTGCCGCTTCCTGATCCACTGCACAGATGGTTACACCGAATCGTCTCTGCTCGGCCTGGCGTACTTGATGTACGCAGAGTGTTTGACCGCCCACGATGCATGGTTGAGAATGCACACACAGCACAAGCGCAATTTCTTTGCCTATCACAGCGACGTCACACTCCTGTCTGCCATTGAGCCACGCATCCTGCAGGCTAGTCCCAAGCGCCAAGGCGACGGAATCCCTTCTACTCCTCCCACGCCTCCACAGTGGTTCAAGCGTATCGACGGCAGCCTACCGAGCCGTATAACTCCGTACATGTATCTGGGCAATCTGAACCACGCAAACAATCCCGAGCTCCTGGAGCACCTCGGGATCCACCGCGTCCTCAGTGTCGGAGAGCCAATCAGCTGGGCCACCAAGCGCAAAGAACAATGGGGTCGTCAAAATCTGCTTTATGTCGACAACATCCAAGACAATGGTGTCGATCCGTTGACAGGCGAGCTTGATCGCTGCCTCGAATTTATCGAGCAGGGCAAGCTCGAAGGCAAGGCTACTCTGGTGCACTGCCGCGTCGGCGTCTCTCGCAGCGCCATCATTTGCATCGCAGAGGTCATGAAGAACATGGGTTTCAGTCTGCCCCGCGCATATTGCTTTGTCAGGGCCAGACGTCTCAATGTCATCATCCAGCCCCATCTCAGATTCACGTACGAACTCTTGAAGTGGGAGGAAGAAATTCAAATCCGCAACGGTAGGCCTGTCAAGCGTGAGCTTGAATGGGCCGACATTGCTCGCGAGATTGCGGCAATGAACAAACCATACACCAGAAGCGGGCAGTAGGACGCGCGACATAGAAAATGCGCAATGTCACTGGCCGCGCTGGCAACATCCAAACATGGAGGCAAAAAAAATCAGCATATACAGCAGCATGCAGAAGCCGCAAGGCTCAGTAAGAGTCGCCACACATATCAGTGTGCAGGTGGACATGCCGCAAGGCTTCACGAAATACGCGAACATGGCCAGACGTTTCCCTCTGGTCGTATAATAGCTTCGACGCGAAGCCGGGACGTTTGGGTCCTGCTTTCCAGCTTGATTCAGGCCCTTATCACTCTTCTCATTTGGCGTCTCGGGGAATCATTTTTACGCGCCCGGCGCAAGGTGGAACACGCTGCAGTTGCGGCAATTCCGGTTTGTCTTTTGCCGGGCGTTTCATCTCTCATCTACTCATTATGCAGTCATGAAGTTATGCTTGTTATGTTTGTTATGGGACTCGGCGAGGGTATCATGTTACGAAAATTACGACGGGCGCAGACCGGCACAACAGCTGGTGGTATGGTGCTGGAGTGGAGGCATTGTGCCTGTGTACGATTCGATCGGACGTGGTTTGGTCGTTGAAAGGCTTTCATTTCGATTGTGGGTATATTTAGGAAAGAGCTCCTTTTATGATTCACTCGATTCTGGGCCTTGGTGCATTGCGAATACTTGAGGGTAGCGTGGAGTTTCATGGCATGGACACAGACAAACAGCACGGATATATGCGAGTGACTTTTCTGATGGCTTTTAATGCGAATTGATATCGTTGCTTTTTTAAACCAAGTCCTTTAGGCGCTGTGACCTGTTTTGTGAATTAGTTGAGCGGCAGCTCGAACTTGAGCCCAGTAACGTGTCAGGCAAGCTTCTAAGACATAGGCATGCCCTGTAGACTTGGATAAACCCGCTCCGTGGCGAACCTGATGGGTATCTTTGAAGGTATTAATAATCGAACACACAAAGGGTGCATCGAGGGAACTCCGGTCCTGCCAAATATTTCATCAGAGAGCGGGTTGGAGGTTTGGCAAAGTCGAAGCAATAATTGTCCAGTGTCTTGTGATTACGCCAAGATCAACCCCGCTCCTTCCATTAAATTACCTACCTCAAGTACCTACCTACCTACCTGCCTGCCTTGCTCACAGCGAAAATGGCTTTCACGCATCACCAAGGATTCTGAAACCATGGTCGGATCTTTTCGCTGTCCCATGCTCTGCTGGCTCTCGTGGGATGGACATTTCGTGGGTGCGATGCTCGGTCGTGTTCCAAGTTTGCGTATCTGATTAGAAAGGTTCTGCGCTTGCAATACGACACCACAAGCAATTTATGAGCAACATTGTCGACAGATTGGCCATGTCATGGGAGATCCGTCAAGACAAACAATACGTGTAGCGCTTAGGCTTCGAATGATCTGCCTTCGTTCACTACAGCCGTGGTCGCGATTCGCGTGGCCAATTTCAACATGGGCAAATTGGAAACCTGTCTATGTTCACGAATACGAATCGGCTGTCAAGTTGAGTGATCAAAATTGATTCTTGTCATATCATCATGTACCCGTTACTACTGTACATTCAGGGAGCCGACAGCTCAGTCCAAACTCCATCCTTCTCGCTCGCATGCCCGCGCATATTTTCTCCTTCAACGCTCAACCAATTGGCCGTGGGAGCAAAAACATTAATACATTATGATCCATTAGACCAACAGTCCATGACGTAATCTAGGACATGATGCCAGCCTTTCCGTCACGGTCAGCGTCAACCTTGGGGTTGAGCTTCTGGCCAAGGGTAGGCTTGGTGCCATCATGGGTACCGGTGGTGGTGTGATGAGTACCAGTCGTGCTAGAGTGTGTGTGTGTGCCAGTAGCACCAGCAACAGCACGGGGCTCGCCAGCGAATCCGTCGTGACGCGCCTCACGGCCGGCAAGGCCGCCTCCGTGGCTCTTGAACTCGTCCATGGTCATGGCGGGCAGGGTGCTAGCAGCGTGGTGCTTGGCAGCATTGTGGTGGACCTCGTGCACGGGGACGGTAGTGTGCGTGACGTGAGGCTGGATGGTCTCGCGCTGGACAACCGGCTGAATGACCTCGTGGACGTGGTGGTGTCTGTGCTCGCCAGCGATGACGGGAGCTTCAGAGTGCGTGTGCGTGGTCTGGCCGTGTGTGGTGGTGCTCTTGAACTGAGCGGCCTCCTGCTCGAGCTTCTGCTTGACGGCGGCGGAGTCGCCGTGGTGGTGCTCACGGTGCTCGACAGGGAGAGCCTTGTGCTCATGTTGTTCCGGGAGGATTTGGCGGTCCTTGATGGGCTGGACGGAGGTGTGGTAGTGGTCCTGGTGAACTTCACGGTCGACAGCACCTTTGAGTATGTTAGCTAGTGTGATCTATTGAAAGAACATGATGTGTGATCAGAGCTGAAAGCTGCCTGGTATGCCATGAAACTTTGGCCGCATTCTGTACCCACGACAGGTGCTTCACGATGAAGACGCGAACGTCGAAGAATCAAACTAACCAGTGACATTCTCGTGATGGGTCTTGTTTATCGTCTCCTTGGTGACGGCAGGGGCAACGGTCTCGTCGACAGTGGTGTCATGCTTGCCGGCCTTGTGCATGAAGTCGGAAACAGCAGCCTTTGCCTTGTCCATTTTGGTTGATTGGTTGATTGAGTGAGAGTGAAGTGATTTGTTTGTAGGGAGAAACGGTTGTTGATGGAGACTGGGTATCTGAATGCAAAGGGGGTATCTTGAGTGTGTGATGATGGAAATGCAAGCATGGGAAGCTCAAGGAATATTTATCCTCCAGGCAGTCTCGTAGTTATGACGAAATGGCAGTAGATACCTGCATGCTTTGTCGTTGCCCATCACATACAGGGAAAGCACAGGCAACCCCTCCAAGCACTGAAAAGCAGGTCGCCCGCAGAAGCCGCGTGCGGTTACGTCGTTCAGAGACAAAACACTGCTACTGCTGAGATGCGAGACTCAATCAGACGGCGGGTTGAGTAGGGCTGCTCCAGGATTGGCTGCTGAAAGTGAGAATCACAATATCTCAGCCGCCGCAGACCGGCCATGACATGCACAGCCAGGCCCGATTCTGTGGCGCCGCATCGGGCACGGCCGATTGCTCGTTGGCGACGACACGGCCAGCAATCGATGATGCGTTTGCTGCGTTTTCCTCTCAGCGTGCAATCAGGCTGGTCGGTGGGAGTGGCCGGAACTGAGACAGCTTGAGTGGCATTGCCTGATCGGGTCGCCGCCGCACATCATGTCCTCATAAACCCCTGCAGCTTCAGCCAAAAACCGGTTTTGCCGCCCATGGACTTCTCGAACGCGCCGTCCGAATTGCTGGCGGCAAAGTAAGCATCGCCTTCGCGTTCCAGCTAGGTGGATCTACCACCATCCTGCCTGCCGTGGAGCTATATCTCGATGTGGCTTGACTACCTCGAATGTGTCTGAACGGCGACTTGGTTGTTGTAGCTTGACGAGTTAGCAGCATCCGTCCACGGAGAACTCGAACTGAGACTTCGTCATTCTCCAGCTCCTTACAAATGTGGACCCCAACGGGTTTGGTGACTGCGTTATGACTATTGCAGCGAAAATACAGACACGACATTTGTTGTGCGACGCGGGGTTTGCTCAGTTTCGAGGGAAACGTCGGTTGTCTCCTCCTGACGTAAGACGTATTCACTGCGCTCAGCGACATTCGAAACCAAGATTCTTCCCCTTCGTTGAAAAACATCACCATTCGATCTGCGGGTGTTTACAGACGTCTCACGATCTGGTACAACGTGATGTTCGGTATAGTATAACCGCGACGGCGTCATCGCTTTGCGATTTGCATCAAACGAAAAGGCCAGGATACGGGGCATGCGCAGTCAGCGTGCGGATGTCCGTGCAGGAGGATTCAATCGACAAGGACCAGCAACCGAACGGATCCCTGTTCATATTTTTTTCTCGAGGAAACGTCACTCCTTTATGACTTTGTGAATGTTGGTAGACGGCATATCGAGGCCAATTACGGTCGCAGAATACTTGATCAGATAGCGGCAGATCCGCAAACAAGATACCAGGATGCCAGATTACTTGGCAGATCTCGCATGCCACGAAAACGCCGAGCGATGAGATGTTGAGTGCTTTGTTGTGGTCACATCATTCTCAGGATCCAAGGACAATATCAACAAGCTCATTTTGTTGCGTCATGCTGTGTTGATCTTCTCACTGTCGCGGTTCCGTCAGCTGAAAGCAGTAACCAGAGGCCGTCTTAGCTAAACCCGCACGGAGGACTGGCCCTGATAATCGTTTCAAGAGGTTGTGTTGGCTGTAGCAGAGTTTGCGTGTCTGAGAGATTGGTCGGATCTGGTCTCCGGATATCTTTGCCTGGTTGCAACTCTCTCGGATGTCGGACTTTGCCTGCGATGCCAGCAAACTCAATCGGTGCCCGGTCATCCCCAGCGAGCTGTGACGACACTCGGTGTCATGAATGTGTTCATTGCAGGTTTCAAGACACAATCCGTTTGAGATCGAGCTTTCAATGGCTCCTGAAACCTCACGAAAGGCCATGTTGTGCATGAAGCCTTGGAATCGAAGATTGGCTAGGCGAACACACATGGTCTTGATTATTTCGGAGATTGAAAATGATCCGCGCAACAAAAGCTCAAGTTAACCAGCTGACGCTCGACACGCTCAACTCACATCAGTGACTACCTACCACCATAATGATTCATCGAGGGTAAGAATGACCAAGCATATCTGCCATTATAACCACAAAATCAAGAACGTGTTCCGTACAAGAGATTCGAGACGTCTAGCTACATGTTGTTGCAGTTACTCCATGGGTCATCTACTGTATGAAACGACCAACAGCGAGGCTCGAACCCCCCCGAGCAATCACCATTTCAGCAGCAGTACAAGCACCATTACAAGCAGCTTGACCTCTCCAAATCAAGTTGCAGACAGCAATTGTGGCCGAACTGCCAATCGAGACGACCCCATGAGATACTTTGTCAATCCTTCCTGTGCTTGCAGATTTGTGTCTCGGACGCTTCGAAAGGGACAAGGTGATTGTGCCTCCACTTTCGCATTTGCGTAGTGCTCGATGAAGGACCGTTCACGTTTGTGAAGGATTACTGCTTATCGATAACATCGAATCGACCTCAGCGGACCACGAGTCATTGGTGGGAGTTTGGCAGTAGCAGAACTACGCATGGCGATGATCGCTGATACCAGTACAGAAGTTCTTCGCATGTGCCTGCAGTTGTACAGGCTACGCGGATACACTGCTCCCGACAACCACCGAGCAGTGAGCACTAACGAGTGCCTTCGTGCCACTACATCACCTTGTGGGTCTTGCCAATAGACAATGTGCGTTCGCCAGACTACACGCTCTCTATCTCCGTCCTAGTGTGCAAAGTCCAACTGCCGAGCCACATGCAGGGCACTCGCGAGCCCGGCATACTGCCTCAACTGGAGGAGCTCTGCGCCTTCAGCATGGTCGTGGCGCGATGGATGTTTGCTACTCCATTCATTCGCCTTGTATGGAGCGACCACACTTGGCCATCCCCGCGGCCAAGTGTGGGATGGCGTCGCTTCTCTTACTGCACTCGCGGGCTGGGCAAGCTGTGCGACTGTGGGAGGCAGAAATTAGAGCTTCCCCGGAAAGTTCATATGCTTCTCCAGGCCGAGGCGCAAGCAGCTTCGCCAACCAATGGGCGTCTCGATTTCGCAACCAATGCCCGGCCAGCCTCTCCAGTTTGTGCGTCGGCGCCCCTGCTCTCCGCTCGACGAAACATGCTCGACGTACGTCGCTTCTCGCTTCTCTGCCTTCTGTAACATCGCGAGTCTGCTGCATCTGTCGTTCTCTACACACACGGAATAATACTTGAGGTCGTTCATTGCTTGGTCGTCGTCGCTTGCTTCGTTTTCGGTTGTTTGCGTGGACAAGAGCGAGAGTCTATCCCACTACAACACCCCTGTAGCCGATTGACGTCGGCCGCGTTGCCCTTTCGCAAGCATGAAGAGGATCTTTTCCACCAAAGACAAGGACCACATCGCCCGCGAAGCTTCCGTTCCAAAGGCAAAGGCGCCACCGGGAGCTCTGCAATTCTTCACTTACGATGACGTGAACGAGAGCTCCGCGCCTCGAGTTGGCGACTACCCACAGCACGGTGACACGGTCGCGCTGGGAGCTGCGGACGCGGCGGAGGCCGATGTTGCTCGCAGTCGTGCTAGTAAGAGACACAGTGCGCAGATTGAGGCGGAACACGAGGATATCTTTGCCAATGCTCCGGAAGAGCCGCTGGCACCTGAGGGTCCGTCGAAGCGCTCTCGTGATGCCAGTCGGAGATCGAGCAGACGCATGAGTCGGCGGGGAAGTCTTGATGGCGTTGGCGGAGCTGGTCCTTCTAGCTCGCGAGGCTCGCGGGCCATTTCACCAGAAAGGCCATCGAGGGTTACAAACGGAGTTGCGTCGCCTAATGGTCGCGATTCGAGAGCTGGATCTCGGCAGCTGTCTCGTCGCATCAGCGATGTTGACGACACGCCCGTGTTCCGTGCTTCACGCCAGACGCCAGAGCCTTTGGCAGCAGAGACCATTGCTCCTCAACCGGTTGCACCGAGACCGATCGCACAGCCGGCACACGAAGCGATTGCTGCATCGGAGGTGCGAACTAGCAGGACAGGTACACCTCAGACTGCAAACCCAAGTCCTGCGGTCGACGGCACTCTGAGCCAGGTCCCTACGGCATCGGATGCCCTGTCTCGTCTACGAACAAACACGACAAACGTCACCGCCCCGTCGCCGGTGCAGGCAACCAGACCCCCATCCGGAGCTCAGTCTGGATTGACATCGCGCCAATCGACGAGTCGCCCTCTGAGCACTACCGGAACGACCAAATCCAAGTCGTCTCGACGCACAAGCAAGCGCGCATCGAAGCCGCAGCCGTTGAAATACTTCACTTACGACGATGTTGCCGAGGGCGAGCCGCCAGTCTTTGGACAAGAGCCAGAACTTGTTGATGGACCTTCGAGGAACTCCAGGTCGATCAAGGGCAAGGAGAGAGAATCCAAAACCCTCGATGGAGACATTCCCAAGACACCGACGGAGCCGCCGCAGGTTCCTGAGCTTCCGCAACGGTTGTCACAGATGGACATGACCGGAACGGGTTTGTCGCGACGAGCCACCGGCAGAGAGCAGCAGAACGCTGTCAGCAACAGAGCTCCTCCACCACCAGCTACAGTAGCTCCGCCAGCAGTGCAGAGTCATCTGCAGACTGCCCCGGCTCCCCAAGCAGTGCCGGCGCCGACCTCTTCGGCCGCGTCCAGGCTGGCGTCGCGCGACAAGCGCAATGCGGCCGTCTATGGGCTGGACTTTAGCGACATCCCTGGCGTTCAGCAGCAGACATCGCGGGGCGCTCCGCCGCCGGTGAACATGTCGACAAAGCCGCCGAGTAAGCGGCCGTCGCGGGAGTTTAGGGGTGGAGGAGCAGTGGCTCCGCCGGCAGGGACTGGTCGAGAGTCTCAAACCGCCAGACAGAATGACGCAGGACGGCCTGTGCGCACCAGCAGCTTTCACGAGCATTTCACCGACGATGATGCGCAAACTTCTGCACGTCCTCCTGCTGCTGCAAACACGCTGAACCAAAAGCGTGCAAACAACCAGCTGCCGCAGGGCGCCACGCTGGCCCAGGAGACGAACCGCGAGATCTTCCTGCCGTCACCGACTGGCGCCCCTGCCCAAGCTCCTCTTCCTCAAACTCTGCCTTCAGAGCTTGATGCTGGACAGCAGCCTGTGTTACAGCGTACCAAAGACGCTCTCGCTACAGACTCACAGGCTCCTCGCCCTTCACAGACACCTCAAGGCGCCAGGACCCCCAAGACCCGCAGAGTCGCTCCTCCACCCCCCCAAGCCCAACAACCCCTCAAGACCACAGCTCCGATCTCTCGGCAGCCTCAGACAGCCTTGGGTCAGATGGACGCCACCGATCCCACCGACCGCGAAGGCGCCTTCGTCTCCGCCCCCAGCACTCCCGCCGCCGAAAAATCCCTCGCCATGCCCCCAACGACCTCCTCAGCGAACACGGCCGACGTGCCATCAACCGCCGAAGTCCTGGACAAAGCCAAGTACAACAGCGCCGACACGACAGTTTCCGAAACAATCGCCCCCGCCGTCGTCCACGAAACCGTCCACAAACAAATCAAGCACGTCCGCGAAGAACGCATCACCCGCGAAGTCCACTACTACGACATCTACCACCGCGTGCAACCCATAATCGACATCGAAGTGCTCTCCGCCCGCCACTTCATCAACACGCACGACCGGGGCCTCGTCGAAGTTTCCGAAAAGGATATTCCCGGTGGGGCTTCCAACCGCCCGAATTGGACCATCACTCCGAAACAACCTTCAGCAGCGGATAGGCTCGCACTCCTGGAGGGCCGGTACGCGAGCGCACCGACGGGCACGTCGGGGACACGTGAAGAGACGCGTGAATGGATGCATCCGGACGGGTATCCTGTCAAGGAGACGACGCACATCCACCCGCCGGTCTTGAATGAGGGGGGCAAGGACACTGGCGCTACGGTGCCGTTTCACTTTGATCATGCGACGGGACATGCCGATTTCGTGCCTCCCGGCATTCCTGGTCCGTCGCGGACCCGGACGAGGGGTAACTCGATTACGAGGTCGGAAATGGACCAAGCCGTGGAAGATCTGAGTCGGGTGGATTTGAGCGATGCGCGTAGCGTGCCTATGACGAGCCATTCGGGTGTGACGCCGACGCAGAATTTGAAGGCGGGAGTTGCGAGTGGAAACCAGCCCAGCACGGAGTACTTGTCGAGCCAGAACATTTGAAGCACCAAAGTCGAGTGGAAAGGGGCAGCAAGGGATCAAAGTCAAAACTTCGGACGACACGGTTGAAGAGACGGAAGGAAGACGATAAACATTGAACAGAGTCTGGAGAAATGGACTCGCAGGCTCGACAGCCTTTTTCGATCTCATTATTTTTGTGCCACGATACCTTTACCTTTTCTCGTTACATACCTTTCTCGTTGGATTGCTGAGTCGAGTCGGGGGATTCGATGAAGAGTCTTGGTAGACGGAATGCAAGACTGGGGGTCTGTTTGGGAACGGCCTCGTAATTGTGGAGGGCCCTGTTTTTCGATGCATTTCGGTGCTTGGTGGAGATGCGAAAAGAACGGTCAGAGCAATGATGTCGAGTGAAAGAAGGAAAAGGAGCAAGACGAATGCGGTGCCAGAGCTTTTGTTACCACCTACCTACCTTGATCGGTCGCAGATCGCAAATTTCCCCCTGTAAATAAAAATATCTTTTCATGGTGTTTGCAAAAAACTTGCAAATTTTAATACTCGACTCGGCCTTGTGCACTCATGCTGACTTTTCTCCCTTTTGTGTGAATGTTTCGCATTCGTTCGTGGAGCATCATACGTCGAAAACCACGTACGTGAGAAGGTGAGGAGACAATCGGGAAGTCAGCATGCTGGAGGAGAGGGAAATGGCACTTGCTTTGCCGATGAGAAAATGTTCGAGGCGGCCGATTACACGAGTTTGGTATCACGAGTAGCTTCGAGTGTCGTGGCGACCCGCTCTGGCATACAACAGCCCACCCGTAATTATGGATTCAGACGGATTGGAAGGATATTGTTTTCTTTTTTCTTTTTTTTGCAAGCAGCAGCAAAATATTGTCCATGACAGAATGCATTGGGTATTCGAACCGTCTGGATCGAAACACGAATCGCTCCAATGTGACTGAACGTCATGAACACGCACGCCACGATCACAAACACCCACACGCCCACTCACAACAACGCCCTCGTCTTCATGTGCCGCCTCGGCCTCTTGGGACTCTCCTCCGCCTTCTTCACCTCCTCCTCCTCCGGCCTCGCAGTCGCCGTCTCAAACAACGCCCTCCCCATCGCCTCCGCAAGACTGATGACCCTCGAACTGACCGTCGCGCCATCCCGTCTATTCTTTCCCTCCCGCCTACTCTTCGCAATCGTCTCGACAAACTCCCACAAGCGGCCTTCGGGTTTGATAGTACCGTCGGCCTGGCGCTCGGGCGTCCACTCGGGATTCAAACGACAAGTGGCGCCGCTGGGTCCCTTTGTCACGAGGACGATGCCCTCCTCTTGGAAGCGCTGGTAGGCGTTTTTGAGGGTCTGGTTGTTTACGGCCTCGTAGTAGCTGAGGTCGCCTTGGTGGTAGAGGGTTTTCCCGAGGAGTTGGGCCATGTCTTGGGTTTGCTTGAGGCCGAGCCAGGTTTCGGCTTGCTCGGAGGTGGGTGGCGTGAGGCTCATGAGAGATGTGGCGGCGAGCCAGTTGGATTCGACAAAGGGCCAGATGAGGAAGCAGTAAAAATCAAAGTCTTCGCGGCCGCGTTTGCGTTCAATGTCGGCGAGCTCGACGGTCTTGATCATGTTGCCTTCGCGGGCTACTTTGATGATATTCGAGGCTTCGAGGCCCGCGAGCGTGTTTGCCAAGTTCGCGGTCAGACCGTCGGTGGGGTAGATGAATTCGTGCTGGAAGAGCTGGGAGAGGAAGGAGACTTGGTTGTAGAGGTCTTCGTAGCTGATGCGCTGGATCTGCGGGCCGCCGCCCATTTTGACTCGTGTGTACATTGAAACGCAGACGATTGCCTCGGAGATGAACAGGTGGATGGTCATGTTGCGGTAGAAGGAAAGCTGGAATCGATCGACGGCGAAGTATGTGTCTTCGGGCAGACCGTCGACTTTGCCTACAAGTTCTCTGCCCAGAACTTCGAGAGCACGCTCGACTACGTCGCGGGTTGGCTGGTTGGCGAAGTGAGCGACCCGACCACCACTAGCCGAAACACGTTCGGAAAGCCACTTGACTCGACGGACCAATTCAGAGATTCCGACACCTCGGCCACGAAGCGTCAGTAGTACGGTCCCAACCAGTGCCGTCGGCATGATGACGGAAGCCTCGTTGATGTCTGACAGCACGCGGTAGCCCAACCTTCGAATCAGAGCTTGTCGTGCTTCGGACGAAGGATTGATTCGTGCGTCTTGTGTCTGCTTGTCTCGGATTTGCGGCGGTAGTCGAGTCATCCTGTCGCGTTGGTCCTCGATAAAGCCCCTGAGACTCCATGGCTTGTGGAAACGAACATCCACACGACCCAGCTGCAGTGATAGCACCGAAGACGAGTTGATGAAGTCGTAAATGTTCTCCTTCTTCTTGGGTGTGCCCAGCAGTTCTGAAATATAGCCCTGCGTCTCGATGACTTTGTCGTACTGCGTGCTGACCGGAACCATTATGCAGTCTTCGACTCGCCCAGAGATCACAGCATCCACGACATAACCGAGGATACCGAACTTTGGTGGTAGAAGTTTCCCGGTGCGAGACCTGCCCCCCTCGACGAAAGCTTCCAGATGGTAGCCGAGGCGGAGCAGCGTGTCGATGTAGCTTTGCACAAGTGCGCCGTACAAAGCATCGCCAGCGAAACTCCGTCTGATCCACATGGCGCCTGCACGCTGCAGGAACTGCTTCACACCGAAGAATCCCAGGTTGTCGCCGGCGACGACCGTAGGAAGCGCAATACCCAGTCGGAAGCAGATGAGCTGCAAACTGACATAGTCGACGTGACTCTTGTGGTTTGGCAGGAAGAAAATGCTCTGTTTCTTCTCCTGGCATTCCAATGCCATTTGTCGTAATCGTAGGACTTCCTCGCTGCTCACGTGGATGCCCTGGTTGTATGCTCTCGTCAACAGCTGCGTGCAGAGATAGTATGCGCTTCGGATGAAACCCTTGTTCTCCATCTTGCAAATCATGGCATCGAGCATGCCCCTGGACACCTCCTTGAGTTCTCGCTCCAGCTCTTGCCGTCGCCTCTCTCGCCTCTCGACCAAGCCCTCGCCGGAGCCCAGTAAGCCCTTTTCAATCTCCTCGGCTACCCGCCGCTCGGCCAGCATCTTGATGCGTTTGGTGATGATTTCAGAGGACATTGTCTCGCTGGTCATTCTGTCCGTAAATCCGGGGAAGTATATTGGCTGACCGATGACATTGTCGTAGGCACGCCACCCAGTCCCCGAGACGTACAATGACACCTCTCGCATGAAATCCAGAGGGGACGAACGGAATCGAGCCATATGGCCGACCAGTTCCTCCTCTTTCTGCTCAGAGACATAGCCGGACGGTAGGAGTGTGACCTGATCGCCTAGAATGGAGATGTCAGGCGCCGGCGCAGCAGCAGCAGTCGTTTGTTGAGGCGCCATGGTGGGCAAATACAGCCTCAAAACTCCTTAGTCGCGAGGGAAGATGGTGGGCTCAAGTCTTCTTGTGAGTGTAGAAGAGTAACGACCGAGCCGAGCTTGAAGGGAGTATTAGGAAGTCTCAAGACGGACCGAAGCCACGAAGATCGTGATGGCGATGCATTTTCTGGACGGCGTCGAACCAATTGCAGCGGCAGCATTTGGGCTGGGAAGCTCAAACGCAAAGCGCTGCGATTAGAGTTGAGCTGCTAAGCCGAGGAAGTACGGAGTGCCACTGACGGCAGAGCAAAGGCGTTGAGACGCAGACACCGACAGCCCCAGCCACGACCCCAAAATCGACTCCACAGTCCACAATCGCCAGCCGCGAGCTTTGATCGACGTGCGGCGAATCGCCATTCCTGCTTTTTGTCCTTACAAACTGGTTATACTGTCTCATCGTAGCCATATACGATAGAGCTCGGTTTGAGGTCGAAATTCATGTGATGGCCGCGCGACTAGCAGAAATTTTCGGTTGCGCCAAATCTTGCTGCAGCAGACCAGTTCCATCCCGAGTGAGCTCTTCCCTCCTAAGATGCCTTAATATGAGTCTTAAGGGCTGATAATTAACATCTGCAGCATACTGAATCGCTCTCAGACCCTCTCATTCTGGGCATGCCGCCGCATGGCTACAACGTTTTGGTCAAAATTGCGTACCAAAACACCAACATTGAGATTTCTCAATTGGTGCTTTGCTTAGTTGAGTTCGCTTCGCCTAGTACTGCGATCTCTGAAAGGAGCTTGCACGATGTTTTGAAGAAGTCTCGTTTGAAATGTCCGATTTATTGCGCCTTTGAAGAACACGAAGATGAAATCCGATATCATTCATGTTCGATCAGCCTTAGAGGACCCATTAGACGTAGGTCCCCGTCAGTGGTTGCCAAGTTGTCGATTACTTGGGCCTCCACACTTTACCAGGGTGTCGTATGTCCTTGCAAGAGAGCTTTCATCAACGTGATGCGTACTATGTTGTTGTTGCATGTACTCCGTAAAGCTCCACACAAAGTGCGGTCAGTCTTACGTTATCCTCGTCCTTGAATGCAACGCCCTCGATGTACATTCCCTGTATAATGTCTTGTCACCAAGCAGTCATGCATGATACTGCAGCCATCAGCCTGACAAAGACCGAAATCGCCGTCGAGTCTAGGGTCATGGCACCATCCCGCTCAATCAAAGCCAACAGCGGCTGAACCGGAGCGAAGCCGGGTCGAATCGGAGGCAGGCCGTGCAGGCATCGGTCCCAAATGCCTCGTTCCTCTCACCTGAAAGAATAAGCGGCCGAGGAGGAACGGCGCAGTGGAGATGGCCCTGGAAGCACGAGGAAGCACACTTGCCGTTTCAAGATGGCGTCGAGATAACAACACGCCCTTGTGAATTTGTGGGGTCGCATGCATCGATCTTCGGCCCGGATTGAGCATGCTGGGCGTTTCCGACTACGACCGGTTTGCAGCATCTATCTGTGCTATCTCGACTATCAATGCGTCGGTCTTGCTGGGTAACGGTTCCCGTCGACCGAGTATCAGCTGCCAGTGCAGTACGGTATCTACCTTGCGACCGTATCAGCATACGGGTCGCTTGCCGGCGGATTATCGTCAACAATCGAGCGGTAGTCCCGAGGTCAAGTATCTGAAGGAGGGGCCTCCAGGGCTTCGTATTTAGCTACGAGAGGGTTGCAAAACTCCGACAGCACGAAAGAGCGAACCCTGTAAATTGCAATGTGCTGTGCCAAGGTATGAATCTCATGACCGAGTCGTTCAAGCCCCGAGTCGGCAAGAGTTGGAAAGAGGGGTTGTGGTGCTGAGGACCCAAGAAGGCGATGCAGATGTCGTGGGCCCTCGGAGGATTGTGTATGGCGGAGCGAGCGGCCTGGTGGATCAAGTGGAGGTCTTGGTCGCCGTGTCGCGCTGGTTCTTGGGTGACGGCGGCATCAGAGCATGGCGTGCATGGTCCAACCCACTTTCACGCTCATGATCTGCCTTTGAAGCAACGCATCGTGGCCATCAAAGATAGGCATGCTAGCCTGCTCGTCGTTCATTCGTGCGCTTGTACCGGGTTTGCTTCGGGCACGGCACCGATTCCACGATGCCCTCGCTACATGTGGACACGACTACGGACAAGTGGCATTGCACACGTCGCCATGACGAAGACACAGCAAGACACAGGAAGACACAAACGGGAACTATTGCGGGACATGGTGAGCAGAAGGAGACCGATGACCGTCCTCGAAATGGAGGCGGAAAGTGGCCACGCCGAAGAGATTGAACAATTCCATTCAAACAAAGGCATCAACAGTAAGACGCTGATTATCGTTCAACGTCCAAATGGCGGCAGAAGTCGCGTACCGGCGGGCATGAACGACTCCAGGTGAGATGTGTGGTGTGCGCCAGGGCCGGGCTCTGGCAGCTGACCAGCTGGACAAAGGCCGACTCGGGCTGAACAGGAAGAGCGATAGCAGCGCGATATAGTAGTAGCCGTAGGACACAACGAGTCAAAGAGCGCGAAGGCAGTCGTTCGTTGACTTGACTTGACTCGACCTCGCCTGCGCCGAACGTCTGGGCTTCGACCCGGCCCGTCGCAACACTCAGCTGCTCAGCTGCTCTCTTCTGCCCTCCTACACACGGCAGAAGTCCACTTTCTGCCTCTTCTGCCTGCCAGATCCCAGTCTCCAGCTGCTAGATCGTCTTCCGTGCAGTCTCAGCACCCTCTCGCTTGCCTGCTCGACTCGAAGCTCCAATCTGTCGCCACCGGTTGTCAGATCGCCGCCTTCGGACGCCCTGCTTCACGAGTCATCACCGCAGCTACGCCGCCAACGCGCTCGTAGCTTCCTGTTTCTATCCGCAGCCAGCAGATGTGAGTTGCGCGACTCGAGTCATCTACTCATCTTCTCTTCCGTCGCACAGGCCCTGTCTCCATCGCGAAACCACTGCCAGATCAGCCGACTGACTCATATACCAAACAGAGAAACATCCGATAACACGTCGCCAGCATGGCCATCACCACTGCTAAGCAGAACACCTCGTCCATCGGCATGGCTCTTGCCGGCAAGACTCACCACGTCGACATTCCCCGCGTTCGCGACAACGACTACACCGTTGCCGCATCCGGTGGTCAGGCGAGTCTGGGTGCAACCGCCCATCCGCGTCCGCAAGGCGTCGACTTGCCAACTCCTCCGGCCTCCATCTCGCCCTCCTTGCCGCCTCAGGCCTACCAGCAGTACAAGCAGGCTCTCCTGAGCGTCGACTCCCCTCCATCGCCACCGTCGGGTGCTGGCGCCGAGTCCGACATCGACCTTCAAGATGCCGTCGAGCACGCTCGCGCCCAAGATACCATCTCGCATCCCAAGCGCCGAGAGGCTCCCACCTCCGGCCTTGCTCAGTCTGCACCGGTCAAGAGCCTCGATGCCAGCTCTCTGGCTGCGCTCGAATCCTCCAACACGGTCAATCCTGCCATGCTCGCTCGAGACTACCTGCCGAACATCTTGCTCGAGAACGGCCCGCTGGCTATCCGCTACATTATGGGCTTCCTGACTCAGACCGTGCCCGGATTCAGCACCATTCCCGGAGCTCGAGCTCGTCGTCTCGTCGTCGCAGCTTTGGAGGGTGGCTACAGTCAAGAGGTGGAATTTGAGAAGGTTGGCTGGGGACGCTGGGATGCGCACAAACGCGGCGAGCGAAGAACAAGCCACCAGTCGAGCCCTGGACGTGAACTCTCGGGTCTGCCAAGGTATTCTTCAAGCTCGCGCGACCGCAGTCAACTCAGCAGCAGCAGCAGCAGAGAAAGGAGCATGGAGAGGACATACGGAAGCTACCCCAGCCAGCCAACCAGCAGCTTGCGCATTCCCAACCAGCCTCGTCCCTACCCGGCAAATAGCAAACGTCGGATCTCTGCTCAAATGGGGAAATCCATCAGTCCAGATCTAGGACCCGTTCCTTTTGGAATGGAAACCGAAGCCGATCGCATGTCGCTGGACGGAGACGACGACTACCGTTCCGGTGGAGGTTCTAGCACGACCAACCCGGATGACATTCGCTTCGACGAAGACATGGACGAGGCGACTGACGAGGAGGATTGGCAATCCATGGGCGCTGCTGCGCTCCGTCAAGGCAGCTATTCGCATTCGCATGGAACCAGCCGCCTTCTCGGCAGCCACTCGCATAGTCACGGTGCAAAGCACCACACCATGACGCTCAGCCACCGGACCCGCCGCGAAAGCGCAACTCACGCTGGCGTCCACAAGCGAACCGGTGGTGTGAGAAACAGCTCTCTCGCAAAGAGCGCACCAAGTCCGAACCTGCTGGCAGTCACAAACGGCTTGAGGAAAGTGAGAGAAGACGCCCTTGAGGGGTTCGGGGATGATAATGAACGCCAAGCTGTTGCAGCCCTGCTGAGCTTGGGCGCAGTGTAATAATACCAATATTTACGACGACACGAACGATGGAAGGATTGATGGGACATGCTACGGGCAATTATCGCCTTTAATATTTTGGACACGGTTTCTGGTCTGCACCCTTCGCTGCAGTTGGTGCGGGGTGGTGCATTATTCTTCAGATTTTACGGCTACATCCATGCCGATTCAACACATCCGGCCATCGCAGTCGACAACAGCAAGCAAAGCTGCTTGAACGTGGTCGGCCACTTTCAACATTTTTACAACCCCACTTTTATCAACTACAAACATGGTCAAGGTCGATTTGCCGTGACAGGCAATCGAACACCTTGGAACTTTCCCGCATTTCAGCTCCCGGCGCAAGTCGCATGGTCGAGCAGCAATTTTTCTGGATTATAATGTCCTGACGGCACCAATTCTACACTCCGATTTATCTTTAGGGGAACTGAGCTGGGCTTGCCTGCCTTCGATGCAGCACTCGTGCATTTTGTTGAAAGACGTGCAATGAATCTGCAGATGAGAATGGCCGAGGAGGTTGATGTTTTGCAAAGTATACGGCTGATTAAAGCGCCAAAAGAATTGACGGCAGATGACTGCTCCAATTGGTGGGACATTTGACTACGTGGCCGATGCTGTGATCCTCCTTGCGGGGACAGCGCTCGGTTGTTGTCGGAATGGCCCACTGGCATTATATAGTCGAGAAATGTATTACTTGCCTGCTCGATAATGTGCGTCCATCTTGGTATAGTGAATGCTCGATCAAGATCGCTCGGCTGCCGTTGTTGATGTTGTTCCTTGCCAGTAAGAGTGATAACGTCCGTGCCTGGCCCACTGAGAGTGCAGGTGATGCATGCTTTGTCGTTCAACGATCAGTGATCCTGAATCATGAGACTGTCGGATCTGGAATCCTTGGATGATCTCCGGGGGTCGTGGAGTAAGGATTTAGTTAGCGAAGCTAGAATTTGCCGAGCGCTCTTGGCGGTAGCGATTACCTTCAACGGCAGGCGCTAGCTAAAAAGAGGAAGTTCACCATTACAGTGTCGCGAGGACGTCTTTTGCACACCCTCTTCGGCAACCACTTGTCGTCGTTGGTTTTGCTTCAACTCCCGCACGTTGATCGATCTCTCACGATTGGTGACCTCTCTTCTCTGTTAGATAAAGTGCCAAAGCGCCAAACTTGAGACGGGAACGCATGATGGAGGTGTGCAAAAAACCTCCCTGCGACAGTACAGAGGATACGCGTGAACTCTGGTTATTGATTCTACGTCAAGCCTTGCAATCCTAGATTTATGTCGCCATTATGATATTCGACCAATAGGCTATCATGTTCGGCACAACTCACAAGGGTCCTTCCGACTCTTTCGCCGGGTGCGATTATGCTATAGAGCCACTTGTATCTGGACCTGGCACTGCTGTTTCAAATACTGGAGTCTTGCTCGGGAAACAACCGTCTTGAAGTCATTCTATTTTGGCCAGGACTCAGGCCCGCTGACCAGCTTAGCGATAGGCCCAACGGAGGTGTTGCCGCCATCTACACCACGAGCGGCAACCAGTGGCCATAGCCCAATATTGAGTCTGTATTCGCACTTGTCGCTCACCGTCTCAAGGTCTGTCAGGTATCCACACTCAGGTCGAAGCAATGGCGGATCAATCCGTATCCGACATGGCTGAGCGCGCAACAAAGCTCTTGCTGCCGAATGTCCTCGACGAGATTGCTCGCACTCAGGGCGACTTTCCTTATGCTGAGTATCCACGCACGAGACATTTGACAGACGGCTTTGACACCGTTACATTCGGTCAACTAGCGAACGCTGTCAACAATGTAGCTCGACTCCTGGTCGAGCAGGTTTCAGCCGACTCGTCCTCCAAGGTTGTCGCTTACTTGGGTCCAAATGGCCCTATGCTGACGGTTGCCTCCATCGCGGCCATGAAAGCTGGGCTGGAGATTTTCTTACCATCAGAAAGGAACAACGTTCCTACACAGCTGCACCTGTTGAAGGAGCTTGACTGCAACTTCATATTCTCCTCGGATTTGGCTTTTGCTCCGTTACAAGCCATCATTCAAGCAGCGCCAGAGACTCGTGTTGTTCAGCTACCACAACTCGCGGACATCTCTGCGTCCTCGCCAAAGTTCCCCTTCACCAAGACAGCCGACGAATGCAGGAGTCAAGCCTGTTTTATAGTTCATACTTCGGGCTCCACTGGTTTTCCAAAACCCATCAGAATTCGCTATGCTGCGGTAACGCGCATGGCGCTTGTTTTGACATTGCCAGAAATACCAGGCCACGAAAGTCTGTACTCACTTCTAGGAGGCAAGCGATGCGTTGACCTACTTCCCTTGGGCCATCCCGCTGGCATCAATATTGGAATCCTGAATGCAATATACAACAAGTTCACCGTCATCTTGCCCCCTTCCGAGCTTCCGCCGACCGCCCAGACTTTGGCCGACATACTCGACCATGTTGACGCTGACTGGGCTGCAACTGCGCCATTGACCATTGAAGGCCTTTCGCAAGACACCCGACTTACCGAGACTGTCACCCGAAAGCTGTCAATGCTGTTGTTCTCGGGTGGTGCCCTACCGAAGCTGTTTGGAGATAGAATTGCTAGCAAGGTCAAACTGCTATCCGGTATGGGCTCATCAGAGACGGGTCCTCTGCCAGTGATTTACCCTGCCAATTTCGACTGGGCCGAAGACTGGAATTACATGAAGTTTCACCCTGCGATGAACATACATTTTGATCCTAGGCCGGATGGCACTCATGAGCTGACATTGCGGCGGACCGCGGAGTCGGAGCCATACCAAGCCGTGTTCCTGATACCGGGAATGGGTGACGAGTTCCGGAGTAAAGATCTATTCGTCCGGCATTCAACTAAAGAGGGCCTCTGGACTCACCTTTCAAGATCCGACGATGTCATCGTTCTTCTCAATAGCGAAAAGGTGAACCCGATTCAGTTTGAGAGCATAGTCACATCGCATCCTAAAATCTCGGGTGCGCTGATGTTTGGAGCGCAACGTTTTGAGACAGGACTACTCCTAGAGGTCGCCGAACAGCAGAAACTCTCGCCTGCCGAGAGAGCGTCGATTCTGGACGAAGTATGGCCGAAGATCGAGGAGGCAAACGGGATTCTGCCGGATCATGGTAGGATTGACAAGGCTCACATCTTGTTCACGTCCTTGTCGCAACCGATACTTCGGACACTCAAGGGCACCGTTCGGAGAAAGCCTACCCTGGACATGTTCAAAGACGAAATCAGCAAGCTATACGCTGACGCCGAGGAGATGTGGGCACCTCAGCGTCACAAACCGACTTTGTCTCTGACAGCGGTACGCCAAATAGTGGCCGAGGTTCTACATACTCAGCCGAAATTTGCAAACATCGGTAGCGATGACGATTTGTTCAAAGCTGGCATGCAGTCTCTCGAGGTTCTTCGGCTTGTCAGATCACTCACCCAGCGGACGTCGGTTCGGGGCTTAGATCCAAGTTTGGTTTACAGTTCACCTTCGATATCCGGACTTGCAGACGCCGTCTTACAGCGATCACAGGCTGTTACCGTCGACGCACAAACAGCTGAAGACGAACGTCAGACAGCAGTACAGAATCTGATAGCAGACCTGCAATCGCAACTGGGCACAGTTGACCGGCCACGGACCGCCATCTCAGCTCCCAGCCACGACAAAAAGCGCACAGTGGTGCTCACCGGGTCTACAGGAAACATTGGCCGTTATCTACTCCGGGAGCTGCTCTCAAGACCGGATGTCTACAAAATTTACTGCTTGAACCGAGCACCTGACTCTTTGTCGATCCAGACGAAGAACAACACTGCAACAGACGGCACTTTGCCCAGCTCATTCGACTCCGATCGTGTAGTGTTTTTTCAGGCAGATTTTGCCAATGCAACTCTCGGTCTGACGGAAGCTCAGTATTCAAGCCTGCTTTCAGAAGCCACAGATGTTCTCCATTCAGCCTGGCCTGTCGACTTCAACCAGCCGCTCCCATTCTTCAAGTCCTCGCTGCAAGGATTGATCAACCTAATCACACTATGCGCGAGAACCCAATGCCATGCTCGATTTGTATTCCTCTCCTCGGTCAGCGCTGCCATGGGTGGGACTGAAAGTGTCCCAGAGGCCACCATTCCAGATGTATCCAGCTGTGCCCACGCAGGATATGCTGAAAGCAAGTGGGCCGGCGAGCACCTCTGCGAGCTTGCGACTCGGACTGCTGGGGTGCCCTGCTCGGTTATCCGTCTCGGCCAGATCGCAGGCGCTGTTGAAACCGACGGGCCGTGGAACGTTTCCGACTGGTTACCGGCGCTGGTTCTCAGCTCATACTACCTAGGCGTTCTTCCCGATGCTCTACCAGACGGTCAGCCCATCCGATGGATGCCGATCGACAGGATTGCCGGCGTTATAGTCGAATTGATGTTGACAGGTAGTAGTGACTTCGACGTATATCAGCCACTGAACCCACGGTCAGTATCATGGAGCGACTTGTCATCTGGTATCTGCGCTTTCGCATCGTCTTATCCTCACAGCACGAGAAACCCCCAGCCTTGCAAGCTTGTATCTGGAGCTGAATGGTTGTCGAAACTTCGAGCGAGTGCGACCGGTACGCAAGACGATTTCGAGCAGTTGGTGGTCAAAAATCCGGCTTTGAAGCTGCGGGGGTTCTTCGAGGCGCAATATGGCAGTGTGGTTGAAGAGAATGCTGCTGAAAGGAAATGGCATTCTGAGAAAGCGGAGCGAGCAAGTGTGATACTGAGGAAGACGGCCCCGATCACTGTAGCTGACATGCAGCGGTGGATAGGACAAAGGTTGGCAAAGACACGGTGAGCTGGTAGCAACGTCCAGGGCCTTGCATACAGCTGAAAGCATGTGTTCGAAACGATTCTTAATTTCTTAAGCCCTCAGACATCGGATCTGCGAACGATCTCTGTAGATCAGTCGGTGCCTCTGCCTGCGAAGAGGGCCATTCCGAAGCCTTCTCGGTACCATACCTAGTCCTCATCGTAGTATCATCGAACGATGGTCAAAACTTCGTCCTTGGACCATTGGCCGCCCGATCTTTTTCGTCCCATCTCCTATGCCTGAAAAGGGTCACAATAGTACCGACACAAATTCCTCCACCGCGACGTGGCCGTCACTACGCAGCGTATAACTTACTAAAAGCAACGATCGGCCACACACACCATGCGATGATGTTGCAGCTGACAAGACAAAACTGTATTCCCTTGCCGATAGGAACTCGACAATCCAAAGCTCATGCTGTCCACGAGTCAAAAGAAGGCGAATCAATCACTGCTGCCGCGCTTGGAGGAGGACAGGCTGGCTGTGGGAGCGATTGCCAGCCTTGCTCGGCGTTTGAACTGGCAGCGAAAGTGCGAACTTTCGTCATTTGCGCCCCATCGGCTTCGTTCCTTTCTTACCACAGTATTCCGCCGTCACAATCCGCTCCGACCGTTGGTCCTCTGTAAACGAGGAAACGACATGGCTGTCCAGCATCGTTTCCCGGTCTTCATCGTTCTTCGCTTCTTCTGATGCCGTGGTTGGCGGCGGAAGCGATCTGCAACGACTTCGTTTCCTCGTCTGGCCACCCCTCCCGGCAGCCACTTCGGCTCCACCTACACGACGCTCTTCGAGCACCCCGGCATGCCGACTCTGGCTTCTCGGGCCCTGCAGAGTCCATTGTTCAGGGCGTTGCCAAGATCGCTGATCCCCAGACGAAATGCAAACCCAAAACACAGCTTAGGTCAAGGGTACATGGACCTAGTGACTCGCTCTCTTTCATCAATCGCCCTCATTCCGCTACCCCTCGGCATTGCGTTTTGAGCTCTCGCTGTCAGTCTTGTAACTAAGTACACATCACTTAGCGACCCAGCATGACGGCCTTCGAGCAAAACCTCCTCCAAAATGGGTCGCCCCGTCCCCTGAACGTCCTCATCGCCGGGGCTGGTATCGGCGGACTAACAACAGCTCTGGCCTTCCGACAACAAGGCCACAATACAACCCTCTTCGAGCAATCCGGACTCGCAAACGAAATCGGCGCCGCCATCAACATCGCCCCGAACTGCAACGGTATTCTCCGCCGATTGGGCCTGTACCTTGAGAAGCATGGCGCGGTTGATGCCTCGAGTTTCATCATGATGGACCAGGACGCAAATGTTCTGGCCATAATAGATCGTACCAAGGACGAACAGACATATGGCCATCCGTTTCATCTGATGCATCGGGCGCATCTACACAAGGCACTGAAGGAGCTGGCGTTGAGTGAGGAGGGGGCGGGGACGCCGAGCGTGTTGCGTACGGCGAGTAGGGTGGCGAGTGTTGATACGGAGAAGGCGACGGTGACGTTGGAAAACGGCGAGGCCTTCTCCGGAGACTTGATCATCGGAGCAGATGGAATCCACGTAAGTCGTGGCCTCGAGCATCCACCACCTGACTTTTCATTGATAACCCTTCCCAGTCCCAGACACGATCCAAGCTCGACGGCGCCGAAAGCATCGCACCCTTCGGCTCCGGAATGAGCGGCTTCCGCTTCCTCGTCGACATGTCAAAGCTCGTCTCCGATCCCATAACCGCCGAGCTCGTAGGACCCAGGGGTTCGTTTATACGCCTGGCTTCCGGCAACGGTGAATTTCAGAGCCTCGTCATGTACCCCTGCCAGAACAACGAGGTCATGAACTGCATGCTCGCAATGCCGACCACAGTCTCCGGAACCGCCAAAGGCAGTACCTGGCGGACCGAGACCAGCAAGGCCAGGATGCTGGAAGTCACGAGCCCGAGTTTCGGAGCCGCAGCGCGCGCGGTGTTGAATTTGGCCGAGTCGGGTGACATCAGGCTTTGGGAGCTGATGGACATGGAGACTCTGCCGACCTGGGTTACGGGACGGTTGGCGTTGATGGGAGACGCGGCTCATCCAGTATGTTCGAACTCGTCGGTGGTACCGGTTGATCATACTGACCGAGGACAGTTTACGCCTTGGAGAGGTCAAGGTGGTGCGATGGCCATTGAAGATGCAGCGAGTCTGGGTGTGATGTTCCCTCTGGGAACGACGCCCGAACAGGTTCACGACAGATTGGAGCTGTATCAGCAGTGTCGGTGGGAACGAGCGCACTTGATCCAGGACATGAGTCGCAAGAACAGTCCTTTGGAGGTAGCGAAGGAGACCGGCTCCCAGAACGAAGGCTGTGAGTCGATTTGAGTCTGGGGGGTTCGATCTTGCGAATGGGTTGCTAACAATCGGATAGTCAATGATTCTGCGGCGTATTTGTTCGGGTTCGACGAGTGGAAGCATTCGGAGGAGGCATTGGCGAAGAACTTTGCTACGAATGGGTTGGGGAAGATTTGAGGAGGGTGAAGGTACGAATACACTCTCCATTTGCATGTCCTATTAGCGTTCACGTCACAACATAGTAGAATATCTACTACCCGTTCATGGTCACAGCGAAGATCTTGAGGTCAGATCAGATCTCTTATTCGACGTCAAGATCCAATGCAAGGCGATAATTCGTTCCAAGAGAGTAAGCAACTCTCCCGGTCATGTTCGTGGTCATGTCGCCCCAAGCTCCCCCGCCCATATGAGGCACAGCATCGGAGATCCAAAGCCCAGCGGCGTCAACTGGTCCAGGTCCATTGGTGCACTACACCCAAGATCCCGGCAAAGCTCTACTCGCGACTGACACAGAATTTTTCTCGATTTTCCATTGTCGATGTTGAACATCATCGAGTCGTAACGCCTCTCGTCCTTCCAGATGATCGTAATGGGCTTCTTGCGGTCCGTCAAAGTGATGACAACATGGGTACGGATATTGGATCAACCGAGTATTCTCTAGTACCCTCAGATCGGGCCTCCTGGATGCGATGGCCGATCCTTTGGGTTTCGCTGGGGATCCACGCGGAACTTGACTTTCAGTCCTTCGACATACGGCTGTGCAAACGGTTAGCGAAGCAATCAAAACGCGCAAAAAGAAAAGAAAAGAAAAGAAAAGAAAAATTCTGCATGTATTCACTTTTCCCCCTTCCTTGAGCAGGATGGGCGGCTGTCTGTCTAGGGCGCAGCCAATGCCATCGCTCCAGATTCGAGGAAGATGCGGCCGACGGCCGTCAGCGACTGGCGCTGTGATATAGTTCTTTCCGGTCTCGGCGACTTTGGCGGGCTCTTCGCGGTTGACTTGGTGATTTGGCTCGACGGGCTCGACAGCGGGATCTTCCTTCGATGAGCCCTGAATTTGGTTCATTTTGTGACGATTGGCTGTTTTTGGAAAAGAATTATCTTTTCGAATTGACGAAATTTTGAGGGCGACAACAAAGTGGTGATCGTTCAGAGAGAGAGAGAGAGAGAGAGAGAAAGAGAGGGTGTAGGTGCGTGGAACAAATTCGAGACGTTTGAAGATGTTTTAAATACTTGTGCTGCGCGCGCAACAAGGAGGTTAATTGGGCTTCACTTTTCACGGGGCTCATGATGAGTGCGAGAGAGGCCGACTCGCAGCTGGTTGCATGAGCTCGAGTGAAGTTGATTGAGGCGGCCCGTGAAATCACGCAACACGCATGATAGCACATTTCGGCGAGCTGTTCATGCAATTCTCTTATATTCATATCATATTGTTTCATTTCATATCATCCTCGTCACTACCGCTGGGTGTCAATGATGGAGGCTTATGTGCACAGTCATGGGCGTGTACTTGTTACTGCAGCCATGATTGAGGAGGAATTTGGTGGTAAGATGCCTTCGTTATGACTTGATTATGGAGAAGACTTCTTTATGAACCTCGTCCTGATGGAGACCAGCGAATACGCAAGGTTGCGTTGGCTGACAAGCAATTGTCTGATGAGAGACATGCGTTGTCGGTGACAGGACCGCTGGGGTGACTTCTTTGGATGCCTCAGGTTGTACTGCGAGGAGTTCCTTTTCATATATGATGACAGCTACCCCCGGAATCAATTACACCGCTATCTCTGAAGCCGCTGCTGCAGGTTGCTGCGTCCGTCGTCAAGCACTTCGTTGGACAATTCATTGGACAAATTGTCGGACAAGTCGTCGGACGGATCGTTGAATTCGTCGATGAACAAATGGCTAGGCCGATCGCTGGGCAAGTCGACGGACAGGTTGCTGGACAGGTTGTTGACTAGGTTCACGATGGCGTACTTCTGGCTCAGCGAAAAGATCCTGCCGGCACTTCTCCTCGGGCGAGCTTCGCTATCAGGTCTTGTGCCTGGCCGGGGACTAAAGCCACTCTCTTCATCATTGTGCAGCAAACACATTCAGACGTGAAAGTTCTCAATTCTCTCGCCACTCCTGGCCACACTTGGTACACTATTCAACGTTAGTAAAAAATTTGGACACTGTCCGAGACAACACGCAAAACTCCAAATGTCACCCACCTTGTAGTTGGTCGTCATCGGCTCATCCGCACTTCTGATCTGGCGTTGGTAGTAGAATGCACGAGCATTGTCGCATTCCTCGTTGTCGCACTTGACATCGGTCTCGTTGGCGCCCTTCCACAAATCGGCCTCGCTGATGATGTCTTCGACCTTCTTGGCGGTGACTTTGCGGTCTTCGTAGTAACATCGATCAATCACAAACTGGTACGGGCATGTCCGGCAGGTGAAAGCGTTCTGGCCCATAATGTTCTCATTGTCGGGGTCTGTCTGTTTCACGACCAAGATGTTGCTGCAGTTTGGGCAGACTATGGGAGTTAGAATGCGTTCGGCAAGGTTTGCGACAGGTTCCACATACAGAGCAACATCGTGCCTGTCTAGGCGACCAAGGCCTGCTGCCAGTGATCGATGTATCTGATGTGTCTGGTGCTAGATTCCAACGATCAAATTGACTCAATGAAGTTTTGAGGTCACTCAGCGCAGATCATATCCACCGCCGTCCGCCAGCCGGGTGCCATCTCCGGTCTGATCTGACACAGCCCAGCAATCCAGGCACGCATCTCACTGAAGCCGCATCATCCACAATTCATTCCTCGCTCTCGACCTTCGACCCTTGCTCGGCGGCTCTACGTGTGTCTTCCCATATCCAGCCTCGCTCGCTACAAGTCGTCTCTCGCCGCCTCTTCAACCCGAAGCTACAGAACATCGCGGGGCCCGCACGAATTCCGCAGTTCCAGCTGCAGCAACACAACATGGCCGACGACGTGAGCTGCACAGGCGCCACACCAGCATGTTATCGCTAACAGCTACCCAGGGCGCATCCCCGCGCGAGCTCCTCATGGAAGCCTGCCGCCGCGACAACACCTCCCTCCTCCAAGAAGTCCTCGCCCACCCCTCCGTCACCAAAGACCCCGCCGAACTCCTGAACAGCGCCCGCGACGGCGTGGGAAACTACTGCCTACACATCGCAGCACATTCGGGCAGCTACGAAGTGCTCGACCTCCTCCTGGATCAAGAGGGACTGGAAGTCGATCCCGTGGACCGAATGGAGGGCGACACGCCGCTACACAAAGCCGTTCGGTTCGTCAACGGGCTGTCGAAGGACGACTGGGAGGGCGGGGCGAGCATAGTGGAGCTGTTGCTGGATGCGGGTGCCGATGCGAAGATACGGAATAAGGCGAAGTTGAAGCCGGTGGATCTGGTTGATCCGAGGAATGGGAATTTGAGGAGCACGTTGCAGACGGCGGAGTATGCGCAGATTGCGGGCGATGATGTGGTTAATCAGGATGAGGACGAGGAGGGTGGTAGTGGGAGTGAGAGCGACTGATGGAGGGCTCGTCACACTGACATGTGATCTGTCGCGCGGTTTGCATAGCGAATGGAGTACGGAGTATGGGAAGATATATGAGCTAGAATTGACGTACTTGGGGTATCATGAAGCGAAGAGAAGATGTACGGCGTTAGCGGATCGGAAGAGCAGAGGCCTATTCATCCTCCTCGTCATCTTCCTCATCATCAACTGCTTCGTCTTCATCCTCTTCCTCATCCTCTTCCTCAGCCCGTGATCGCCTTGTGGAACGCCGGGACGCTGACCGTGATGGTAGAGATTCTGCGCCGTCAACTTGCATTGCGACGCCGTTGGCCTCATCGGCCGCGTCCTCGTCTTCGTGGATCTCGGGTCCATCCTTGTCGGTCTTCCGCTTAAAAGACCCTTCCCCAAGACTGTTTTCAAGCCTGTTCTCAAGGTCCCGCAATTCACTATTCTGTACTCCCCAGACCGTCCTCACCATCCCCGCTACTCCTGTCTCGCCAATTTCCATCTTCGCCCGCGGACCCAATACCCAATCAACGGTCTCTTCGTTGACATCCCGTTCGCGGATCTTGGTGATGTAGCCCTCTCGCTCCATGCGCTTAAGCATTTTGTCTGTCCTGTCACCCGCTACACTATTGCCAGCATTCATCTTCTGGAGATACGACTCCAGCTTCGTCTCGCTGATTCGTCTGTTGTTACTTAACATAATGATGGAGACGACCCAGGTATACAGACCGGTATATTGAGCCTCCAGATCCAGACTGGGCGTCTTGATGGGGTGGAGGATCGTGAAGCGTCGATACTGTGCCGGCAACACGGTCGTGACGATATAGCTGCTGTTAGTTTTCGAGCCTGCGCCGGTTCTTTCAGCAGCTGCCCGCTGGGCCTGGCGCTTCTGCTGTGTGGTGATCTTCTCCTTAGAAGGCAGCTCGGCCATCGTCATGCCGAAGATCGTCTGTAGCTTCTGGTTTGCGTCTTCAAAAACCCGCTTGAAGGCCCGGGGCGCACTGCCTAGTACTTTGTCGGTGACGTCTTGTCGGCGGATCGGCTTTCTCGAGACTTCGTGAGCTAGTGCCAGTCGGATTAGCTTCTTGACCATTTGATCGTGGGATGAGTAAGATGCATCTCCGCCAGGGGCATCGTCGGATGCATTTGAGGCAGCATCTGAGACGTCGACGTCCGAGCCTGCTCGTGGGCGACGTGAGCTGGGACCAACGTCCTCGGCTTCGTCTTCCTGCTGCTGATCAGCCCAGGCCACGTAGGAACGTAGAATGTGATGAACGTACAATTGCAGCTCTGGATCGTCGTGGCATGATGCTGTGGAATAGGGTTTCGCCCTAATATCTTTCCCCTTTTGGACGTAGGCGGGCTCCAATTCGAAATTGCAAGCTTCTCCCTGCCTTCTAATCTGCTTCGGCCTGCTCTAAGAAGTTGAGTCGAACAGTGGCTTGGCGAGGTTCGGTTGAATGGGACGCGCTATGAGCCTGCCACTGTTGTTGTGCTCTCGCGGAAGTGGTGGATGATCAGGGTTGTTCTTTTCTCGTTCCAATAGTATTAAGTATCTGCCCGTAAATTCAATGGTGATATCTGAGGTTTCAGCGATACGAAGCAGGTCTATTTACGCGTATTCGTCGCGAGTCTCACTTTCTGAGCACGCCGGCGCGCTGTCTCACGTGACCTGAAACTTCCATGCACTCTATTTTGCAGATCTTCGAGTCAGTCCTACCTCGCATTTTCTTCGAAACAAGCTTCGACTCATAATGACGGGACCCTCTCATCTGCAGAAGCTCCTCGGCCACGACTTCTCAGATGCAGGGCACGCACCGCACCTCGTCAACCTGACAAAAACAATTGCCTACAATCTCGAGAATGAGCACGATTGGACCTCAATTCGGATTCACTTCTCCTCTCCGCTGGATCCTACGAAACCTTTACCCAGGCCACTCATCTCGGGACTGCCACGGTCAAGAATTTACGTCCACCCGGATGAGCAGATCGAGAACCTTGCCAAAGAGAAACGCGGGGAGCCACTCGAAGAGATCAATGAGCTGGAGTGGATCCTGCCGACTCATCTCAAAGAACGATGGAGTCTGCGTCAATTCGCCGAATGCTTCGATGCGGTGGATGAGAATCCGCCGGTGAAAGATGAAGGCGGTGACATTGCTGGACCGCAGATCACGATCCGCAAACGACGTGGTGGCAAGCGGATGCTTCTTGCTACTTTGAGTGATGATAGTACTGTGGTGTACTACATTATACATGACGGAATTGTCAAGCCTCGACAGAATTGAAAGGTCAGAAGACGATACAGCTGACCTCGTATGCGGTGATTGCACACACGGCGTGTAATCGGGAAGCTATCTGCAGAATAGAAGCGCAAAACCAAGGACGATTACAAGGAGTCGCAGAATACCTCTCCTGCTACCAATGGACTATGCCAGGCGTTTCCTCCACACATCGATGAGCCCAAACTTGCTCTGCGGACCCTATTTGTGACTGCTAGAGTCTACATTCTCAAGGATGTGTTTCGTCGCCGACCTCAGAGCATGAGCAGGTCTGATGCCCCGCTTTGCCTGAGCTTCCTGTTTTCTCTCGACACGAGAAAGTAGTAGATCGCAGCAGTGGCAAGGCCGAGGCAGGCGCCCATCTGGCAAACACCATAACCCTTTGCATAAACAGGTCCATCTCTGACGGGGAACAAGAACGTGGCAATCAATCCACCGATGTTGCCAAATCCAATGATCCAGGCTGTGCCAACCGCTCTGTTAAGATGTCCACGCAGGTTCATGGTACACCAGCAGATGATCAAGGGCCCTGCAGCATATACCCCCATGATGACCAAGAAGAGAGCGGCATAACGGGCGCTGAAACCGGTGTGAATGGCTTGCAACATGGCCACGCCAGCGACACTGAGCAGACCAGCAAAGACGAGGAAGGGGAAACGCTTGTTGACCTTGTCACTTGCATAACTGAGGGCAAGTGAGAAGACCAGGGCTGCGGCGAACGGTGGGACTGTGTGAAGCTGCGTCTGCACCGTTGAGAGGTTTAGTTGTTTGATGATGGTTGGTGCGAAGTATGTGAAGCTGTAGAGCGGAATCAAGGCTGAGAAGTACATCACACCACCAAGGACCTTCCTGGGACTCTTGAAGAAGGACAGAACGCCCTTCAGACTGACTTGCTCATCCAAGATGCCTTGACGGTCAAGGGATGCTCGGGCAATGATGAACTCGCGCTCGTCGTCACGAAGCCATTTCGCGTTATGTGGGAAGTCGACAATCAAAAAGAAGGAGATGATTCCAAAGAGTATGGTGATGGCTCCTTCTATGATGAAGATCCAGCGCCAAGAGGAGAGGCCCCGAGCATTGTTCATTGTAGCAATGCCGGATGCAATCAGTGAGCCTACAGCGGCGGCTATAGTGACGGCCTGGAAATACCAGGTAAACCGCACCAGCGATTCGTTGCGCTTGTAGTAGAAGCTGATCAAGTAGAAACCTGTTCCGTCAGCTTGCCATGAACGTACGACAGGAGTTCGAACATACATCCAGGGAAGATGCCCGCTTCGGCAAAACCAAGGAAGAATCGCGTGGCCAGCAGCTGGCCGTATGTCCTGACAAAGCCTTGGCCAAGCATGAAAATACCGAAGAAAGTGATGCAGCCTGAAAGCCAAACATGCGGCCTGAATCGTTTCATGAGCCAGTTTGAGGGAATCTCGAAGAGCACATATGGCACAAAGAAGATGGCCAACGCGATATTTGACTGCTGATCGGTGACATCGTTGAGATGCAGCTCTTGAGGCAAGCCGAGAGTCAAGGCATTGGATATATTGACCCGGTCAAGGAATGCCAGGATGTATATCAGGACGAGGATAGGTATCAGGCGAAAGTCCACCTTCGACACCAGCTGGCGCTCAGTGGTGTGGGCTGGACATTGAGGACCTTCTGCAATGACCTCTTTTTGCTCGGGCACTTCCCGCAAGGAACCATCGCTGTAGGCTTCATGGACGACGGAGCCGGGGTCAGCTGCAAACGTCTGTCAGAGTCAAGGCACCCGGCGGTCTGGGGAGAGAACAATACCTTTGTGATCCATTTTGTTAGCTTTGTTCTTCAGTGTGAAAAAGAAGCAGATGGTAGAAGGACAAAGGCAACAGGTCTGCTGGTGTAGAAAATTATACAGACGAATCAAGAAAATGCAGGCGCGCCTCGGGAAAACCGCGCAGCTGAACAGATTTATTGAAAGAACGGCTGCTCACCTAAGAGACCAGAAGGCGAGTGAGAGATGGCGAAAAGAAGGGACGGCGTGCAGCATGCAGCCTCGCGAAGTGTGACCCATGAGCATGCTTCATGCTTGATCACTGGCCACAATTCAGCCCGCTCCATCAACAAGAGCGAGACATGGTCCCTCATACGGACGCATCCGAGCATCTGATGCAGGCGATCTCGCACCAGCCGCTGTGCATAGGAGAAGCTGCATATGCTGCAATTCTGAGGAAGACTGGCAGGGGTGTAACATGTGAAGCAGCCTGGTCGGAGCCACTTCGGGCTGTCGCTAAGGGGTCAAAGCGGCCTGGAGATTGGACGAAGGTGGTCAGCCAACAGATGGATTATTGACGCCGGGACCGAACGCGTCGTCACCAACAGCGCTGTGAGGGAGGGAAGACGAAGATTGTGGAGGGTGGGCCTGGAAGCGGGTTGGCCAAAAAGCAGACCGATATCGACCTCCACACCTATCGGCGGCAAAATCACTGCCGTCGCCGCCTCGCGAGATGGCAGTGCAAAGCTTAAGTCGTGAGACGGTGCCAGACGTTGCCGAGCGGGGGCAGACGCGGAATCCTCCTGCTGCCAACCACGGACGGCCACGCTCCAACTCGACGGCATTCTCTCCTCGCACATTGTTTGTCGTGCACAACGACTGCACCGCCGTTTCCAGCCAGTTTCATGCTACGCCTTGTTCGCACTCCACACCTCTGAAATCCTAGTCGTCAATCAAGCGGGCTGATTTCCAGCGTAATCACAACCCAGGCAGCTCTCATCCGACAGGGGAGTCGGGCCGCTAACGTGGCCTGCCCTTGTCTGGCGGCTTTCTTTTGGTCAGCGGGGTGGTCTAAGGACGCCATCTGTTTTCGACACCCTGCTTCAGTATCCATGTCTGCTAGGTCTAACACGTGTTCCTTACCCTCTGTCACCTTTCTATTCTCAAGGGAGGTCTCTCAGGGGGCTTAGACGTCGCGATGGCGCCTGTATTACCCTTCTTTGATGCCTTTGAATCGTTTCACCCACAACCTATAATGCTCCAGAGATCGTCGATCATATGCATGCTCAGCATCGTTCTCAATTATACCGTCTTGCACTGATGTGGCAGCCTTATCGAAAGATTTATACTTTTGATCTGTTGCTCCATGGTGGCAACGCACCTCTTATGTATATTTAGCTCCCTGGACGCTAATCGCGGGAAGTTGTGCTCATGTGTGTGCCTATACTGTTGCACATGGTCGGGTCGGGGTGGGAGCTGAACATGCATGTCAGCCTGCCGAAGCTTGCTCTCACATGTGGCGCTGTTCGACATCCTCTCCCAACTGTTTTCGGCTCAAGTGCTCCAGACGGCAAGGCTAGGGCCCTAGCCAGCTCGCAAGCTTGGTGTTTCGTCGTTGGGTTACTTGGGACGTACTCACTCACTGTGTCGAACGACCGCGCTGAAAGCAGACTAACCGAGCGTCTTCGCTTGTGTAGCGAACTCCTTTCCCCAGTTGTCCCATATCTGTCCCGGAATATGAGGTCTAGCTTTGAACGCCTCCTTCATTACAGTGTCGCAGGGATGATTTTTGCACACCTCCATTACGCTTCCCGTGTATCAAGTTTGACGCGTTGACGCTTTACCTAACAGAGAAGAGAGGTCACCAATCGTGAGAGACCGATTAACGTGCGGGAGCTAAAACAAAACAAGCGACGCCAAGTTGCTGAAGGGGGTGTGCAAAAAACATGCTTGCGACACTTTACAGTGCCGCCCCCAGCCCGCTCCATGCTGTTTAGAGTCTCTTTCGCGGACGGAAACGCTACACGGGTTCTCTTCTCGGAGCTAGCCAGGTGCTGTAAGCCTTGAAGTTTCTATATCACTTTGCGATGCAACGGGCACGGCCAGTGGTCATATCGTCGACCGCTGACCACCCCCCCTTGGACAGACCAGGCGTGACTGTGTGGTTGTCTTGCTGCAGACGCTTGCTCATCTTCCCTGCGGACGCCAGTAGCCTCGGAGGAGGGCTAACGACCGCTTGTCTATCGATTTAGCCGCAGGCCAGTAGGATTCAATCCATTTCGGCGCCGCAGACAAGTGGTTATATCTCACGAACTGTCCTCAATCTTTGTGAAATGAGAGATCGCCAGCGACCGACCTCTTGCAAGTCTAGCTTTAGGAGCCGACCTTGATCCTTCCTCACATTTGCTCAGTCCTTATGTGAGAGCACTCTTTTCACTTCTCACAATGTCGATGACGACCGTGGCAGTCCTCAAGCCGGCCTTGACGCCTCCACCTGGCGTTATCCCTGACTTTGATGCTCCAAACCCTTTGGAGACCTGGAACATGTCAGTGCCCCCCCAGGCAGAGCACCATAGTTCTGAGCCACATCTCGAGCTCATCATCTTGGAAGGCCATAGCTAACCAATGCGCAGCGTTTTGCAAAGTGTCAGTATCGCCATACCGACGATCTTGATAATCGCCAGATGCGCCGTGCGGTTCTTCATTCAGAAGAAGACACGCTCGCTGGAAGATCTCCTTTGCGTCATTGCCTGGGTGCTTTTCATCTCCTATGCCGCCATCATAGCACGTCTTGTGACCAACGGAGGCGGGAAACACCAATGGAACGTGACCCACGAAAACACGATGGAGATATTGTACTGGGTCAATATTGGTCAAATCGTGTATTCCATGAGCATTCTCGCCGCGAAACTCTCGGTACTCTATCTCTACCTCAAAATCTTCGCGCCAACTCGCTGGACGGCGAGATGGTGGGTGGTCATTGGTATCATGATCGGGAACATGCTGTTCTACACCGGCCTGATGGGTGCGAAAATTGGACAGTGTCGACCTCGTGCAGCAATCTGGGACAAAACTATCAAAGACGCTTCCTGTGTGAGTCTGGAGGTTGTCCTCGACACCAGCGGGGCTTGGAACACTGCATCCGACGTCGCTATCTTGGCCTGTCCTTTGCTTTTCATCTGGAGGCTCAAGCTGAGTCGTGAGAAGAAGCTTGGCATCATTGCTTTCTTCACTGTTGGCGTCATGTAAGTCATTAGAAGCTTTCGGGCATTGAGCTGGATCTAACGCAATACAGAGCGCCCATTTTCAGCTTGATCGGCGTCATCTACCGGGTCAAAATTGACACGAGCCCGGATTATACATACTACCAACCGCGCATCCTGTTCTTCGCGCAAGCCGAGGTGACGACTGGCATCATCTGCACATGCTTGCCTTGTCTCCCTCGCTTGTACAGATGGATCAGAGGCCAGAAAGACGGCACCGTCAGCCGCTCTGCAGCAGACCCCAGCTCAGCCTACTACAATGGCGATCGTCGTCGCCGCACGACGATGTTCAATCCGCATAGTGACACGCAGATGCTGAATTCGCAGTACATCGAGCTCAACGACGGCCCTGCGGCGGGTGGCGCCACACACTGGTCTGATGCGAAAAGAAACGATGGTGCAAGATCTGATTTTCTCAACCAAGGCGGCATCTGGAAAACGACGGAGATACGCATTCGGACTGAGGCGGTTGAGCACTCGGGCAGCGAAAACGGCAGTGGCATCATGTCGAACGCTGCTCGACGAGAACCACAAGATACAGGTGATGGACGCAATCCATCGCCCTAGCTCTATGAGAGAATGGCGATTGAGCCCGCGGTCTCATAAAATAGTTATGATTCGACACGAAACTTATGATTAATGACTGTACCTGGACACATGAGTGGGAGGTCCTTGGCTGATGACAGGCCGATCTTGCAAGGTTCTGATTTCAATATGACTTCTATCAGCACTGCCTTCGGCCCCAGACCTCATTCACGCTTTGTGATGCCGCATGATATTCGTATCTGCATGCAAATTACATGCATGTTACGAGGCAAGCTGATCGGAAAGCATGTTCGGCTGAACTCAGCCGCGGCACCGGCCGGAGAAAGCCAATTTGGTATGAGGCTTCGTTCTGCGGAAGATCGTCCTGAGCGGCTAGGTCGAGTTGAGCCGTTCTTGCATGGACATCAGTCAGCATCGCTATCCTCTTAACGCTGGCACTTGCAAGATTTAGGCCCATATAATAGAAGCCAAAGGAGAGAGACTGGCAGACGCGTAATCTGGTGAGAGACTGAAGACCTCTGGTGAAAGATAGAAAGATAGAGATAGTGACTGCGGAAGAGTTTCGTCTTGATAGAACTGCAAACTCACGAGCAACAGGACTACGAGACAACCATAAGCAAGACCGACTTGTTCGAGCAGGACTTTATCATTTTCGACAAGCAGGATGCCGGACTGAGCCATCGCAAGCAACAGATCTGACGGCTTCGGCCTTGACTGACAGTGTGCCTGGCTGAGAGGGGGGGGGTGTGGCGGAGTAAGCTCAGGACTTTCGTGCCGTCCAAACATTTCGACAAGTCATAGACAAGGTGAAGTCTAGCATCGAAAGATATTACTAAGGTATGTAAATAATTATGCTCGATATCAGAAACAAATGTGGTAGTTTGAAGCTTGGGATTTGATCTTGTGGCCATCCAATAACACCAGCTGAACAGCTTAACGGCGCCGGCGAGGCAACGTCATAGGTAGGGAGATGTAGCACGAGGGCAGCTCCCAGCTCACAGGCGAACGTTGAATCGCACCATGCAGCCCGCTCGTGCTCCACACCCTCTGCGTGCCTGACAAGGCCGTCTACATGCCTCGTGGCGGTGTTCGAAATTTCTTCCGCGTCCTCTTCCCCGACATCAGGCAGCGCGCCGGCTCTCGCCTCTCCGCCTTCAGGCACGACACATGGCCCGGCCTCAAGAACAGAGCACAATCGCGAATCTATGCAGCCATCGTCAAGCACCAGCAAAATAAGAGGAGGCAGGCGGCGAAGAAGGCTCTCTATCCTACGATAACGGCCCATGGACGACGTCGGCTTGTTGACGAGCGCACCGCCCACATGTTCAACTACCAGGAAGGCTCCAAGCGGGCCAGGATCGCACAAGGCTTGTCGACGCTCAATAAGTTGAGGCAGGACTATCAGGCACGGCGTGTCGGTGCCGAGGAGTATCCTGACCTGCCAGGCTCCTATCCTGGCGTCAAAGTCTCGAGACACGAAAATGAGGAGCTCATCATCTTCCCCAGTTATGCGCGACCCCACGTTCAGAGCTCCAACAAGCACATGCAGAACGCCCCGCAAGGGAATCTCAGCGAGGAAGAATATTGGAGAAGAGAATGGGAAATTCACGAGGACAAGAACGCCGTGGTCGATGTCGACTTGCGCGGCTGGATATACACAAATCTCAAAGGGCCCATGAATAGGAGGAACCGGCTTCTGTTGACCATCGCCCGTCAGCTGAGTGGCGTGCCCGCCCCAGACTCGGCCGGAGGCCACTCGACAAGTAGCATGGCAGATCCTGGGAGTCATTCTGCCCGCCATGAGCAGCATATTGCGGAACGAGAGGCAAGGCTGATCGAGCAACGTGGGCAACAAGAAAGTCAGGCTGCCGCTCAGGGTCGGTATAGTGAGCGGCCCGACAGTCTGAACGACGGTATATTGGATGACAGCTCTAGTGGCCCCTCAACCCCATCAAGTCCGCGTCTGGGCCCGACTCACTTGGGTAGCGAACGGGAGCAGCTAGATGCCCTCGCGAAACGCGAGTCGTGGAACGAGCCTTCGGCCTTTTCTAAAGAGGAGCTAGAAACAGCAAACAAGCATCTACTAACCAGGCTCCGACCTTTCTTGACAACGCCGTCAATGAATACTCCTCTGACCATCTTCTATTATAACGACGAAACGTCTCAGTCACGAACTACGACGACAAACGAATACGGCCACTTCAATTTCCGAGCCGCGTTGAGCTTTGTACCGACACATGTACGAGTCTTGGCGGGCGAGAAATTATCTGCCACCGAGGAAGTACACATAACGGAGCCAAATGGGATAAGTCTTATAAGTGACATTGACGACACCATCAAGCACAGTGCAATCACGTCCGGAGCACGAGAGATCTTCAGAAACACCTTCATCCGCAACCTTCACGATCTGACTGTCGATGGAGTGCGGCAGTGGTATGGGCGAATGGTAGATCTTGGCGTCAAATTACACTATGTGTCGAACTCACCCTGGCAGCTTTACCCAACGCTGGTTGAATATTTTGGCATAGCTGGGCTACCTCGCGGCTCTTTCCATCTGAAGCAATATACTGGAATGTTACAAGGCATCTTCGAGCCGGTGGCGGAAAGAAAGAAGGGCACTTTGGATCGGATTTTCAGCGACTTTCCAGATCGTCGCTTCATATTAGTTGGAGACAGTGGGGAAGCTGACCTCGAGCTTTACACTGACGTGGCAATGGCGAATCCGAAACGCGTACTCGGCGTCTTCATCCGCGACGTGACCACGCCTAAGAAGCAAGGTCTCGGCTTTTTCAACTCGTCGATGCGCTCAAAAGGACCGTCAAATCTTTCATCGACATCAAATCAGAGTAATGGCGGCGCCTTCTCCCCGACTGCTCCGCGTTCGGCAAAACATCGACCGGAACTGCCACCTAGGCCGAAAAGTTTCTCACCAGCCCAACCCGAGGAAGAAGAAGACCTGATTGATTTGAGCGACGACTTCAATCCAGCTCCGCCTTCCCGGTCAGCTACGGATCCAGTCCAACATGCTCTGCTCGCACGGTCTGCCACTTCAAGTACGGTCACCAGCAGAGACCTTCCCCTAAGACCTGTACAATCAAGTTCATCCTCAATAGCTCGAAAGCCGCCTCCTCCCCCACCCAAGCCGAGACAGCTTTCAACGAGACGAGAATCTTCAGACACGACAGCGGAGTCGAGCTCATACACGGGCGCAGTGCGCAACAAGCTTGCCTCTCTCTACAACTTGCTTCCAGCTTCTCCCCGAGGCAGCCGACCATCATCTCGAGCAAGAAGCCCAACCCGAGCCGGCGCGCGTTTCGGAGAAGGCAGCTTGGCGTTTGCGGGGGACGGCAACGAGACAAACAACAATCCGGCTCCGCCACTTCCACCGCGGCGGACGGGACTGACATCCTATCCCGCGGCTGCGGCAAACTATGCTTCAAGCCATCTGTGGAGCAGCGGCGGCTCCAGGCCGTACATGGACAGTGCCGCGCCTGGAATGAGTAAGGCGGAGGAGATGTGGAAACGGCGGTGGCTTCGCTCGAAGGAGATGCTTGAGGGCAAGGGGATTGTGCTGAAGGCGTGGAGGGTTGGGAGCGATGTTATGGATGAGGCTGTGAAGTTGGTTGAAGAGGCTCAAAAAGCGGGGAAAGGGGGCAGGTAATTCGGCAGATCGGCAACCCTTGGACGTCTACCGAATCATTTATTTTGCTGTGGGGTCTACGTTGTGATCTATGAAATTTGAGTATTGTGCGAGGGGTTATACAACAAAGCGTGGCGTTGGTGTTGATGTTCTGGCGCAATGAATGCAGCCCTGCATTTAATCTGTTGCAAGCACGACATGTTGGCATTCTATCCGAACGAGGCACTGCACGAAGCGATCCTAGCAAAAATGCCTAAATCAAGCTGCTTTCCGCGCTTCCGAAAGTAGCCAGTTATCAGCTATGCTGAATGAAGCTTCGCCCAGCCGCCGGACTTACATGACCTTACTCAAAGTGGATGGTATGCCAAACCTTCTGTCAGAAGATCGGCGCCACGTTCGCTTGAAGTGATGGTGTTACGTCGTCTTGTTGCAGAAATTTTCGTATTTTTGAAGCCATGTTGCAAATGAGTGCATATCTGCTGAGCATCGACGTGAGATGAGAGGTTAATGATGTCTTGTTGCCTGCGAATGTCGATTTGAAGTCACAGAATTTGTCATGCGACGTCCTCTGACACAACTCGTCTGATGTCGCTGCTGAAAACTCGAGCAGGCCGCCACGATCAAGGTGGTCGGATATATGCGACGTGTAGCGTGCAGTGATGAGTTGGCATTGCGGAAATATACCACATGCTGACTTTATAACAACAATATCATCCATATAACGATTTCAAGGCATCGTGGCAAAAGTAAACGCAGCTCTTACATCGGTAGCTCAGCTCGAACTGACAGTCAGATTGAGTCGCCCCGCTCCATCACTTCACATCAACCTCAAAACGCACTCAACACGACTTACGGCGAAGAGCGAGACAGATGAGGGGCGATGCCGTCCGTAGCAAAGCGCAGTCCAAAAACGCGCACACCTGCCATGCCTGCTCCGTTTATCCGCACGATCGGCGCTTGGAGCGAGCATGGACGCCTCTTTACGCTGCAGGGCAAGGTGGGAGATCCATTTCTAGACTGCCAGGTCCGGCCGACCAGAGTTGATGGTTGTGGTCCCCCGCGCTGGTGGCGAGCGGTAGGTTGATACCCCGCAGGAGCTCTGCCTCTCGTCCGTCACAATAAAGAGGGAGCTCTCGCCAGCAGACATATACCCTCGCTCGATTCTCACTCTCTTCTCACACATCCTCCCTCCCTCATCACAATCTGAGATACCCAATTTGTTTTTGTAGCAGTACACTCGGTCACTCACCATGTCGCAAGCAACAGTTCAGTTCGGTGATGGCAAGAGCCTCACCATGGACGTTGGTCTGTAAGTACACCTCTACCCACGGGACGCTACAACAGCTTCGCTGGGCTGTTCCTACTTCGTTCCCGTTCTAACGGCTCCAGTTTCATCAACGGCCAGTTCGTAAAGGGCCTCGACGGAAAGACCTTCGAGACCATCAACCCGGCAACAGAAAAGCCCATTTGCGCCGTTGACGAGGCTCTCGAGAAGGATGTCGACGTTGCTGTCAAGGCTGCTCGTGCCGCCTTCAACGGCCCATGGAGCAAGGTCACTCCCGAGGGGCGTGCCACCCTATTGCACAAGCTCGCCGACTTGGCCGAGCGTGACGCACACATCCTCGCCTCCCTCGAGGCTTTGGACAATGGCAAGGCCGTAGGCATGGCTGGTGCCGCCGATGTTCCCATGGCATACAAGTGCCTTCACTACTACGCCGGCTGGGCCGACAAGATCGAGGGCAAGGTTGCAGACGTCGACCCCGACACGTTCGCATACGTCAAGAAGGAGCCCATTGGTGTTTGCGGTCAGATCATTCCCTGGAACTTCCCTCTGCTCATGTGGTCGTGGAAGATTGGCCCGGCCATCGCCACCGGCAACACCGTCGTCATGAAGACTGCCGAGCAGACTCCCCTGTCCGCGTTGTACATGTGCAAGCTTGTCAAGGAGGCCGGCTTCCCTCCCGGAGTCATCAACATGCTCAGCGGTTTCGGTAAGACTGCCGGTGCTGCTCTCGCCAGCCACATGGACGTCGACAAGATCGCCTTCACCGGCTCTACCCTCGTCGGCCGCTCGATCATGAAGGCCGCTGCTGCTTCCAACTTGAAGAAGGTCACTCTCGAGCTTGGCGGCAAGTCCCCCAACATCGTCTTCAACGACGCAGACATTGAGAACGCCATCTCCTGGGTCAACTTCGGTATCTTCTTCAACCACGGCCAGTGCTGCTGCGCCGGCTCTCGCGTCTACGTCCAGGAAGGCATCTACGACAAGTTCCTCGAAGCCTTCAAGGCACGCGCCCTGAAGAACAAGGTCGGCGACCCCTTCGGCGCCGACACCTTCCAGGGTCCCCAGGTCTCCCAGGTACAGTACGACCGCATCATGAACTACATCAAGATCGGCAAGGAGGAGGGCGCGAACATCGAAATCGGCGGCGAGCGCGTTGGCGACAAGGGCTACTTCATCCAGCCGACCATCTTCTCCAATGTCTCGTCGAACATGAAGATCATGCAGGAGGAGATCTTCGGCCCGGTTTGCTCTATTGCCAAGTTCAAGGACGCCGACGAGATCATCAAGATCGGCAACGACACCACCTACGGTCTGGCTGCTGCCGTCCACACCACCAACCTCAACACCGCCATCAACGTTTCCAACGCCCTCAAGGCCGGTACCGTCTGGGTCAACTGCTACAACCTCCTGCCCCACCAGATTCCCTTCGGCGGGTACAAGGAGTCCGGCATCGGTCGCGAGCTCGGCGAAGCCGCTCTGGACAACTACGTCCAACAGAAGACCGTCCACATCCGTCTCGGCGGTGCTCTGTTCGGTTAAGCAGGTCTCAACACTGATGCGCTCCTACGCTTTCTATGGTCGAAAATTGGTGTAAATATATTTCATGTCCCTTGCCGTGAGGCCTTCTGGACATTGTTACCAGTCACGAGACATGTATGAATAATGAGCTTCCAAAATTGAATGAACATATTTCTGCAGTATCTCGTCCCCCGGCCTGTCTTGGGCCGGGCAGATGTTGGTCGTTCCAGATAGCGCTTGTTGGCGATTAGTCTGTAGTTGAATTTTGCGTGACTGCGAATGTGCTCGGCGTAATGACTTGCCGGTGACAAGACACTTCACTAGACTTTCATAGATACTGAAGCCCTGTGCTTTGGGGTCGAAAGAACGTCCGATATCGATTAGATGGTGTTATCAATGATAGTGAGATGAGAACTCATCCATTTGAGGCCACAGACCCTGGCGTTGGGGCATTCGAAAACTCATGTCACGACCAGGGTTTGCAGTGCGGGCAAGGCAAGTGAAAGCAAATCTCCATCAGCGTCCTTCGAGATCTTTCTGAACCGTTGTTCCAAGTACTGCACTCCGTCACTAGCATGTGTGTGGGTGCTCGGCTGGGGGCTTTGCTCGCTATCTGGCTAGGCGTTTAGCTGGGCGTGAAGCTGCTCTTTCCTCCCGCCTTGCGAGTCAGGCTTAGAGTTTTCGGCCAAGCTCCCTCGGTCAGTTTGAGTAAGCTCGGCATCCACACTCAATATATCAACCTCAACCAAGTTCGCTCTTTTCCCAAGAGCCTACTTGCTTCGGATTCGTTCATCAGAACACAGCCGGTGTGAAATTCTCATCATTCTACCACTCCCGTCTTCTCGTAAAGTGTTTGAAGAAGCTCCACAGCGGACATGACCCCACCAAGCTCAATCGAACCAATGCCTACGCGGCTGTCTATCCTGCTCCGACAATTTTCGGACCGTGTTGGTAACTTGTACATGGGTACCCGAAAGAGGTATTATAACGCCGCAGTAGGACAGGCCTTCAACTAAAGTCGATGATCATTTAAGCTTCTACGTGGCTTTCGGGCGTCTGTCTGTCAGAGACTGAACCACATTCTACCCTCGAAGCCTCAAACTTCGCGACCGGCGGTTCTCTGCGGCATCGACGCAAGCTTATACCCGCGACCAATGTCTTCCTATCGTTGCGTATCCCTACCTCCCATCGTCATCGGAATGCAGAGCCAATATTAATCCCTAGTATGACAACCGTCTGGCCAGTCTTCATCTGGGCCGCACCACAATCGCATCCTTCGCCAGACCTTCTCTGACCTTCCTGTCTCGGCAAGGATTATCGTCCCAAGGAGCTCTCAGCTTCGCGAAACAAATCCCATCAGTCAGCACTTTCCTCGCTGTCCTGTCTGCCGATTCACACACCCACCTCTTCAACCCCGCAAGACTGGACACGGCTCGCCCGACTGTCTGACACTGGATTGCTCCACATTGTTTCCGTCCCCGTGCTTTGGGAGATATCCTCCTTCCCCACAGGATGGTTTACCCCCGGTCGTTGGATCTATCCTATGCTCCACTTTGCACAAACATCACATTTCGCTCAGCACAACACGTATACGCGTCGCATGTTGGAAATGCTTGTTCCCGCCGCGTCGCGTGGCTTGACCTCGACCACGACTCGACCATGAACGGGAGTTCTGGAAAGACTGGAAACATTAGTGGCGTCAAACTACCGGCACGATCGGCATCTCGTTTCACACTTCCCAACTTCAACGCCGCAATCGACACGGAGTCCTGAATGCGAGTATCTCTCTCGCATAACTACTTGTACTGGAGTTGGAAGTCCTAGCACATGTGAAGGGCCCAACTTTGGAATGTGAAGCATGCATGCCAAGTCTCCCTCCACTGCTGTCCGGTGGACGATCAACAAGGCTTTAGCCGCGCCGTTGGAAGTAGGTCGCGAGCGCTTTTGCCGGGAAGAGTTGTGCCTGCGTGCGTGTCGCGCGTATTCAAAAGTGGATCTGGATCCGTCCTTCACCCCCAGTAGCCGGATCAAGGTCGCTGTCCATGACGGCAGGTATATCGTCTTGATCCCTGTTCTTGGACCGTGCCGCTAGCAAAGGTGTCGGAATCCCAGAGTCCGGGGCCCCGGATTCTCCTCTCGAGATGGTGATTGTCCGATTGGGGTACACATATAAAGCTTGTTTCACCGCTTTTATGTTTGGAAATGTTTCTCTCTCTCTCTCTCTCTCTCTCTCTTCTGTTCCGTGGTTGGCTAGTTTGTGGATCTTTGAACTTTTGCTGGTGGCTTTCTGTGGATTGAAACCCTATCTTGCTTTACACCTCGTCGGAGGCCTGCACGTGCTGATCTCTGTTTCCACAAGCTTCAGCTTATTGTGAAGTGAAGTGTGAAGTAAAGTCCCTTGGCTACTTTGCTGGCTATCTGTGTTGAAAGAACATATCAAGCCTATCAGCGACCTGCAATCCACTTGACATATAGTATTGCCACCACTCTACAAGAGCCAATCATACTAGCTTCTCCTCCGAAACTCCATCAGCGACATCTCCACTACCCTCTCCCTTTTACATCAACACCCTCACCATGTCTCCTAACGACGCCGACCTTTCACGCCTCCACACCCACGACCTCGAACTCGGCGTCACGGAAGCCGCCCAAGCCCACGTCTCCCGCACCGTCGTCGCCCCCAAACCAATCTCCCAACGACGCCTAAACTTCGAACATCGCCGCCCCCGCTGGCTGCGCGAATGCATCGCCGAAGCCACCGGCGTCTTCTTCTACGTCTTCCCCGGAATCGCCTCCATCGCCTCCTTTACCATAAACAACTCGTCCGAATTGGGAGTCACCGCGTTCGGGTCGCTCTTTCAAATCGGATGGAGCTTTGCGCTTGGAATTGCATTCGCTATTATCGTTTGTGCTCCGACCAGCGGCGGGCATTTTAATCCGGCTATTACGATTGCGTTGGCGGTCTGGCAGGGTTTCCCGTGGAAGAAGGTGCCTTATTACATTCTGAGCCAGATTTTGGGGAGTTTTTTCGCTGGATTGTTGATGGTGAGTAGGAGACTCGGCTGAGGCTGGGAATGACGATACTGATGTGCAATTCAGGTCGGCATGTATTGGCCTGAATTGAGCGCCTACAACGAAGCAGCGATGGCCAAAGGTATAATGCCAAACACCAACGGCGGCGCAGCTTCCACCCTCTGCAGCGTAAGTCACAACCCGCCCTTCGCAGCTCGAAAGTGAAAGTGCTAACGAACCTCTCTTTTTAGTTTCCAAATCCCAATCAAACAAATCTAGGATACCTCTTCCTGACCGAATTCTTCGTCTGCAGCACCATAGCCCTCCTAATCTGGGCCATCCTCGACCCGGCAAACCCCTTTGTCCATCCCGCGGCGGCACCCTTTGCAATCGGCCTCGTCTACGCCACCATGGTCTGGGGTTTCGCCGACATCACAATCTCCACCAACCTGGCCCGAGACCTGGGGACGCGCATCGTGGCCGCCATCTTCTACGGTGGCGAAGCGTTTAGCTACCATAGTTATAGCTGGATTGCGATCCTGGTCAACGTACCCGCGACGTTGTTTGCGACGGCTTTTTACGAGGTCGTGTTGCGGGATAGTTTGAGAGGCATTGCGGGTGGGCATGTGGGGTTCGAGGACGGGGAGGAGGGGCTGGTGAGGCATTTGACGAATTTGACGGGCAAGGAAGGCGCGAGTGCGAGGTTTGAGAGAGGTGGGGATGGGAGTGCGAGCGATCAGACCAAGATTCATTGAGTATGTATGGAAGGAAGGAAAGCGCCCGTTTGGGGGGTTGGCACTTTCCTTATTCGGCATTTCAGCTGGCCGTGGTCATCATGTTAGCGGTGTGAAAATTTGGTCGACGATAACAGCACGGTGGGCCGTGATTGCATGCGAGTCGACGATTGCACTTGCATTCACACAAACGTATGTATGTACTCGCAACGTGAAATGTCCTGCACACGCACAGCTGCATGCTCAGGGACTGACTCTAGATTCAGCCGGCCTTTTCTTCCTTGTCCGATGTTTGCACGTTTTCGCGGCGATGCATCCAGCACAGCAAGCTGCTTGTGCAGGGGCCCCTGTCGGCCTTGGTTTGTGTATGGGGCCCTATCGACTATTGAGTCTTGTCTATTTTTGCTCCGCACCGGACTCAATCCCCCCAGAAAACATTTTTGCTCTGTGAGTTCAATTTTGATATTATACCTCCTTGTCACTTGGCTGGCTTCTTTTAGCAGGAGGCTCTCTTCGAAACAGCACTGACGAACGTATCTTCACAATGCTTCGCCATGTCAAGACTTTCGAGTACTTTTCAAATCTACGGCAGCCGTCGATCAGCCAGGAGGCCCGGTTTGATGTCGAGCAGTTGGAACGCTTGGATAGGGACGAGGAATCGCGAGCCGAGGCAGGCCACGCAATCACCCAACGATATGGCCACAAATGATAAGGCCTGAGGCCAGCGATTCGAGGCAGAAATTTCGAAGAAATTTAGAGACCAGCAGGATCCTTAAAGGCGGCATTTGCAGGAAGCTAGAAGCTATATCGCATACCTGAAACCCAAATTCTCCCGGTCCGTCAAATCCTCAAACGCATGGACCTTGCCGACCACCTCCTCCGCTTCACGCCGTCCCTCATCCCTCAGTCGATCCTTTCTCGTATTCTCCCTAACCAGCCACCATCTCAAGAACAGTATGGTCACGACCAACAGACAGTAACATCCCAGATGCGTCGAGAAGGCGATGAAATATCTTGGTGCGTCGCGAGCGAGAAAGACCTGTGGTCCGATGGCGTTGCCGACGGCCCATGCGACAAAGTTCGCGGCCACGACGATGGACTTCTTGGTCTGGCCGGCGACGTTGCGGGAGAGCATCGACATGCTCAGGGTCTGCGCAGACCAGAAGGAGAGGATTATGTAGTAGCAGACCAGCAGGCCGATGCGGCGGGAGTAGGTTGTGGGAGAGAGGGTCATGAGGAGGATGGTACCGATGAATGAGCTGCCGGGTTTGTCAGTAGGACAGGAACTGAAGGGGAGAGTTTCGCACTCACGGTATGCAGAACCCGAGCATGATGAGCAATGACTGCCCCGTCCTCTTAACCAACCACTGACTACTGAACAACACAATGATGATATAAAACCCCAACACCATCGCCAACAACTGCGTCTGCAGTAAACTAAAACTAAACGTCGTCGTGATGATGATATTCGCATACGCTCCCAACCCGCTCGTCGGCAACGTCGTCGTGATCGCAATCAGACAATAACACCACAGCTGCGGGTCGCGCACCGCTTCCCAAGCCTGCTCTTTTCGGAACACTTTGTTTTGGATACCGGTCTGATTGCTGCGAACACGCTCGACCATTAGCTTCTTGTCGGACTCGGAGAAGCACTTGGCGCGCATGGGCGAGTCGGGCATCCACCAGGCAACGAACAGGCCCCAGAGGACGGCGACGCAGCCGTAGGAGATGAAAAGCGCCTGCCAGGAGTGGAGGGCTCGGCCTCGGGGGATGAGGCTGAAGCAGTAGGCGAGGAGGCCACCAACGATCTGCTGGGCGCCGTTCATCATGTACCTGGAGAATTGTCAGATTGGTAGCTACTCGGAATGTGACGGCATTGAAGGTGGACTATGTACCAGTAGGTGACGATTGTGGTCTGTTCGGATCGTTTGTACCACATGCTGGAGAGGATGAGGAAGGCGGGCTGGCAGACTGCTTCGAAAATGCCGAGTAGGGTTCGAACTGCGATCAGGCTCGCGAAATTGGTGCACGCGGCGTGTAGGGCGAGCACGGTGCCCCAGAGCACGATGTTGATGCTGAGATACTTTGCCACCGGCACTTTCTGAAGGATTCGGTTCGTCGGGAATTCGACGATCAGCACCGCAATGTAGATGCACGTCGTCAACCACGGATACTGAAATATGGTCAGCTCAGCTCGACGCTCCGCGTCAAAGTCACCCATACTTGAGCCGAGGTGGTATGGGTGTCTCCGAGTATGCCCATGATACTGGCGAACGACATTGTGCCTTTGTCGATGGCTTGCAGGAAGTATGTCAAGACCATGATGACGAGAACACGCCTGTCGATCTTGGTCTTGAGACGCTTGTCCTCTGCGGCATCGATCTCGACGCCTTCGTTATCGGCATATTTGGCGACTTCGGCATCGATACGGTTGTAATTGACGTGCTCTTTCTCAGCGGCGATGTCGAGACTGTCGACCGTTTCGAGATGTGCAATCTCGTCGGTCTTGCCCTCCCGAGCAGCTGCCATGTTGCGGTGAGGCTGATTCACTCGTCGAGAACAGAGATTTGAGAGCCCGCCAGACCAGAGTGTAGAAGAAGACAAACGCAAGGATGTAGAGAAACGAAAAAAACGATCGCAGTGCGTCGAGGCGCCTTTATGCTCCAGGACTTCACTTGATACATAATGTTAGATCTCCGGTGGTCACAGACACGACTTTGGTATCAATCCGGGGTCGCAAAGGAAGCCCAGCTCCCCGCACTGGCGCCAAATCCGGGGAAGCGTGGGGGAGGAAAGGAATACCGGGGTAAAAGCACTTGCGTGCCATAGAAGCGGTAAAAGATGACAAAGCGCTGTCGAAAGAGGCGCCCGATGGATTGTTAGATCCTGCATAGCAGGTAGGGGTAGCTGCAATGTACGCAGAAGGTGTTCCTGGGTAGGATTCAGAGCGGTGCGTGGCGCCAAGAAGCGGCGTTGGGTGAATGATCACCCGGCCTGAAGTTGTGAGCAGAATACTGCTTTGTGCTAACATGCTGTAAATAAGCACGTGGGGGAGTGCTTCGGCGAAGATTGAGTTGAGATCCACCTGACTGTCACGACAGAAGAGGCATCCACATGCCAATGCCAATAAACGACCCAGAATTTTGGGTGTCCGTGAGTGAAAGCCTTCCTGTCTCTTTTCGTTCCCTTTTCCACCCCGCATCAGAAAGACCTATGATAAATCAGTCTACACTTTGTCTCCCTTTTTCTCAATCTCTACCTGGCTGAAGTCCCCAATCATCAATCTTGTAATCTGAACACCCACCATGCCTCTCGAACTGCACGGCCTGAAATCAGGCGACATCCACAAAACCATCCGCCTCCTCATCAACAACCTCATTAACATCAAAGACACAACCGGCGAATTCCTCCTCCACCTCCCCGACGGACGCATAATCGACACCAAAGGCTGGAACGACTGGGAATGGACCCACGGCATCGGCCTCTACGGCATCTGGCAATACTACACCCTGACCTCCGACCGCTCCATCCTCACGATAATCACCTCCTGGTTCGCGGACCGCTTCGCCGCTGGCGGAACGACCAAGAACATCAACACGATGAGCGTGTTCCTGACGCTCGCGTACGTGTACGAAGAGACGCGCGACAAGACGTATCTGCCGTGGCTGGAGAGCTGGGCCGAGTGGGCGATGCACGAGTTACCCAGGACGAAACACGGCGGGATGCAGCACGTCACGTATAGCCACGAGAACAAGGGGCAGTTATGGGACGACACGCTGATGATGACGGTCTTGCCACTGGCTAAAATTGGCAAGGTCCTTGGCCGGGAAGAATATGTCCGGGAAGCGAGGTTTCAGTTCTTGCTGCATTGCCAGTATCTCTTCGATGCGCCGACGGGGCTGTTCTTCCACGGCTGGCAGTTTCACGACGAGGTGGAGGGGAGGGGTCTGGGCGGACACCATTTTGCGAAAGCGAGATGGGCAAGGGGGAATAGTTGGCTGACGATTGCGGTGCCGGAGTTTGTGGAGTTGCTGGATTTGAAGGTTGGCGATCCGTTGCGGATGCATTTGTTGAGCGTGCTTGATGCGCAGTGTCAGGCTTTGAAGATATGTCAAGGCCCGAACGGACTTTGGCGGACATTGTTGGATGTTGAGGAGAAGGATGGAAGCTATGAGGAAGCTTCGGCGACGGCGGGCTTTGCGTATGGGATGTTGAAGGGAACACGGAAGAGGTACCTGGGGAAAGGTCTGGAGGAGAGTGCGTTGCGAGCTATCAAGGCGATTGTGGAGAATGTTGATGAGAAGGGAGAACTACAGAAAGTGAGCTTTGGTACGCCTGTCTTTGACACCTTACAGGGATACATGGATATCAAGAGGACCAGCATGCCTTATGGTCAGGCCATGGCAATAATCGCGCTGGTTGAGACTTTGAGGCTGCATGTGTAGATTCCACTAGACAGTGCAGGGTTCGTCAGCATCATGTGTGAAGATCCGCATCAATGTATCGCGTTTAGAAGACATTTCTCGTGCAGCGCAAATGGTTGATAGTCGAAGAGCAGTCGGTTCGAGTGGCGACTTGCTCGCAGGACCGTTAGCGCAGGAATGACACGTGTACCCGGCTCTGGTGCGCAACTAGGCGCAGACGGAATTTCATGTTCGCGGACTTGACGCCACACTTGTGGTGGACATCTCTATGAGCAGCCCTGAGCAGCTGGTCCAAGGTTGGAGAAATCTTGCAACAGTCGCAACAATTTCGACCTCCGCGACGAAAGCTCGCCGTGCAACGTTCAGCCTTCCGCTCGGAATTTCGGCAGGTGTCATTCAGGCGATCACGAAAGAAGGGAATTTGTCAGACATGCACGACTAGCAAAGTACTGCGCAGCGAGCCTCATCCTGGAGGGTGTGAAGCTTTCCAACGCGTGCGCCCGTGTGGGAAAACCCAAAATCATTTGCCGACTGTCCGATGCGGCATCGTTTCGCGTCAGTATGATGTAGCCGTCCGCTTTAGGCAATGACCTCGAGATAGAGTTTGAGACCAACAGGGTAAATGATCTGCAATCCGATCAAGCCAGCAGGGAACGCGCATCGCAATCATCGAAACACGATCCCAAAGTGTTCGTCGCTCTTCAGCCTTGCAGAAGTCACAGTGCAGGAAAGTTGTTTTACGGCATATTGGTCCTATTCGTGTACTAGGTAAAGCAGAATCATGGTAGCATTAAATGTCGTTAATATATGTACAGAATGGAATCAAAGTCCATTGCCCTTGATGAAGCTCTGGATCCAGTGGTAAGCGTCAAGAGCGCTGTAGTGCAAGTTGAGACCATGTCCAGCATTCGGCGCATAGTAAACGCTTCCGTTCCTCGTAGCCGGGTACAACATCTGCAACGCACCCTGGCCCTTCGACGTCGGGTAAGTGCAATTACCAAAGCAGAACGGCAAGTCCTCGAACCCATTAACGACAGCAACCGGTGCAGTGTAGTTTGTAGCAGGCATCGACACTACACCTTGTGTGAACAACTCCCCATAGGTCGTGGTACCCTTCTGCGCGTTCGCCTCAGCCGCAATAAGCGGGTCGAAGCCAGGGAAGCGGAGGAACGCAATCCGGTTGCCGATTGCGCTGTCAGCGATAATGTAGCCTGGGTCGAGGGCCGCAAATCGGAATGGGTCGTTCTGAGATGCGATGGCGAGGTTCAACCCGGAGACGAACGCAGCCAGACCGGTCTGGTTCGTGGAGAAGCCGGTCAGGATAGCCGCGTCGAATGTCGAGGGAGACTGCGCTGTGATGGCTTGCGTGATGAGGGATCCGAATGAATGTCCGACGCCGACGACCTTGTCGAAACCCTTGCCGCCGAAAGCGCCCTTGCGGACCTGTTGGGCGAGGACGTTGGCGATCTCGACTTCGAGAGGTGCTTGGACGACGTTCAAAGGATCTGCTTTTTCAGACTTGCCGACGCCCAGGCGATCGTACAGGAACGTCGCGTAGCCGTTATCGGCCGCAACATCGACGTACGAGTAACCTGGTGCAAAATCCCAGTAGTATCGATCAAATCCGACACCATGGGTCAGGAACTGGACCTCGGACGGCGTGGAGTTTGCAGGCTTGCAGAGAGTACCCGAGATACGGTATGTGCCATTGACGGACTGCATTCCGCCCATAATCTCTTTCATGAAAGGGGATCCGGGCGTGACGAAGTTGACGAACGTCTGCGTGACGCCGGTTTGATTCTTGGGAACTTCGAAGTTGAACTTGAGGTTCTTGCTCGTCGTGGCGGGCACGGCGAAGTTGCCGGAGACGCAGACTGCTCGTCCACCGCGCGAGGGTAGGGCGACCGGGTTGTTGAAGCCGGTGGTGTCGGGGATCGCGATGCCTGCTGGTAGAGCGCCACTAGGAGCGGCGCCCGCGGCGGAGGCAAGGCCAATCGTCAGGGCAGTGGCAGCAGAGTATTTCATGGTGACGGTAACAAGTCTGATGAGAGGGGTGAGCCAAAAGTCCGAGTAAAGTAGCTGGATGAAAGCGAATATATAGTGAAGTTCCTGCGGAAGCACCTCCAATCTGACGAACTGCGTCTAGGAGAGACATTTCAAATGCAGGTGCAGGCATGACGCAGTGATGGGCTCGAATGAAGATTGAGTTTGCAGCAGCATTTACCCAAAAGCCCATCAGCTTGGAGGCTTCGAAGGGCGGAGGGCTTGCCGCTGGTGCAGGAGCGAATTTGTGGTAAGGTCTAATTTAGAGTTGCCGTGCCGCCGCGTTGCGATTGTGGTCAGAGCTCCCAGCTCGTGGCCGCGATCCGAGCAGGGATTTGAGATTGCCATGTCTTGGTAATAAAGGGTAAGATGGTCTAGATCACAATCCGGTAGTCGCTCAGCTGAATATCAAATCCGGATGCTTCTGGGCTGTGCTCGTGAAGCTGATTGTATGAGTGAGTGGACCGATCGGCAAACAGTCGGCGTTTGTCCGGCTATCTGACTCGATACCGAGCGAGGCAGGTGTCGAGATCAAGACGGCTCGCTACTTGGCTGACTGCTTTCGTGTACATCTGGACGCTGAACGCGCAATCGCATAGGCACCCCCCTAGTTTCTGACTTGATGCCTTTTTGGGGTGTGAAAAGATACCCCGTCGGTCACCTTCCCAGCGATTCAAGAGCCATTGGAATTAGGTCTTGAATGCATCCCTGAGACATCAGACTGTTACCATGGTGCAGCTATTCGCGACTGCCATTATTTGACGTCCGAACCATTGAACGATACGCTGTCGAGAGCAGTCTGAGCAAAACGCGCACTGCATTCAACTACTCAGACAAAGCCAGTCCCTCGAGCGCTGGCGCCAAATTTATTGTCCAATTATCACAAGATGTTCGCACGAACAAGTCGCCTTGGCCGCGGCTCACGCAGCCGGTGTCTCGGTCTGTGCAGCCCGTAGGATGAGTTTCTCTTCAGTTTGTGCTCCGGCTGACGGAGTTACTCAATGTCGTCAGCCTTATTCATGGGAGCTTGTAGTCTGTGAGACTGACTCGTTCTCCATGGCATTGATCGGACAGTCTACCACAACATAAGCATCTGCCGTAAACTATTATCTGCTCTCCACTGTTCAAGGTAGTGCTTGCGCCGGAGAAACGTCTCTCCACTGCTCAACTCTGAAACTGAACCATGCAGCTGCTCTCCCTACCACCTGAATTGCTGCTGCAAATAGTAGCTTTTCTGGACGGGGAGGTTATCGTTTGCTTTCTGTGCACAGCACCTTTCGTTGCTGCTCATATCATATCGGAGTCCGACAAAGTTCGTCTGTAGCGTGAATGTCATACCAACTACTCTCCTGGGAGACTGAAGAACGTGTGAAGCCTGGTTGGCCGCTAGAACCCTACCGACATAAGTATAGATGGGACGGTACGGCCTGGAGGCACAGACTGAAGCACTTGAATTCCGACTCACTGGATTTGCTTCCATGTTACGTCTGTCTACGAACACTGCCAATACGAAGATTCACCGTTGAAGCGGGAGAGGGCAGACGGGCTCTTGACCAGGAGGGTACTTGTGAGCGAGCTTGCATAGGCAGCCGTGTGCGACGCACCTCGTTACGCGCTATGCAAGAAATGTGGGCATTTCATGTGTCCCAGGAAAGGTTGGAGGCGAAGTGAGCACGACCAGGTGGAGCTGAAGCCCGAGGATATTAGTCGCGATTTTGATCGAGAGCTCCTGTTTGGCGAATTTACAACGATGGCTTCCCTTGAGAAAGGGTTTTACTGGTGGAACTACAGCAACAAATGCTTTGAATGTGTGTTGCAGGATGGGTGGACGCCAGAGGAATTCTTCTCGAGGCAAGTGCTGGCGCGACAGGTAAAGAGTCGCTATGTTCGGGGTATGATTGCGTGTTTGGACAAGAAACATGAAAACGGACGTTCATTGAAGGCTCGACTTGGTGTTGGCGAGCCTCGGAAATCGGGACCGGACATTGAGGCTTTGAACCTCCAGCGAGATCCGTTCCCAAAGTATCATGTAGAACTTCCGGACTGGCTGCTTGTGCCTCCACAGCTTGAATTTTGGAACCGGACGAGGATTGATCCCAGCCGAAGACTGCCTACATCTGTCTCTAGAAAGATGTCAAGAAAGATCTTGCAGGCGGTTCATGATGTCACGGACATAGGAGGGACCGTCAGTCAGGGACTCACGGGAACCAATGAATCGAGGATTCATCAGGTACGGGGGTACTAACGACGGAGTTAGACTCCGAGGAGAGCTAGGAGAGCTAGGAGAGCTAGGA
>UYJD01000010.1:1086102-1181738 GCA_900618795.1 Cyanodermella asteris | reverse complement strand
AGACCTACGAGCAACACCTTCAGACTTGACGCCGACCTTCACTGGTCGCCTACATAGTCAACCAACCCGTGCCCGCGTTACACATGAATGAGGTGGCTAGCACGAAAGGGCGGTAGCGAGTTTCAAGGCTCTGCTTGAGCAACGATAATAGAGATGCCCAGGGACGTACTAGGAGGTACCGAGTCGATACGTAGGTAGGTACTACTAGTACTAGTAGTAGTGTTGAGGTGTCTGGCGCATACGTCACCGTTGATAGAGAGACGGAGCAGAGTCCGAAGCACAACATTGATTGATTCCGTTGCGGGAGATGTTCATACCAAGCCTTTTAAGCGGCTTGGCTGCCGAACTGCCGTCATCCTAATTCGCTGGAAAAGCTGTCAAACGTGCTTTTGCCCCATCAACCCGTTCCAGCGTCTCTTAGCAAGCATCCCAGGTGTGGCATGCTTTTCAAGCATCTTCAATGCGGTAAATATACCCTCAAGCAGGACTTGAGCCTTGCAGCGCCCTTGTCTCGCGAGGACCACATGGCTCGATTTACCACTCTTCCTCGACGGTGACTAGTTCGGGGCACACGAGCTTGCGCGTCCCCCGGCTCGAGACCCTAGTCCTCAACTGCGTCATTTTCCTCTCTTCCGGGCCTGGTAATAACCCGTTTTTCGGTGTAGATCGCTAATACGAGCATGGACGTGGTAACTCGAAGTACTTCCCGTTTCTTCCTCCTACCCATTCGATTGTTCTACCATGCCGTGAGCATGCTTCTTGCTGTGCTATTTGGCAAGATGCTTTCTCAACAATCGTATGATATTTGCCATGCTACCGAGACGGTCAGCTCGGAGCTTGCAAAAGACCCGAGCCTTGCGCCTGGTGATGTTCGCAAGAAATTGTTTGGTAGATTCGAGCAAGGCATTTCGGAGCACAAGCGAGTTGAACAATCCGAGATCTCGGCGGAAGACCTTGAAAAGACGGCAGCATGCGGTGACTGGGGGTCAGCCAAGCCAAGTGAGCTTTTCTTGAAGGTGAGTACCCGATAACTGCGTCCGAAGCGTCTGCTAACTCTCCAGATATATCACGATGTTCTCACGACGATAGAGAAGGACCCAATGTGCGGCATGGTATCACCCCCTCTTCTGGGAAGCCGGGGTGTTGTGCCGCTGACCGTCATCGCTCCCTTGCCCGACATATGCAGACACATGTCGAATTGCATAGCGAGGGCCAAGAAGGAGGTCTTTCTCGCAACAAACTATTGGAAGCATTCCGAAGCCACGAGACTGATTACCAACTCACTAAAGGAGCTGTCCCGCAGAGCCGGCGAACGAGGCGAGAGAGTCGTCGTCAAGGTCATGTACGATCGTGGCAATCCCAAGCAGGTCCTCGACAACCACCAGATAGTGCCCGAGTCGGTCTACACGGTCGGCGACGTGAAATTACCAGCCAGGGACGAGATCCCAAACCTTGACATGGAGGTCATCAACTATCACAGACCGGTTTTTGGGACCTTTCACTCCAAGTTCATGGTTGTGGATCGTGAGGTGGCCATCATCAGCTCGAACAACATCCAAGAGAACGACAACGTGGAGATGATGGCCCGCTTGGAGGGCCCCATCGTCGACTCATTCTACGACATGTGCTTGGTATCGTGGCACCGCCAGCTCGAACCGACTCTTCCTATGCTGAACTCTCCCGCTGTGACCCGCCCTCTTCCCAGCTTTGCACTGAGCAATCACAATGCAATGTTCGATCAGAATGGTCGCTTCAAAGACATGACAACCTCATCTGAACATCCGATCGGTCTCACGAACGGGACCCACCCATCGGAGCACGCAGCACAGCAGACGGGCTTCCAAAACGTACCCGGTACCGATTCTCAGGCACCGTCCAACCCAGTCCTCCAGAACGGTGCTCAAGAAATGCTCCCAGCCCACACCGCCGACGACCCTCACTACGACCTCGACATCGCATCCGAAGTCCGACGCTCCCAATCCGTCCTCTCTCCCCGCAACGGCGAGTCACGAATGCAAGCCGTGACCCGACACCTCAACACAACGCAAGACAAGAGTATCCGCGGCACAGCGCCCGAATGCGCCCTCGAAGACGAAATGGCCACCTTCATCCCGCTGCCCGAACACGACATGGTGCCCATGGCAATGGTCTGCCGTAAACCCTGGGGCGCACCAAACCACTCCTCCGTCCACGTCCCTCAGAACGCCGCTTTCATCGGTGCGCTCCGCTACGCCAGGAAGAGCGTTTTCATCCAAACTCCAAATTTGAATGCTGCACCGCTACTCCCTGAGATCATCGCGGCCGTGAAGCGCGGTATCAACGTCACGTACTACGTGTGTCTCGGCTACAACGACGCGGGGGAACTCCTCCCGTATCAAAACGGCAACAACGAAGCCGTTGCACACAGACTCTACTCCCAATTGTCTCCCTCCGAGAAACAGAATCTCAACATTTTCAACTACGTTGCCAAAGACCAGATCCGTCCCATTCACAATAAATTCAAACAACGCAGTTGCCACATCAAGCTTCTAATCGCGGACGGGCATATTGGTATCCAGGGGAACGGGAACCAGGACACGCAGAGCTGGTTTCATAGCCAGGAGATCAATGTCATGATCGATAGCGAAGCGGTGTGCGCGGCGTGGATTGAAGGGATAAGGAGGAATCAGAATACGCATCTGTACGGTGCGGTGACAAAGGATGGGGATGAGGCGGGTTGTTGGCATGGGGAGGATGGGAAGCAGGCAGAGGGGGCGATTGGCGTTGATGCGGGCAGATTCGCGTGGGCAAAGGGGATTGTTGGTGCGGTTCAAAGAGTCAGAGGTGCAGGTGGGTTTTGAGCGACGTCTTGAGTATTCTGGATGAGCGAGGTAGCGATCATGATATTCTCTTTTGGGTATGATAGGGCCTGAACTAGTACCCCTGGCGGGCCAGGTATTCATGAACCCTCTCAAACTGTTCCTGCGCACTGTTATGCAACGTAACACTATGCCCAGCGCCTGGGACTGAGAAATACTCATACGACCTCGCATCCGGCCAGAAGGTCCGCGATTTCGCGACGATACCATCCGTCCCATTTCCACCACAGTCCGGCTGCGCAAGCTCCCTCGTTCCAACACTGCAGAACAGCGCATCTTCGTTCCCCGTCAAAACGAAGATGTCGCCCTTGAAACCTCTCGCCTCCTCGAGCCCAGAGAGGATACTGATCAACTCACCAACGGCCAGAGTCCCCTGTTTCTGACCTACGTCGTAAGCTGGGTATCCAGCGTCGAAAGTCCCTGCTGCCCCGTAGTATGTGTTCCGTTTCCCCTGTACGCTCGCAAACGTCAGGTACGCCGGCGGCAGGCTCCCGAAGCGTTCCGGATTCTGTACGCTCGCCGGCACGATCTCGTCCGTCAGCAACCCAACCACCGCCTGCGCAACCGTATACGTATACCCAGTCAGAATCCCCGCATCGAACGCCGCAGATGGATACTTTGTCGCGACACCGTTCCCGATTACCGATCCGATGGAATGACCCACGAAAATGACTTTGGACGCTTTCGGTACAGAGGGGTGGATCGACCCCGTTCGTAGCCGCGAGATAAGCTGTTGCAAAATCACGGTTTCGAGAGCTTGTTGGACCACGAGGATGGGGTCAGCGCGTGTGCTGTTTCCGGAACCCAGATTATCAATTGACAGCGTCGGATAGCCTTGGGCGTTCGCGTAGGCGATCCAATCGTTGGTGTTGCCCGTTGGCGCGTAGTCTAGGCCCTGCCAGTATGATTTATCGTATGGGATCCCGTGTAGGAGGAGTTGGATGTGAGAGGAACGTTCCGGTGGGATGGAGCCGCCGGTCGAGGGCGCACAGTATCGTCCGCTGATGTTGTAGGTTCCGGACTCGGGGATGAAGGAGGTCAGTTGCATGATGGCGCCGATTGCGCTGCCAAGGAATGAGATTATGCCGCTGATTGTGGTTAGGTCAGACGTTGGGCCTAAGACGAGGCGGTTGTTGGCGCTCGCCTGCACGGGGATGAGAATGTCGGTGCACTGCTCGGTGGTGAGACGTCGCTCATGATGATAGACTGTAGATGGGACTGCAGTAGCGCTCAAGACGGTGCTGGCCAGGAGGAGGAGTTTTGATGCCATGGTCGTGCTGATGAGGCCGACTCGACTCGCTCGGGGGTGAATGGAGAAAGCAGAATGGCCCTCCCACCGTCGTCTCCATATTGACAAGACCCTTCTCTCTTTCACGCGCTCTTGGCACGTTCATTGCTCTGTACAGTAGTTGAGGAGTTGCTTCGACTTCTGACGTAGGGTGTTGAGATCGTCGTTGACGGTTGAAGTGGCTTACCGAGGTCGGGGAATAAGGTTTGGCGGGGTACTCCCTCAGTGCGCGTGGGACGCATGTTGGCCGGAAAGACGTTGGCGATGCCGCTCATCGAGATCTGCTATATTGCCATCCTCGAAAGCCAGAGTCGATTGCTCGTCGCGCAATGAATGGATGTCTGGGTCTTTGCTCACAACAGGCTTGTTGACGTCTAGCGGCACGCATCGTTGAGCGATGACTCAGCCAGCGACTCGCACTTGGCAAGGGCTTCGAAAAAGAATGACACAATGTTCGTCTTCACATCATGAATGCTTGCCCTCGCCTCGCAAACATTTGATGCAATGGCTTACAGAATGGAGGGAGGCACTCTGATACCACAGTCTAGGCCTTTGCACTGTCCGATGATTTTTCGGCAGAAGTTTGAGTAATTGGGCATAGTTTTGGCCACTTCAGCCCTGCGCAGCGTTGCTTTGAGCCACCATATATGGATAGACCGTGGACCCTTTCCCTAGTTGTATACGACTGAATCTTGGCACCTGGAGACCTAGTATTCTGAGGACATGAACTCCTCATCACGCTCAATTCTACGCCTAGACAAGTCAAAGAATCACGTTCGCATCCTCGAAATACTCCCCACCGACGACGATTTCATTTCTTGCTCGATCAAAACATGTTCTCGTACTGTTGACCGCATTTGTGCAGGCGCTATTGTTTGTATGGACGTCAAGTACCTGTTGAGGCGAATCGTCGTGTGTCTCTTCGTGGTACTAGCGGGTTTACATGGCTGAGAACTTCCTTTAATACCCTAGCAAGCTCCTCAGCAGGTTCCTCAGCAAATACTTCAGCAAATATCTGAGCGAGTACTGAGCAACTACCAGCCAATACCTTGGTGGATATCCTAAGAGAAACGGTCTAGGAGCGTGAGAATTCGCGCATGCACCAAGACTGCGGAAATCATATCATAGGATCGAGAGTCTGCATTAGATTGTTCCATTCTACGCATTCGTCTGGTCTCTTCGAGTCTTCCCGTCCATTCCTCACATCATTCCGCCTGGTTCACATCAACCGGTTTCCTCACCGCGTCTCATCATGGTCCGACAGACAAATGCCCGCCAATCCTTCGATATGACCGGCTTGCCGGCTCACCTCTACTCGCCTAGAACAGCATGCGGATCAGCAGCATTCACGAAATCGCTATAGGGCGAGACAAACTCCGGCTCACGCCTGGAAAGGGCGGCCTTACTATCGGCGACAAAGACATCGCGGATCGCGTCAACGTCCCGTTTGCCCTCGGCGACGAAAACATCGCGGATAGCATCCACGTCGCGCTTAGTGTCGGCGATGAAGACATCTCGAATAGCGTCAACATCCCTCTTGGCGCCAGCGACGAAGATGTTGCGGATGGCGTCGACGTCCCGTTTGGCATCCGCGACGAACACATCGCGAATTGCGTCAACGTCACGCTTGGTGTCAGCGACGAAAACATCGCGGATAGCATCGACATCGCGCTTGCCATCAGCAACGAAGATATCTCGGATAGCGTCGACATCGCGTTTGGTATCGGCCACGAAAACGTCGCGAATGGCATCAACGTCACGCTTGGACGCTACGAGATAGTGTCAGAACAGACTGCTTCAGCATCTGAGTATCTCGACTTACCGGGCGGAGCCGCGGTGGCCGTCGCAGCAAGCAGACTGAGGATGAACTAGGCCTTCATTTTGATTGAGTTGGTGATTTTGACTGCGTTCTTGGTTCTGTTGAGGCTGCTGAGGCGATACTGATCTGGTTTCCAGGATAAAGCTGGGAAAGGAGGCAGACTTCATACTTTTGGACCTCCGCCTTCGAGGCTGCTTCGACAATGAGGGTCCTGGCCGCCATGTCGACCTTTTGTGGTCCAATTCATTGGTAGGCTGCCATGTCGAGCTTGCAGTGTCATGATTCCGCCATCGTTCGTCGTTTCCGACCCTGCATAGCTGCAACTTCCGTGCATCCGTATCGTCGTCGCCAGTGCACAAGAGTCTCTCAACGTAATATGGTGAAACTCCACAAAAGAGCTGACAAGCACTCCTTCAGCTCCTTCGCCTTTCTTCACGATGGCATCGTGTGGTTCATTGTTCATCATAGTATCAACATCCATCTTCAGGGACTATGATAGCGTCCGGAAAGATGCAAGCTCTCATGCACCTCGAGCTGTTTCGGAGACTCTGGCCGAGGTGGATCCGCCAGGATCGAGTGGGGAACCGCGCCACACCGCGTATCTCAAACGAGATCGCGGCCAAGCATGGATAGGATCCGGGCAGGTTGGTTCACAAAGCTCTGTTGCCATTAATCCACCAATGGGGGCGACGGCCTCGGGAGGATGCAGGAGCAAGTTGTGAAAGTGCTGCAGCTGACTATCGTTCTCAGTTGTCATGGTCATAACCGCTTTCCTGCTTGGCCTGCCATTCTGATTGAAGTGGAGGACGTTCAACAGCTCTACTGTCGCAGGGATGTTTTTTGTGCACCTCCATCGCGTTGTTAGCGTACCAGACCTGACGCGTCGACGCTTTACCGAAGAGAGAAGACAAGTCACCAATCGTAAGAGCTCAATCAACATGCGGAGGCTAATACCAAGATTGTCACGCTGAGCCACTGATGGAGGTGCACAAAAAACCTCCCTGCGATACTGTACGTGACAGCCCATATTCAGCCCACTAGCGCCCGATGCCGGTCGCCATGCATCAGCAGCCACACCACCATCGTCCAGCTCGATTTGGACCAACCACATTTGAGCTGGACTATTATATGAGGGGCAAGTCGCGACAGCAAGGGTTGTCAATCCAAAGTGGGGCCTTCAACCTATTCGTAACAGACTTTCGAAGAATCGACGCTTTGACGTTGAAGATGGTGCAATGCATGCGTTGGCCAAGAAGAATCCACATATTTCAGCCTGGTATACGCCCATTCTCATTCAGAGGTCCAATGAGCATGTTACAAGCCCCTAGGAGCTACCGTTACGCTCCGGACCTAATCGCACACGATCTGCCTTGTGGCTTCGATTTGGGTTCCTCAGGAGCAGAATGTCAGCAGTCGGATTGCTAGACGCATTTGGTCACGTCTCTTCGAAAGCTATGCAGAAGGAGATCCACAGCAAAGCGCCCCGATATCGCTTAGATAGTCTCCTCATTGGCTGGCACACCCATGGGCTGCTGAGCATTGCTCTGGGTGGGGTCCGAAAGGGCCTATAGAGATGTAAGACCCAAGTCTTCCTTTGCATCTCGATCGCCGGGCCAACGTGGGTGATATCGCGCAAGACACATTCAGCAGCAATGCATTGCAATGTCACTGGGATCGCACGGACTGAAGACGCCCGTATCTTGCAACCTACTCGACGAGAGGCATATTAATCGAGGTGCCGTACACGGCTGTACATCCTGGGACCTTCAGAACGACCAACGTGATTTTTTCCACGTCTGCAATCGCCCTCACCTTTCTTCCCCTCTCATGCTTCCACCCTCTCTCAACGACTCAAGAGAACCTTAGCCATCAAGCCTGTGAGCAATTCTTTGCCAGAGTCAAGATGTTTGCCGCTTGGAGCGCAAAGAGAAAGACTGGTGCATCCTTGTATCGCCGTGTCGAGTCCGACTCAGACTCTCTCCTCAGTAAAGAGCATCTTGATTCGCCGTCTAAGCGGTCTACGAACCAAGATCTGCTCCGGGTGCATGGTCGACGAAACCATGTACTTGAAAAGCGACTGTTCTGGATCACTGGGGCGCTCATTCTCTCGATAGCATCTTTGATTCTGCTGCTCGTGGTTTTTGTCCTCCGAGTACCATCAGACAGGGACTGCGGGATCCAGTTGGAGGTTTGGTGTGAGTCTGGCCTGGCAACTTAACCGCTCGATAGCGAACGCTAATCAATGAGCAGCTCCGGTGCATGTTGCGATCGAGTACGAGACTCGAAACTTTGACAATTCTTTCGACCACCAGACGATATACCGAGGACCACCGACTCCTCAACTGGAAAGAGCCTGGGAAGAGCTCTGGCTGGGTAGGTCCATCCCCTTCTCCCTGCGATCTGCGCTGACCATATCCAGTTGGAGGTATTGGAGTTCCCAACGACAAGATTCCAAAGCTCAATCGAACCTTCGACCTCGGCGAAGGAAAGACTCTTACTCCCACCGAAGATGGGACGGGGGTACATTCCATCATCGAAGTCTTCCACCAACTGCACTGCCTGGTAAGAACAACCCGCCTTCGAGTCCGGTGCCTCAAACTGACCACTCCTGTTCAATAGAACCTTATCCGCCAATACACCTGGCGAGACTGGTATTTCAGACATGAAGACATCGTCAAGACGCCAGCAGGTCTACGTGTCAGCGCCGTCGGCAGCCGCATGCACGTCGACCATTGCATCGAGGCTCTTCGGATTGCACTCATGTGCCACGCGGACACGACGCCTGCGCTTGTGATGCGAGATCCGGCTGCACCGCAAGGGTCAAGGGCTGACTTTAGTCCGCTGCATAAATGCCGTAACTTTGACAAGATACATGATTGGGCTAGGGAGAATGAGCTGAGTCGGCCTTCGCAGATGGATTGGGATCCGATGCATGAGAGGCACGGGAAGGCCTAAAGACCTAGCAGTTCATGAGGATGTTCAAATGATCTTGTTCACAAAGAGCGATAGGTTTATAATGACATGCTTGAGTATGTTATCATCAATTCAATGCGTGTGTTGCATTCTAGGAGCGTTTCCATGTGTGAAAGTGGTCCTTAAGGCGAGCTGACAGAAGTCTTTGCGCATGTACCTGCCTACCGCCTTCGTATACTACTTCTGCTAGCCCCTTACAGGTCCATGGGTGAGTGAAGAGTTAGTAGTATTGCTAGCCTTCCAGGTACGTTGGATAGTACTGACGGACCCAGGTAGGTAGGTAGATGATCAATGTCTCCGTCAATACACCTGTCGGTCCGCTTCACACTACCCCAGAGCTAATCACGTGAGTGCACGACTTCCTGAAATTGCGCCTCTCAATGTGGCGGCTACATTCGTTCTCAAACATTACGCCTGTCGGATTGATATTCCGCATGCGACAACCATCATCCTACTGTGCTCGCAATTCAGGCTATATTGCTTCTCGGGTCAAAGATCGCTCATTGGAGAGCACCCATGTCCATGCAGAGAACCCGCTGGGCTTGTGTCGATCACGAAGCTTGCTCGAGCTTCCCCACAAATGCATCTTTTCCCCACACAAATGACAGGCATTGACTCACGCGTTGACAGAATGCTCTAATAGTCTTCGAAGAGCCTCGATCGTCTGCTCATAACTATGGCTTAGTGCGAGAACCCTGACACATCAAGTATGGCGATCGTATAATGCCCGGCTTCCAATTAGAAGCAGGCGCTCCACCGAACTTGCCAGGCACCTAAACACAACACCTTCTTGAACCCCGCCGGAGACTGCCAAGATATGGCCCTGGCAACTGTCTGTGGATCTGTTGATCCACAGTTCGGCATGCCGTTGATGACCAGGATCTGTCCTCGGGGAAAGTTTCAAGGATCAGCGTCATTATGGGGAGTCTGATCGCTCTCGTTCCTTGAACTGCTTGATAAGTATCATGAACAAATGACCCCTTTCTTCTTTCTGTGATCCCATCGCTGCAAGTGGTTGACAGTTCCTTCGAGATGGGGAATTTCATTTTCGTGCTTGCCGCTCTTGCGGCGGCCTCCAGCGCAGCTAATGTCAGCATTGCTTCCTCAGGTGGCAATGCTACCAGTCGAATGCAGTATGGAGTAAGTCAATTCCTTTCTCCTCCGTGTCGAGCACCTGCTGTGAGCATAAGTCCAGCTGCACGCCAATCGGATATGCTGCTCAGCCAATCGAAAAAAGTCGCTCTGATCGCGGGGGGAAATGCTCATAGAACAGATCAGCTGACTGACAGAAACCTACAGATCATGTTCGAAGACATCTCGCATTCAGGAGAAGGCGGCGTCTATGCTGAACTTGTCCAAAATCGGGCCTTCCAGATGCCAAATCTCACAGCCTGGACAGCAGTTGGATATGCCGATCTTACAACCCAGAATCTCAGCAAACCGTTGTCATCCGCCTTGCCAACGTCCCTCCGCGTAGCGTCTACCTCGAAGACAACCAAGTCGATTGGCATTGCAAACAGCGGGTGGTGGGGTATCGACGTGCCGGTCCAACAATACAACGGCTCATTCTACGTTTCCGGGGATTACAGTGGCACATTCACCGTCTCACTCCAGTCAATCTTGACCAACGAAACTTACGGATCTACTCAAGTCAAATCATCCAGTGTGGCCGGCAATTGGACGCAACATACATATACGCTGACTCCAGACACCGCGGCCCCAAATGTCAACAACAGCTTGGTCATCGCATTCGACCCCTCCAAGGCGTCAGGGCAGTCGCTCGACTTCAACTTGGTGAGCCTGTTTCCGCCCACATACAACAACAGGCCGAATGGACTGCGCAAAGATCTCATGGAAGCCATGGGAGCACTTGCGCCAAAGTTCTTCCGCTTCCCCGGGGGCAACAACATCGAGGGAGAGTACGTCGGCAACGAGTTGGTCTGGAACAATACGATCGGGGACCTCAAAGACCGGATCGGTCGAGGAGGAGACTGGTCGTACTGGAATACCAACGGTCTCGGCTTGATTGAGTATTTGCACTGGGCCGAAGATCTCGGCATGGAACCGATTCTTGCTGTATTTTCGGGCCATTGGCTTGATGGGGTTTCTGCGTCAAGAGACAACATTACCATGTACCGCGATATTGCCATGGAGCAGCTTGAGTTCTTGCTGGGCGGAACGGATACAAAATGGGGCGCTGTTCGCGCTGAGCTTGGATATCCTGAGCCGTTCGATATCAAGTACGTTGAGGTCGGTAATGAGGACAACCTAGGAGGGGGCGAAGGAAGCTACGTTGGCTTCCGCTTCCAGACATTCTACGATGCCATCCACGCAAAATATCCGGATATCGAAGTTATCGCTTCGACCGTTGCCATCAGCCTGCCAGACAACGCTGCCGGCGACTACCACGAATATAGTAAGTTCTCCACCTCTAATGAAAAGGCCTGAATCTAACCCCACACAGCCAGTCCCGATCACTTTGTCTCACAGTACAACTTCTTCGACCAAAACACATCCACGCACCGCACCCTAGCCGGCGAGTACGCCACCGTCTGGTACAACGAAGTCAACGGCGACGGCTCCGTCCCCTGGGGCAGCCCCTTCCGCATGCACCCCTGGTGGGGAGGCAGCGTCGGCGAAGCCGTCTTCACTCTTGGCGCCGAGCGCAACGCCGACAAGATGATCGGTGCCTCCTACGCGCCCACGCTCCAGAACGTGAACAGCTGGCAATGGAGCCCTGACCTAATCACCTTCAGCGCCGACCCCAAACAGACCACCCTGAGCACATCCTGGCACGTCATTCGACTGCTGTCAAACAACATGATCACATCGACCCTGCCGGTCACTATGGATGCGGACTTTGGGCCGTTTTATCACGTTGCGGGCGTCAACGAAGATGATGGGACGTATATTTTCAAGACGGCGGTGTATAACAGTACGGCGGAATATCCGGTGTCGGTCAAGTTTGGGGGTGTCGGCTCGGGAACAAAGGCGAATTTGACGATACTGACGGCTCCGGATGCGTATTCTTCGAATAGTATTGGGGGGCCGGAGGTGGTTAACACGACTAGTGTGGTGGTTACTGCAGATGAGAGTGGTGCGTTTGTGTATTCGTTGCCGGACCTGAGCGTGGCGGTTCTAAGGACGGAGCCGGTGGCGAAGGCTTCCGGTAAGATGGCGAGACGCTGGTCGAGTGCTCGCGCACTCTGAGGTCGCTATCAGAAGCGAAGATGACAGTAAGCCTTCGGGGTTTTTCATGCAGACACTATTCAAGCTATTTCCGCAGCCAATTAAACAGGCATTTCTCCAGACATCTCAGGTGCTGTCTATTATCACGATTGACTCTACAACATGAAGCACTTGTTTATCAATCTGCCAGCCCGCATTGGACGTTGCCGGCACCAACGTTTAGTTAGAGGTGGGTTAACTCAGCCTAGGGCGTATAATGCGATCATTGACACCTTCTGTGTGGCAACAGTCATATTCGCGCGATGCTGTGAGGATCATTCAACAGTCACCAGCAAGATTACTATATCAGGTCGTAAAGTCCCTTTGCCATGGCCAAATCTGCCAAGCTGTCGTGTAACTCGACCTTCGGCAGTTAAGATCTCCGATCGGTTCACCACGGCTAGACAACGACCACAGACACTGAGGACCGCCTCTTCCTTGCATGCATGCTTTCACGTAGTATGTGATGCCTCACAAACACGAAGCGCGAATGGAGCGAGACTCGGTCGGGATGGCGCTTCGGGCCCCTCCCGACAGCGACACCGAGCGTCGACAACCGTCTGTGCGTACGCCATCTCCACTCCGATTGGTCTTTGAACGGCAAATCTTCCTGATTGAGTTGTGCGATTTGCTTTATCTGATGCGCTTGTGGTTTCAGCGACTCCGCTCTTGTTAATCCTGTGGGTTGTCGCAATCATCCTACGGTGGGGAAGTAGCGCACGCAGCGCGTGAGAGATGCTGCGAGAATACTGTGCGAAAAATGTATGCCGAACGGCGAGCAAGGCGAGCTGGCCGACCAGGCCGAGCAATGTCACATTGGCCAAGTGTCTGCTCTCGTTAGTAGCTTACTGAGCTTCTACTGAGCCCCTCCAAGACACTGTTGAGCCTCGTTCTTATAAGACGTGAAAGATAGGAGTAGGTCAAACTTTGGGTCTCGTCTCAACCACATCTTCACAAACCTCAAGATCTGCCACTCAGGGATCGGATCGTCATCTTGGCCGCACTCGAAACGTGCTCACATCCCGACTGAAACGTGCTCACCTACACCTCCAACCATGGCTAAGATTCTCCGCGGCGGAAAGGTGCTCGTGCACGACGACAACAACGACGTCTCCGCCATCCGCGCCGACATCCTCGTCCGCGACGGCAAGATTGAGAAGATCGAAGCCGATTTGAACGTCGATGGCGCCGAGATTCTCGACTGCACCGACAAGCTCATCTCCCCCGGATTCGTCGACACACATCACCATGTCTGGCAGACGCAGCTGAAGGGTCTGCACGCCAACCAGACTCTGCTCGAGTACTTGCCGTGGGGCAACATGAGCAGTAGCTTCTACGAGCCGGATGATGTATTCTATGGTCAACTTGCTGGCTCGCTCGAGGCTCTCAATGGCGGCATCACGACTTTCCTTGACTTTTCGCACGTCAACTACTCACCTGAGCATGTGTATGCTGCGATTCAGGCTACCGAGGCGTCGGGTATCCGCTCGGTGTACGGCTACTGCCCGACCCCCTGTGTCAAGTTCACCGCCGAAGGGATGCAGGGTTTCGACCTCCTCGAGCCTTGGGTCATGGAGGCATTTGGAAAGCTCGCCGAAGACGGCCCTTGGGACCGCACCTCGCTCGGCTTCGCTTTCGACGGTCTGTACCTGCCAGCCGAGATGCTCAAGCCGGTCTTTGAGCAAGTGTACAGCGCGCCAAACGTCAAGGTGCTGACAACGCACGACAACTCCTGGTCCATGTTCAACAACAAGCCGTCAGGCTACAACGTGCTCGCCGACGGTAGCCTGCTCGACTCCAAGAACGAAGCCCACTGGGTCATGGTCCACGCGTCCAAGCTACACAAGAACCCGATCGAGGATGTCAAGAAGAACAACTTCTTCGCGTCCATCAGCCCCGTGTCCGAGCTTTCCATGGGTATGGGCCAGCCGATCCCTATTGCCTTGAACCTTGAGCACAAGGAGATCCAACCCCAGGTTTCGGTCGGTATCGATTGCCACACCATCGGTGAAGCGTTCATCCCCGGTCAACTCCGTGCTCAGCTCCTCGCTGTTCGACAGTACACCCACGCCAAAGCGGATCCGGACAACAAGTGGTACGCCAGCATGCATCCCAAGCACGGTTCGTTCGCCGGCGTCCAGGACGCATTCAACATGGGTACCATCAACGGCGCCAAGGCGCTTGGTATGGAGAAGACCACCGGCACAATCAAGCCCGGCTACAAGGCCGACTTGGTGTTCTGGGAGACGAAGTCGCCGGCCATGATCGCGGTGTCGGAAGAGGACCCGGTCGCTGCGATCGTGATCCACTCCCAGCCGGGTGATGTCGCGGGTGTGATGGTTGATGGAATCGTTCGCAAGTGGGATGGCAAGCTGTTGCCGTCGCAGGTCGAGGCGCCCAAAGGTTTATTGGCTGGCTACAAGCCGCCGGTCTCGGGTGCGTACTCGTGGGGCGAGCTTGCGAATGCGCTGCTCAAGAGCAGAGAGAGGATCATCCCTTTGGTGAAGATGATCAAGTTGCCGGCTGCGACGGATGGTGTCATTGACATGTTCTACTTGAACAAGCCGGGTGTCTTGGATCCAGTCACCGAGTAGAATGCCTCGCTGGCAGGGCCTTCGTAAAGTAATGACATGAAAAGATGTATATGAGAAGGGTGACTTGATGTGTGCAGGTGCGTCTGATAGCTGTACAGCGGCCATTCCCCTCAGAGTATTTCTGGTAGGATACCTGCTAAGGTGCTGGCTGAGGTAGTGGCTAAAGTTCTTGCTTAGACACTTACTCGGGTACTTGCTGAGCTACTCGCAAGGGTACTTGCTGCCATACTTGCTGAGATACCCCTGTTGGTACACTTCCTCGTGTTGACGAACCAACCTTGGTAGGTCGGCTATCCAGTCTCTCCGTCAGGACTCATGTCAGCCCGCCTTGGGAGCTGCGTCGATGATGCTGGCGATAGTTCTGGACTGAAGCCATGTCGAGCTAAAGTGACACGCATATAGCTACCCGTTGGTCCTCCACTAAGCGGTAGTACCCGCAAGAGTACTTTCAGACCTCGGGCTACTACTGGGAGGTTTCTCCGAGCGAGCTGACCGATTTTGCAGCACAGAGCGAGGACGAGAACCCGAAGACACCGAAGACTAAGGGAATCGGCAGAAAGGGTCAAGGAAGTTCTTCGCGACGAGGAAGCCGCCGGACTTGATTGAGAAGGTTGACATGAGTGGAACATGTTAGTTGTTGCCAGCAAATGCTGTGATGATGCATGTACCAATTGTGTAATAGAACGAGCGTGAATGCACATACAAGCTTTCCAAGCCGATGTTAGTTCTGTGAGCTGCAAATGGACCGGAACGTACGCCCGTCGGACTTAGTCTCGATTCGGGAGGACTTGTCTTTACCTACATCGTTGCCTACTTGCGAGAGAAGAACTTCGATCTGAAATGAAACTCTCATGCAGTCGTGATTCAATCGATGAGGGGTTGAGCTGAGTTCGTCAAGCGGGGAGGTGTGCTCAAGGATGCTTCCATGATCGACACGAATTCCATGCATCCCGCCCCAACTCGGACCTCCACCGACCAGTGAGAAAGGTTCACCTGGGGAACTTCAACGTTATTCGCAAGCCGTGTAGCCTGATAGAGCTAGTCACTGTCGACCCAAGCTCCACGCGCTCTTCAGCAGCGGCAAATGGGCTACAAGTGCCCGCGGCGGTCCACCAGTGCAGCTACCAAGGGTGTGCTAACGCATCACTAACGGCAGCTCAAAAAAGCACTACATATTCATAACCTTGATTGTCTTTGCGATGTTTCCTCTCTCTTCTCTTCTCCTATCCCCCCTCTCTACATCGATACGAGTGCTATTCGCGATCATGGTTGCTTTGAACCTCATATCCGCAGCCGCGGCGTCACTGGCTGCATTTGCGCCGCTGTCCAATGCACAAAACGTGCTCGCCGGCTCCAGCTCTCCACTCAGTATGAGGCTCCTCACGCACAACATCCGATACAACGCCACCTCCCTCTTCGACGGCGAAGCCCCCTGGCAAACTCGCCGCCCCCGACTGACCCGCGAACTGCGCTTCAACACCGAACACCCACCCGAAGCCTTCATCTGCATGCAAGAAGTGCTCAACAACCAACTCCTCGACATCCTGACCGACCTCAACCAGAGCAACACGACCAAGGAATGGGCTTATATCGGCGTGGGCCGCGACGACGGCAAGACCGCGGGCGAGTATTCGCCAATCTTTTACCGCCCGGCCGTCTGGCAGCTGACGTCTTTTCGTTCGGTCTGGTTGAGTCCGACGCCGGACGTGCCGTCCAAGGGCTGGGACGCAGCGTCGATCCGGATCCTGACGATCGGGACGTTCACGCACAAGGCCACGGGGCGGCCGTTGGTCGGGATGTGTACGCATCTGGATGATCAGGGGAGCGTGAGCAGGTATAATGCGGCGAAGATCATCGTCGACCGGATCAACAACTACACGGGCCAGGCGAACTATACCGGTAAGCCTGTTTTGCCCGTATGGCTGGGAGGAGACTTCAACAGCGAGGTCAATCAGGAAGCGTACGAGGTGATGAGCTCGAAGACGTCGCCGGTGACGGACTTGCGTCTGAGCGTGCCTGAGAACCAGAGATATGGGAATGTGAACACGTTTACAGGCTTTACCAACGCGACGGACGATGATACGCAGATTGACTTTTTGTGGACGGGGCCTAAGAACCACACTTTTTGGAGCATCAAAACGTATGGTGTGCTGGCGAACAAGTTTGATGACGGCGTGTATGATAGCGATCACAGGGCTGTGGTTGGGGACGCAATTCTTGGCTGAACACGATATAATGAGATCGATACCGGTCAAGTATGAAATCACCGTGTTGTTGTTTGTCACAAGTCTACTGGGATCGCGCGTCTCTTGAGAGATGAGCCCTCTGGGGGCTAGGACTTACTCAGGCAGTGGTCATGTCGGAGCCACAAGGAGCTTGGGACGGACAGCCAGATTTGATATAAGCGTGCGGGAAGGAAAACTGGGTTGCCCCCATATGCATCCAGGATCTTGCCCGTTGGAGAAATCTATACCTGATCCCCTGACCAGTTGTGTCATATCGGTTCCGCATTGGTCTTCAAGATAGGCGAGCTGCTTGTGCTCGATTCCATCTCCGCCAAGCATATACCATGGCAGCCACGAAAACGACTGCAGTGGAGTAGAATGTCTGACGAGAATGAGTTTCTGATTTCACATCGCTATTTATTGCATAGGAGTGTCTGGTGTCGTTCAGCTTTTTCATTCATTTGGCAATCAAGCCGTAGATCCCTCTTGTGAGGACCGAATCGCTGGTAAAACAAAGCAGCATGAACTCCGTAGCCGCCGTCCGACCCATAACCGAATGCGTAAAATGCCATTACTCATGTTCACGAGCTACCCTGCTTGGCCTTGATCTCCCTGCCGGTCTTGATGCGCTCGAGGAGGCTCTCGCGATCCTTGTCGATCTTGAGCTTGGTGACCTGAACCTTGCTGGGGTGGATGCCGATGGGGACGGACTGGCCGTTGGTCTTCTCGCGAGTGACACGCTCGATGTGGATGACATATTTGAGACGGTAGACGGAGACGACCTTGCCCTCACGGCCCTTGTTGGACCCCCGGGTGATGATAACCTCGTCGTCCTTCCTGATGGGAACAGCGCGGACCTGCATTCGTGTTAGAACCTTCCACGCTCTTGCGGTGCCGTTTTCGAGGCATTGAGACTAACATTGTGCTTCTCACGAAGTTCCTTGCTGAGCGGTGCGCTCATGATAGTACGACGGACGCTGGAGGGGGCGCTGAAGTGCGCCTTGCGCGACTTTCTGCGCGAGCTGTGGAGGCCTGGCATTACGGTCAGCATATTGTGACCACCCAAACGGCTTTCATGGAGGCAAGTGCCTACTGGAGTTGATCTTCGTCATGTTGGCGGTATTGGCAGTACAACACGACAGTGGGCAGTTGATGTTCGTCGGCGGAAGAACTGATGAGCTTTCGACGGTGAACTTTGTGTGCGCTTGCCCTTCTAAAATCTTGGCACGCACGTGACATGATCTGCAGGTCTGGCTTCCGGTGGTACGTCGACTGCTCCGCGGCTCGGGCGCGCGTCCGTGGTGATGCTCAGCGCGTTCCGTCTACGAGTCGAGGGGAGCTTCATGCTCTTCTTCGGCACTAAACGTACTACCTGACTGGCCTATGATTGCGCTATGCTTGCCAGACATACATGCGCTCACCTTGCGCAAGCTACCGCATCAGCTTTAGACTCGAGGAGATCAGCAAGGCCTCACCAGCAGCGCACCGGCGCTGCGATATCTTGATGCGCCCGACAGTGAGGGACATACTAGAGATCGAGGAGGAAGTGAGGACAGACAGAAGAGGAGGCTCATAAGTTGTCGGCGACGCGATAACGTTGGTGATGAGTGGGGCATGTGCGCAAACACCATGTCCTACAACAATAATCAATATCCATACTATTCCCAGAGCGCATACAACCAAGCGTCGGCATCAAACAATTCCTACAGCAATACATACGGCAATTCGAATCAATCAGACCAGTCGGGCCAGACGGGATCGTATTACTCGGCGACGCAGAACAATTACGGTTCGCAAAATACTGGCCAATACGGGACAGGGTCTAATCAAGCATACACTGGAGGAGTCCAGCATGGCGCCAACTCACTGTCCGACTCCCAGCCCAGCAGCTCCTTGACATATATGGGATCCTACGGGGGCATACCATCTTATAGTCAAGCGACACAACAAGCGAACTCGGCCTCCCAGACCGGCAGCTTGAGCTATCCCGCTCAGAGTGGAAGGAGCAGCCCAGCCATAACCTTTGGGGGGTCTCGTACAGCTGACAATGTGGAGAGAACGCCTAATTATCCTCCGACCAGCGGATTCAGTCAATCGGCATCTCGAACCACTGCTCAAGCTGCAGCACCTCTACAGCAACACTCGGCGTACAGTAACGCGCAAGTGGCGCAGAACACTGTGACAAGTTCGAATCAGATGCAACAAGGCTTTAGCAGACCATATCAACCTACCCAGCAGCAAACACAGGTCTCTTCCAATCCAGGTAATAATCAGTCACGTCAGCCGACCACAGGCCGAGCTTCGTCATATGCATCGCCGACGATGGCTACAAACCCACAGCTTGCGCAAAGTCACAATAAGAACTCACAGCCCGTCAGACACAGCAGAACACCAAGTGGGAAGACCGCAGGCAATCCACCCCCTCCTCCAAGGCCAAATACGACAGCGCAGCAACGACAGTCTCAGGTACCCATTGAACGGCCATCGAGCACAGATCCCTCCACAATCCAGGCTACCGTGCAGCAGCTAGCAAACGTTCCCTGGCAGGATCGCGCGCAGGCCCAGTCTCAATCTCAGACCCAAGCAGCACCGCAGACCCAAACGCAAACGCAAATGGCTGATCAATCTCAAACCCAGACAGGGACGGTCCAGCCAGCAGATTCTCCAGCTGCCGAGAGGCCGAAGAACAAGGGAGGTCGACCTAAAGGTTCTAAGAACGCGCCGAAAGATCCAAATGCTCCCCCAAAGGCAAAGAAGGGAAGCAGAAAATCGCAAGCGAATGCAGAGGCTGGCACTTCTTCCGCAGTAGCAGCGTCTGCTCAAGCATCAACAGCAGGATCGGCGGACACAGGCTCAGACCTTCAGGCGACGATGGCGAAGATAGCAGAATTACAGCAAACTGACCCTGGCTCGCTTGCTCAAATAATGGCATTGTTAAACAAGACCGGTACCGGCGCACAAGCCGGCGGGACTACTGCTGCTGCGGCAATTCCTACTCTGGCTCAGACTACAGCCACCGAAACTCGTCCTGTACCACCAGTCCCAACGCCTCGGGCAGTTGCATCTACAAACTCAAAGCCTACAACGACGCAGAAACAAGGTTCTTCTGCTAAAAGAAAGGCTCCAGGTTTTGTCGACCTTACCGATGCTGCGTCTGGCAGTAAAACTGATAGGGTTTTGAAGGACAATGCAAGCAGTGGAAAGACTGGCGCAGCATCAACGCCGAGCGGTGGGCTTTCTGCCTACGCGCCCACAGCACATGACCAGAACTCAGCTCGTAACGTTGGGAATGTACCCCCAATTCCACCACAGTACCGGCAGCCAACCCCCACACAGAGCGCTTCCCTCCCATCCTCAACAGACCCACGACCTGCCGAACAGCCGCCACCCCCTAAGCCGAATACAGCGCAGGCCGAGCTTACATCCAACAGCTCAGGGAGTAACTCGAGCGGAACATTATGGCCCGAGGATCGGCGGCAAAATCTTGCTTCCGCAACGAAGCGATTCTTGGAGGCCGTTCCGGAGAACAAGAATCGAGTGGTTAATATCGAGCAGATCCACGCTCTTCTCAATCAGAATCCAAGTTACGAGCAATTATGCCAGATTCTTGAGGGTCAAGGGTGGAAGTTACAAAGAAGCAAATTTGCGCAACATCTGATCGCTACGATTAACAATCAACAGCCCAACAATCGAGACAGACAGCCTGCAGCTAATATCAGCAGACCACTTGTGCCTCCTCAAAGTAATGTTGTTCGGCCTGGCGACTATCATGTTAGCCCTTATCAGCCGCTTGGCTCGCCACCACCTCCACAAGGGGCAGGCTTGGCTGTGCCTGCGTCTATCGAGACAGCCGGTTCTGTACCAGCAGCATCGCCGACAGCGGGAACCGCAACGCAAGCTCCACGCTTCTTCGACCCGACCAGCGAGGCGCCGCCCATCGCACCTCCGGAGAGAATGGCACCAAGGAAAACTTCGGGGTCCCCTTCGGTAGCGAAGCCGACTGCGAGTCCGGCCGTGCCGACGCCAGCTCCTGAGCCCAGAAACAAGGAAGAGGCAGCTCGCAAGCGAACATTCGCAGATTTCATAGACCTGACGGAGCAGGAAGAGGAAGACGAGGCAGAACTGGAACTTGAGCGAGAGCGCAAGAGGAGAGCCCTGGAACAACCGGTGGAGCGCTTCGTTGAACAGCCACCACATGAAGCGTCATCGAGACCCTCGCCATGGCAAGTAGCTGCACAGCGCTTTGATCGATTCCGTAACCAGCCCGGCGGTATGGGCATGACTTCTGCTCGAGAGGCGCTGAAGAATGAGATTGTGGTGCAAACGTTGAATCACGCGAGAGCAAAGCGGACCAGTCGCTACGATCCCAGGACAATTGCTGGCGATTTCTTTTTAGCCAAGGGCGAGCATCCTACCATGAAGCCACTCAACTGGCACTACGAGACTTTATTCAGCACGTTTTCGAGCGTCAAGATTGACAGCGATCTGGAGACATTCAGATGGGATCTCGTGGATCCTGGCGATCCGATACCTGACCCCGATGAACCCAGACAAACCCTCGAGGCCGCGAATGGTGAATCAGGCGATCATGAGCATACGCGTAACGGGGTTTTGGGCAATGGCGGCGCTGGTTCGGACGTCGAAGAAGTTGTCGGCATCATGATCCCTCCGAAACAGCACAGCCAGGCAAGATCTAGAGATTCTGGAGGTTCTGTGATACCAGGTACGCTGGAACCGAGGTCAGCCGGAAGGGAGGGCCAGGATGGTTCAAGTAAGGGTGCCAACACAGGTCCAGACAGCAGAGGTCCGCGAGCCGAGGTACCGCAGCATCAGACGAGTCAGTTGACGGCTATAAGGGTGCCGCCTGTGCCTTCTGACTTTCAGAACGTTGCTCAGAGGGTGGAGCGTGGCGAGGCAGTTCACCATTCACTCTCGAGCCCGACAAATTCGATGGCCGCGCTAGGCTCAAATAGGCGAGGGCGGCCTGCTAAGCGAGGTCGTGGTCGGCCAAGTCGCGGAACCGGACTGACGCGTGCCGTTTCATCTTCACTTCAACACGTTTCTACCCCGGATGCATCTTCATCGCACACTCCCATTTCTTTCTCACCGATCGATAAGCCGCCAGTGAATGCTACTACGAGAAGGGCTGCGCCAAGAAATGCCATTGATGACATTTTCGCGGGCGGGCTGAGCGCCGACGCGCACGCAGAAACTCCAATCAAACGAGGTCCAGGTCGGCCCAGGATGTCAACACCTGCGAATTCTTCCTCTGCGGTTGTCTCATCTGGCAACTCCGGTCAGCTTCTTGACAAGCATGGCAATCCTGCCAAAACCTTCTCCTCCGGCAAGCGCCTCGGTCGGCCTCCAGGAAGCAAGAACAGGGCACTCAGCGAGTCCGTCTCGGCTGCAGATCGAGGTAGTCCCTCGGTCAGAGGCTCGAGCGATGCGCCGCCCAAGAAAAAACGGGGCCGACCGCTTGGATTCCGACCGGGTCCTCGCGGCTCCAGTACCCCGCGTGGAAGAGGAAGAGGTTAGCAAATGAGAACTGCCGTTTGACTGATCCGCCCTGCGGAAGGCCAAATGTGTCCATTGGAAATGAACGGTGTAACTAAGAATTCATCTTGAATGAATAGGTCGTGTCCGCTCGGCACGGTCACGTGTATATCAAAAGCGGACAACAATGCCCAGAGATGGAATCGGTGTTTTCGTCCCGCCTATAGACGTGAAACGTATTCGCCTCAGCCATGTTGAGCCCCTCGTCGCCAGGGAATCGCGGGACCGGAGATGGGGAAAGGACGATCGCTATCACCATGCCGACTCGAGCGAGTATCCAGCTACGAACAGATATCCGGTATTCAAATGTCGGTGGCATGGTTGCGCAAGCCAACTTCACAATTTCGAAACCTTACGGAAGCACGTGGAGAGGATTCACTTTAAGCGGTACATCTTGGACCCAGATCTGACGCCACAATGTCTGTGGCAAGGCTGCTACTACGAAGACCACGAGGCTGAAAGCCCTGCTCAAGACCAGACTCCTGCTCCATCCGGGAGGGCTTTCGAATCGCTGGCTACGTTGGAAGCTCATATGGAATCTGATCATTTGAAAGACATTGCCTGGAGGCAAGGCGATGGGCCGACTGTTCATCCGCAAAGTAAGTCTCGGATCCCTGTCTGTTGTCAGCACCAGCACGCCATGACAACGACGATCGTCAACGCAATAGACCTTTACTGGTTTAGCATTTTACTCAATTCTTATGACAGCCTCACCTTTACCATTCACATATACTCTGCCCAATTTGTCGTTCTATTTTTGACACGCTAACATCGATCTCTAGAAGCCAACCCTTCACTCTATCTCAACGATCCCATAACTGGCAGTACTGTCACACCATCCGTCCTTCCACCCGGCTTCGCCCCACCCGATCCCATCCTTGATCTCACCGATCCAGTCATCCCACGCGAGAACCGCGTCCAGTTCATCAAAGCATACCACAAAGCTCATGGCAACGTTACCAAGGCAGCGAAAGCACGAGCACAAGTCCTGAGCCGGCGAGCCTGGGCTGAAGACGAAGATAGATTCCAGGCACAAGACTCGACGAGCCTCCAAAAATGGAGGCAGATGAACATGAGCGGGGTCAGGGTTGAGATTCCGCTGAGTGACGAAGCGAGACAGCGGCTCGGCCTACGGCAGGTTCCCGAAAACAAGGTGGAGAGGGAGGCGGATCGGCTGAAGAGGTTAGCCATGGAATGGGGCGAACGAAGCAGCGACGAAGAAGCAAGCAGCTCCTCTTCTGATGAGGACGAAGGAGATGAAATTGGGCAGCACAGCCAAACTCAACTCGACGGCCAGCAACAGCAGCCAGACGCCATGCTCACACCATCCCGTAGTGGAATGCTGGGCTCAGGCATGCTGGCACCAAAAACAATTCAGGCTACCGGTACGATCGCTGCGACTGACGACGAAGAGAGCGAGAACGATGAGACGCCTATGATTCAGGTCGGCTCGAGCCAGAACGGGAAGCCAGCAATAACGATAATGTCGGCACCGCTCACATATCAACCAGCTGAAATGGTGCCAGAGACGGATGACAATGAAGACAGCGAGGACAACGATTCAGACGAGCAGATGACGATTGCGATCCGGAGCGGCGAACAGTAAGAGTCAAACACCTCCACCGAGGCGATTTGTGCGATGCATCAATACGATGAAACGAAAGGCCTGGTGCCGCACAGGGATGATACAAGCTCGACCTGGGCAGGTTATTGAGCATGAAGATCCCTGATATTGCACACTGCGTGTACTTGACAGGGCATGTACGCCTATGGGCGCTCTCTGCGTCGGCCACTGAAGCGACAAAGCAATGGCGAATTGGATCAAGCACCGGGAAATATCTGGCAAACTTGCTCGACTGGTCTCACGATCGGGTGATGTTACAGGGTTGACGATCAGGCAAGAATCTATAGTCGCGCAGCTAGCTAGCTAGCATTAGACATGCCTACATGGACTTGACGACTGCGGAAGAACAATATCATTATTTGAATCTGTAGCTTACAATGCCTGCACAGATTGAAACATCACCAGGCAAAACATGGGAAGAGGCCATTGAAACAGAACGAGCCATGTTGGCGTGACCATGACTGCACATAAACCGGATCAGCGTAACTATGACCGCATTCCCGCCTCTTAAGTCATACAGCGGTATGGCATATAGTGAGCACAAAATGCATCAATGCCCACAAGTATCAGAGTGGTAGGACCAAAAGCAAGAGTTTCTCAAAATGATCTTTTGCCTGGCCTTGCCTAGCATGGGTGGTGGGAAGCTGCGTCTGAGGGCTTACACACACTGCGATCCTCCAATCTGCGTACCTTGAGTTGAATCTATGCAAGATGAGACCTATCATTGCTGGCGTAGAGGACATGAAGGGGGCGAAACGTGTCATGCATGGAGTGCTCCGGGAGATTCTGCCAGATGGAGGTCGTGTCCTCGTAGCAATGGAAGTTCTACTTTGCCTCGAGAGGCGAAGTGACGCGAAGCAGTTGTGGAAACGGCTTGTTCTGATGGTGTTCTGCTCCTCGCTCCGAGTTGTGGTTAACAAAATGGCGGACTGGGATCATTGGGCAGGTCTATATGAGATGCTTGAATCCCACGTTGCAGGTCGGGTTCTCTGGAGCTACTAACATAATTCCTTGCATGAAGCATCCCTTGCTTTGGTCCGATGTGCCATGCAGATATCGAACCCATTTGTTTGAAGTCGCCAGATTGAAGTCAGCACCGAACGAAAGTGCTGCAGAAATGTCAGACGAATTTATTAGCCAAAAAAAATCGACGGAAGACGACCGCGCCGAACTTGTGCCAGAGTCACACCACCACAACCATGTACGAACACAACTGCGCAATGAAATCACAGTTTCATTTCACGTCAATCATATGTCGTCGGACAGGTCTGCAGGTTGACGCGGTGCGTCTGAAGTGTGGCTACACAGCCCGCATCCGCAAAAGCAGACCGCCGCCGCCTGCTCCCACTAAGAAAAGCCCCCCAGCAATCTACCCAATGATCGCGAAATACTGCAGAAAAGAAGACATCAAGATCCTTCCTGACCCGACGCTACCGAAATATCAGACTCGGTCTAGGTCGGTGTAATGAGATATTATGCAGCAATAACGTGAGTCCAGCTTCCCACATTTTCACTCCACCGTGACTGGTACAACTACGTTTACACCCGCCCGGTCACATAGAAGCTAATTCTCTCTACCCCAGCTGTGCAGGCACAGCGCACTCTAAAGGGCTGGGTTTGTCACTCGTCCCAGCGCCGTGGGCGTTGAAAGGTGATGGCCAGTCGAATTCTGAAAATATCCCGGCTAGTACGCCCGTCTAAAGCTGGATACGGCAGCACAGCCGCTCTGCGCTGTCATTGCCATGGTGTTCGTTCACTAAACCTGCAGTTACGTCTTGCTCACCATGTTTTCTAGTACACTATTCTCGTATCTTGCTGAGGCTTAGATGTTGGAATGTCGTTGCCCGTTTGTTGTCAGACTTGTCAGTATTGTCGTTGTGTTTGGCGGTGGCCATGTCTCGGACCCAATTCTATCATTCTGCGCTCTCAGACATTCAGCGCCGCCAACCAGGTTTCCTATGCTTCGACGGCGGGTCCTCTGACTGTTGCTCGAGTAAAGTTGACCTATCCCTGTAGGATTGATATGATAAGCTCTGCAATGAGGAGGCAGACACGGCACAACGCGGCACATGTGAGTCGTCTTTTCATGGGCCCGCCGCACCAAGAGTCGGCATGCTCGAAGCACAGCAGACTTTTGCCCTTGGACAGATCGAGCACAGCACCTGCGTTAGCTGCCAGCCGGCAAGGACTCAACATGGATTCTCCTCCATTCTTGTGCGAGGTCAGGCTGTCGAGGCTTTCCCCGACACAGACAGTACCGTGCGCGGGTCTACGAGACACGTTTTGCCGGCGTTTCACCACCGCATGGCAAGAATTCAGAGAACGCCTTGTCGCATGTGACGGCAACCACAATCGTCATGCGCGGGCCTCGTATCTGCGTAGCAAGGCCGGCCGTGATGCGATCGTGCGGTGGGCAATGGCTGGGAGATGAAGTTGGACAGATGCATCTTCTCGACGGCGACCAGCGAATCCAGCAGCGGAGAGGACCAGACACCAGGTTACGCGATTGCGGCCGTTGGCGGGGACCCGAAACAGGCTCGCTGACTATTGCGGGCTTGATCCAGTGGACGAGGCGGCGTAAAGCCTGAAGCTTCCCGCGTATCGCATCGCGTCTTTGCCTTCTAAGCGCCGTCGCAACGCAAAGACACTTTGGCAGGCCGAGGAGCTTGTCGAAGATGGCTGGCGACATGTCGCTCCTGCAGCGCCATTCGCTCGCGGCCAAAAGGCAGTGTGACGCGGACAGGGGTAAGCTGGATGAGCTTTGCAGGATTCATGTGCCAGCGCTTGCGGAATGGTGCCGACTGCGACCAATCCGCTATCCGGACCGGCAGCCATCCAGCTTACACTTAACCCCATGCGAGATGCATTTCGTGAGCAGGAGAACAGCGTGACGCCCTTCGCCGTTGTCGCCGGCTGTGATACGCTCGACGATCTCGCGCTGCCTTGCGGCCAAGCTCACCAAGCGGCCGGCACATCATCGAGGCACAGACCAGAGGGCAGCCAGAGCAGCCAGAAGGTCAGAGACACGGTCAGAGTTCCTCTGGCCAGCAGAAGAATCGCACCCCGCTCCGACCTGCGATTGGCAGCTGTCTGACCTCGCTGCAAATCAGTTGGCGACGTCGCCCAGGGGTTCGTCGGCATCGTGAGCCAACGGTGTCTTGGAGCTGGCAATTCTGCACCTTCATTTCGAGCAGACCGTTATGATCGCACGCTGTTGGGCTGGGACAGCATCGGAGACGAAGGGAAGGATCACGGCGGGAAAGAGAGCGCCTTTTCAACTCGACGAGAGCTCACATCACGCGCCGCGTCGAGCTCCGCAGGCTCAGCGTCGATTCCAAGTCCTTCGGCCTCTCAGCGTCTATCATGCCTCCGTGCACCTGACTTCCGCCCCGGCCTGGACGCTTGCTGAGAGCTCCTTGCTCCATCGAAAGTCGCATTTCATCTCACGCTGGCGGCGATCCAGCAGTCTGGTCGCAGGCTCTTATACGGCCCACGATAAGCCATATACCTAGCATACCGCCGGCTTGCCCGTGCTTGCTGCTCCCCCGGTGCTCCCATTTCATGCGCTGCGTTTTCTGGTAGCACAATTCGGTCAATCCTCGCCCTCGTTTGCCCCTCGTCCATCGTGTATCCGGACGCCTGCAGTCTGGACTTCTCCATTGAGCAGGTAGAGAGACGTTTGTCTAGCCGCCCGCCGAAGCGTGTCCGTGGCTGGGGCTCACCCTGACGCCGGTCCGGTGCCTGGCAACTCTTACCCACCCTCACGCCTGCATTGACCAGGGCTTGGTTGATCTTGGGGGTGTTGGGATTTGGGGACCTGCAGCCGCGCTATAGCCACACCTACACAAGACCCTTTTTGGGCCCTGTGGGAGGTGTGGATGCCGGAAGACCGTCAGCCATCAACCCCTGCTCCCGCTTTCTCGAGCGCTACCTTGAGCGATAGCTGTTCTCCGTTCTGGATGCCATGTATGTTTTCTTCCTTTCATCCTGATTGTGTGCAATGCCAGCCCTTACCTCGATGCAATGCCACCGTCTTGTTTGAGCCGCTCTCCCCGGCCATAGCAAACGTCGTCTGTACTAGAGCCCAGAGAGGAAACTTCCCTGCACGAGCACTCCCCGACGGCGTTGGCTACTCTCCGGGTCTTCGCTCCGGCCCTCACCAACACGAATCGCCATTGTCGTCACGGAGGCTCAGCTGTACCCGAGCCTGCAGGCCGTTGCTGCAGAGTGCGGTGGAACAAGGCATCGATGCAGTCAATCCAGCTTCGATCGATCCATATCCCGCCGCAACTACCCTTCCTTTCCGAGGTTTGCTAACTTGCGCCTTGGACAGCAGCCACACCAAGGTAGCTGATTGCCCGCCCTCGCCGCCATCATGTCGACGAGTGGGCACTCGAGACGCACCTCGGGCTCGGTCGGCTCGAGGTCAAATTACAGATCCACCACGCCGTCCAATCCCCCACCGCAACTGAGGACATCCGATGTTGACGACCCTGCATTCCAGCCATGCGCCTCCACTTCTTCCATGTTACTATATGCGCAGGGCAAGACGATATTGTGTCTACACCACGACAGCCTGGCAGTCGAGCGGAGGTTTGAGAAGCACAAGGAGAAGGTCGTCATTCTTGCCATTGATACAGTTAGTGAAAGAGGTCAAGGAAGATTGGTGGTCAGCTACGATGCAGAACAGACGGCGATTGTGTGGGACCTATACACCGGTGAAGAGCTTGCGCGGTTCTCCTCATTTGAGCCATTCAAGAATGCGTCATGGATGAAGAACGGAAACATTGCGTTTGGCAGCGGGCAAGGCAATGTGGTAATATTCGAGCCGTCGACTACAGAACACAAGTCCAGGAGAACGATATTCGACCCCATCACCGCGATTGCCCCGTCGTCAGACTGTCAGACATACGCCATCGGATACCAGAATGGCTCGGTTCTCATTGCATCTCTCGAGCCGCAATTCACAATACTACACACTCTATCGACATCCAGAGCTCCGTCACCCGTCGCAGCGCTGGCGTGGCACGCATCGTCGAGTAAGCAGCGGTCCGACATGCTTGCGATTCAGATGGCGGACGGTGATTTGAGAGTGTGGAGCGTCGCAAAGGCCCCGAGCAACGAAGCGCCAAAAGTTATTCGAGTGCTGAAGCGTGGAGACGATGTCGATAATGGACGAAACTGGATTTCGTGGTCCAAGAACGGGCGGGTCCTCCAGTACGCTCAGGGTGAGACATGGTCTTGGGACGTCCGGACCAAGCACGTCGCTTACGAGCAGGTGCCGACCGTTGAGGAGGTCCGTGGTATTGCCAACTATGGACCGAATGCGGTTCTGTTCACGCTTGGGCCAGAGGGTTCAGTACAACAGTATGAGCTCAATCCACCATCGCTCGTGCGCGCTGTACAGCCCGATGTGGACGATCGGCCATCTGCTCAGAACACTCCAAAGATCAATCCGAGCCACATCATCGGAGCAGCGCCACCTGCTCCAATCTACACTGCGATGGACTCGGGCCGCCCGGGCGCCCACTCTTTGGCAACCATCCAAGAAGCCACCAGCCAGTCTGCCATCGAACATGCAGCGAGAATGCGCAATGGCATTACGAGCTCCGTCTCGACCTCCAGCCGCACCGAGTCTCTCAGCTCACGGTCGTCAGCAGGAAACTACAGAGATCGAGCACCGTCAGTGTCGTCACGCGCCCCTAGCGGTACGGTGTTCTCCGCCTTCTCGACGCCGATGATTCCACGGGAAAGTGTGGCGTCGCCATTCTGGGCCAGCGCATCGGTCGCATCATCCGGCCGCCGATCAAGAGGATCTCGGCTCAAGAATGAAGTGTTGCGAAGTCCGGAAACGCCCATGGTGGATCTATTTCCGTTCACGAGGCAACGGCTCGCGAGTCTGCCTTATGCGCCACAAAGCGCTGCCCTCGATCAAAACACGGCTTCGGCAACCGATCTCCGCCGGCAAATGCTACACATTGTCTTTGGGTGGGAAGGCGATATCGATGAGCTCATCCGTGGTGAGATGCATAAACATCCGCAAGGCTCGACGAATGCCGCCTTGCTTGGTAAATGGTTGGGTGAAACCAACCTCGATCCTATGAGTATGATGATGAACAATTCCGTCAGCTCTACCGACTGGATGCTGCTTGCTTTGAGCAACATGAATGGCAATGGTGAGGCAGGTAAGCAAATGGGTCGCACGCTGGCACAGAAGCACATCACTCAGGGCGACATTCATACCGCCGCCACCATCTATGTCGGCATTGAAGAGCTTGAAGAGGCCGTCGATATTTACGTGTCGCGAAACTACTATATGGAAGGTATCTTGCTTACTGCCTTGCTCTTCCCCGACGAGTGGCAACGACAAGCCCACCTCGTGAGACGGTGGGGCGAGTACGTGGTTGAAAACTCACAGCAACATCTTGCCATCAGATGCTTCACGTGCACCGGCGCAGATACATCAGTACCGTGGGCGTCTCCCAACCAGTCGCCCTTTCCTGGTTCGAACCAGGGTCCAAGCATAGGAAGCATGATTTCTCCACCCACGTCTCCTGATGGTCCTTCGAAGGCACAGATGATGACCGCAAAGAATCCCGCCTTGCGGTTGATCACCTCATTTGGTGGCGAGAAGCCTCAATACAAGTTCCCGGGACTTTTGACTGACGATGGCACGCCAACCATTGCGCCCGGTGTCACGCCTATTGCAGACTCCGCGCTGTCGCCTGGTGGTACACCTGGTGGTGTCATGCTTCCAAGGAATGCAGCTCGTCTCGGCAAGCCTTCGAACATTGTAGCCCACGGACGCTTGCCTTCCATTGGTGAGACACCCATCGATGTCAATCCACCCATGTTGCCGATACCGAATACGCTGAAGAGACTGCCGACTCCTGAAACTTCTGGGTCTGACAGGGAGAAGGAGCCGGAGAAGGAGAAGAAGAGCACTTTGCCCGCTTTGAGCTTGAATACTCAGAATCTGGAAAGAAAGGTCGACGACGCGCCTTTGCTTCTGAGTGCGACCGTGTACAATCCGAATGAAGAACAGACACCGCAGCCACAAGGCACTCCACAGACTGCATTGAAGGGCACGCCTCAGACAGCGAGGGCTTCTCATTCTGAGAGTCATGCATTCAACAGAATGAAGGACCACTCTAGGACGAGGAATGGCTCTCGAGACAGGAAGCCCAGCGGCCTTCAAATTCAGATGCCGTCCTTGGACCAGATCAATCTGCCTCAACTCACAGCTGGAAGTGACCGATCGGGCCATTTCCGTGGTCGCAACAGTGAATCTTCGTCACTCCACTCCGGCTCTACTGCTTCTGGCAAATTTCCTCTGAAGGATCGCCTACGTGAGATGGATGGAGAGAGCACTGGTCCTCTGACAGGGCGAAGCTGGGCATCGTCTGCCAAGTCTCCCAGCGTCGATGGTCGAAGCATGGATCAATACATCAGCAGTCTCGAGGTAGCCAATTTCGAGGCCAAGAAGAAGAAGGATGCCATTAAAGCTCGGAGCAAGGAGCGCAAGGCTAGAGCTCGAGAGATTGATGAGGCTTCCGCTCGTGGACGTACGAGCATGAGATACATTCAGCCTGCGAAGCGCTCTCCTTCGTCTCCTGTACCGATGTCGCCGGAAGACCTCCAGCAGTACCGCGACTCCCACACGAAGAGTATCGACTCTACCATCAACCTGAGCGTTACCGAGTCGAGCACTGACGACCGAGGTCCGTCGTACGGAAGAGCCAGGGGTGCATCTAAGGGCCGATCTGTTTCCAAGATTTCGGAAATGTCCTACAGAACTGTTCGTGAAGTCTCCCCAGACAATCGTACACGCAGGACATCTCGAAAGGGCAGAAGCAGGGCTGGTAGCAGAGCAACAAGCCCAGATCGTCTCTTGAGCCCCATCGAGGCTCGGGGTCGCAGCACATCAAAGGGAGCTGGTTCTCATGCAAGATCGCCCTCTTCCCCGCTTCCCTTCTCTCCCCAGGCTGAGCTGTATCGCGAGGGCCCGAGCCCCGACCCTCTCAGACTTGTTGCCGAGAACAAAGCTCGTCTCAGGTCCCGCCAGTCGTCACGACAGCGAAGCACCAGCCGCGTCCCTCGTGAGCGAGGCAGCTCTCGCTCTCGTATGGGTAGAGAGCAATCGCAAGATCGCCGAATGTCCGAGAGACCCTCCCACCAAGCTCAGCTGAGCGAAGCCAATCTCATGAGCCAGCTCGCCGCTCAAGAAAGGGGCAACTCTGAGCCCCAATCAGACGAAAACAACGGTCTCAAGCCTGTCAAGTCGATTCGAACCATCAAGAAAGAAGCCGCCGCACGTGAGCTCGAAGCCCGCCGTGTTTCTCTGATCGCTCACTCCCAGCAAGCAATCGCCCATCCTTCTGAGCTAGTCCGCCCCGGCATGCCCGACAGGTCCATCTCAGACATGACCAGCAATGGCGAGAGCCGCCGCGGTCAATGGACACCGCCTGGAGAGACATTTCGCGAAGGGGCTCCCAACCCCTACGAGCGATCAGCCTCGACAGGCCCCCTCCTTGGCCTTCCCGCCACACCACGTGCCATGAAGCATCCGAAGTACCAGCAAGGTCGTGACGACGTGCCCGCGATGCCGGCCATTCCTGACCAGTTCTATGCGACCGGGCAGCCCAAGTTCGAGCCCTCCCGCTCAATGTCCGCGCCCGTTCCGGAGCCAACAGACAACGGAGGCGTGCACCCAGCTTACCAGCGAAACATCCGACCTTCTGCCAACCGGCGACCGAGCTTCCAGCCGTTGCACGAGATCGGTAGGCCACGACAGGGGTCGATTGACGCCGGGAACGGACAGCACATGGGCAGCATCGACGGCGCGCTACACCCGATCATCGAAGGCGAAGGCGACAACGCAATAATCATTGTGCCCGAGACACGAACCCCAGGCCACTCGACCCCGACCCCGACTCCGCCACCGGCAATTCTTCCTCAACTCGCGCATTTGGCATCCGGGGGCGTGCACAACCCAGTTCCGCCGCCACCTCCACCTCCCCCATTCGCAGACAACGTCGCACACCACAGTCTAAGCTCCGGCTCCGGCGTCGGGACCATCAACATTTTAATGGACGACGACGAAGGGCCTTCGGCAAACATGACCGGCCCCCCCACTCTGCCAGCGACATCCTACACCCCCTCGCCCATCGCACGCGAAAATTCCGCGCAGGGCATGCATATCCACAAGGCTTTGCCTGCATCTCCTGCCCGTCGCACCATGAGTCCACCTGCCATGAGCCCGCCCGCAGCGCAGGTCGTTGATCCCATGGACGCAGTCCGCGCCGGTGCCGCGAGCCCACCTCAAAGCAACAGCGGGAATGGCAACCACAGGAGAGGCAGGAGCATTGATGGGATCGGCAGTAAGACGATGAGGGTATTCGAGCGCATGAGGAGCAACTCGCGTGGACGGAACGAAACGGCGATGAGGGAGCGCGAGAAGAAGAATGCGAAAAGTCCGAGATTGTTGACCGAGGGTTTCGGCGAGGGAATCCAGAGTGGGCTGCAGGCGGGCCAGAGAGCGCCGTACGAGTCCGCTGGATCCTATTTCTAGATGACGAACGAGGAGAGACATGCAACTGCGGAAGCGGAGGACGCAAGCTTGCTACGACGCGACGAATTTCTTTTGCCACATTGCACGCACATGGGAGATACTGTCACGTATCAACCACAACAACCACGACGGCCACCTGCATCTTCGTATCCGATCCTTCGATCATATCTCCACAGTCGCCAGTCCTTTTTGAGTCCTTTCAAACATCACAGCAAGCGTCGTCCTTGATTCGTTTACTGCATTGCGTTCATGCTTGGATTCCTGCGTGTCATCTGCTTATCGTTATTTGAGAGCTCCATTTCGGTAGTACAGATTGGCTGTACTGTTACCAACCATCGATAGTTTGGTCGGGAGGAAAAGAGAGACTACAGAACAGAAGAAGAGGCCTCACGGCTTGTACAGGAACTGGACTGGAAGAGAATAAGCGGAGAAGAACGGCAACAGGAAAGGGTAGTTGGTGTCAGCAGACTTATAGTTGTATATATTGCATGCATGGTCTTGAAGAGTCTTCTGTTCCTCGACGCGTTCTGTGTGCCGAACAAAACGGGCGGCAAGTGAGCTCCGCTGGCTTTCGTGCGAAGATCAAACGCGAAAAGGACTAAACCATGTAGCGATTGTAGAACTCATATCAGAACCTCTGAAGATATGCTTTGGGTCAACGAGCCAGGTATGATCGGGTCCTGGCCGCATGTGAAGATTCCTCGAAAGTGGTGCTTGTTCAATCTCACGAAGTCCACCCCTTTCTATCCTGCGCATACTTCTTGCACAAATCAATCACACCCTGCTCCCAGTTTCCATACACAACCCCCAATTCCTCTTTACTCCTCGTCGCATCAAAATCGAAATGACTCTTCGGATCCACATATTGTCCGGGGTTCCCTCTCGGTACATTCCTAACCCATTCTTCATCTTTAAACTCCCGATGGATCAGATCAGCCACCATCTGATAATCAAACGCCGCATTATGAATAATATATCTGTTCCCGCCCGCCTTGGGCGTCAACAACCCCTTCACATGCCCCTGCATGACCTCATCCAACGTACACGCCTGCGGTAGGCCCGGTGGGGGGATTTCTTTAGCATCCCCATCCATCATCCTGATCACCGGCGCATTCGTGAAGCTGACATCGGATTGTGATTTGGCGGTCCCCGCATACGCCCCGAACGTGTGTACGGGACAAATCGCAACGAGATCAAAGTGTCTAGGCCGCTTCGCCATGAACTCCCACGCCGCAGCTTCGGAAAGCTTCTTCGCCGTCGGATACACTGGGCTAAACCCAGTATGTTGAGCCGCCTGTTCGTACGTCATTGGATTCCAGTCGTTTTCTGTGTAGACGTGCCCCGGCCTCAGGAACCCGCCGTCGGACTCCGGGTGAAGCGGACTCATGATGGCGCCGACGCTGGACGTGAGCACCACACGTTTCACACTCGGTGTCTGTGCGGCTGCGTTTAGCGCTGAAAGACAGCAGTTGATGGCTGGATCCAGCATGTCGCGTTTCGCATCGTTGATGTGTGTTGTGAGTGGGGATGCGATGTGAAAGATTGCGGTGCAGGACGCTGCGGCGGCAAGGTAGGCGTCTGGAGCGGTGATGTCAGGGGTCACGAAGCCGGTTATTTGGGATCCGAAGGTGCCGGCCAGGTCGGTGATGGAGGACTCGCGACGGACGGCGGCGTGAATTTTGGTCCCGGGATAGAGAGCGAGGAGGTGAGCGATTATGCCGCCGGCGTATAAGGAGTTGGCGCCGGTGACGAGGATGGTGTGGTAGGTTGGGTGGGTTGCCATGATGAATCTTCACTGTGATCCGCTCTTAGAAGTATGACTTGAGGAACAACTCAGGAATGTAGAGGTTGGTGGTGCGGTGGTCGGGGCCATTATATATATTTTTGCTGAAGTTGATGGGAAAAGCACCTCCATTGTCCTGAATACTTGACATGATTATTAAGACTCCAATTAGCATGGCTCATTCGTTTCATCCTACACAATTAGCCATGCAGCTGAAGATGTCTAACGTCATGAACGTCACCGTATGTGTATAGCGAAAAGAGGTTCTTCTCGGGGGCTAACATGATGATTATCGGGAGCGGAGCCTTGAAACATGGAGTTGAGACTCTCCTCCGTGACGATCAGAGCTTACCATGGACCCCGCGGGCCTGAGCAGCCACATGGCTCGTGCAAGGCTGATGCAAATAACGCAAGACAACCTGATAAGCGAGAAGTAGCAGGCAAGAGTGAGATACTGTAACACAACGCGGACGCGGACATACTTAAAGCCGTGTGGCACAGCGCGCCGTCCATGACATAAGAATCGGTAGAGGAGGTTGACTGAACTGCCACTCCGCGGCTCGCTCAGACCGAAAGCCGAAGAGGGACCGAGGAGCGCGATGAATACCGTGGAGACTCATAATCGGAGTTGAGGTTCCAACGAAACCGACTGAACGAGCTGAGATGGCCAGCACGTGACGCCGGAGCAGCGTGGACTGCATACCGAGCGCAAATAGATCGTGAAAAGCGTTCGGTGAGAGGAATCAATTCAAGTACATGTGCAAAGCATGCCAGTGTCGCGATGTGAGTACTCTACAAAATGTGTGAATAATTCCATAACCAGCACCCACGCCACGCTTGAGCAAAGCCCACAGACGCGCCGAGAAAGTGTGATATTTCAGCACTTGATCAAGTTCCAATGTACAGTCTTTGTCCCTCGCAGTCCCATTCCCTCACCGCCATACCAAGTCATATAGTCATTCCGTATAGTCGTGTCGTCCCAATCATAGCAAACCTGTGCTGAAGCCACCAAATGTCGTCGGATTCCTGGATTGATCACCGTCTATCGTAACGCCTGCCAGCATATCATATGTGCTCCATCCAGGAGGCAGTGTGGTTGCGATCCCATTTCCAACCCCGTTCTCGGGCCCACCGAAGCTTGCAGTAGTCGAACTAGTCACTTGCGTGTCCATCAATCCAGAATACAGATCCGGCCCCATCAGACCGTTTCCATTGTTCGACATGGCTGAAGCGGCACCAGCATTGATGGGGCCATTGCCGTTGGGATGGACGACGCTATCTCGTTTCATCCAGCTGTCGAACAGCGTCGATTGATCCCGGATCCACCAGTCGCGTTGCTGCTCAAAGATATTGTCGTTCTGATGCGGAGCAAACATCGTCGTGGGCGAAGCCACGGTGGTGGATGCTTGCTTTCCACTCGAACTGGCCTGGGTATGAGCCTTCGGATGTGTCTGGCGGGACTCTGATCTGGCCGCGGTATTCGGGGCCGACATTTGAGATACCTGCAGCCCGTTCGGTAATTTCCAAATATCTTCGTTCCAGCTGGGATGCTGCTGGCTGGAAGCTGGCAGCGCTGATACCGGGAAAGACGCGAATTGTTGCTGAGTATTTTGAGATATTTGCGCCTGTAATGAGTTCTCCTGCATTTGCCGCAAGAGCTCCGCCCTTTGAGCGGACGAGGACGATCGACCGCGGACATTGCCGTGTACTTGCATCGGCACTTGTGCCTGTGGTAACGGTCCACTTCCATTGATCTGGCCGGTCTGGGTAGGCGAGCGTGTATGTTCTGCAGCTGCTGCAGAATGGAGAGAAGCGAGCGCCAGGGCATCAACACCAGGTGATCCGCCGTCAGACCTGCCATCAGGTTTGATCTTGAAAAGCTGGAACCTTTCATCTGCTCGGTCTAGCGTCTCCTGCGCATCGTCCGGCAGATCGATCTCCCATTTCTTGATTTGCTGTTGGAGGATGTTCAGTGTCCGCCTAGCACACAGCCAACATTCTGCAATCTCTTCGAGGTGCTTTAAGCCATGCGCCAAATCTCTCCGCGCATCCTTGTCCTGAAGGTTGAGGAGATGGATGGTACAGGCGGAGTGTGCGATATATACGACAATGTTGCAAACTTGTCTTAGTCCATGCGTCTTTTTGTACAGTCTTAGCAGTTTCGAAATGGCGGCTGCTGCCTGTGTACAGTGTCGTCGCGGTGATACGTGGGGTGGAAGGGGGGTATTGCTCTGGCTGTATTTGAGGAAGGGTCGGAAGAGATGTATAAACAGGAGGTAGAAGAACATGCTACAGAGGTTAGCGATCCTGACCGCACTCAAGACAGCGACACTTACTGCATGATCAGGACCTGGGGCAGTTGGCCCTCTTTGGCTTCAAACTCTTTTGGCAGATCTCTCCGCCACGCCTCCAACCTTGTGTGTAGGTCGCCCAGCTTTTTGAGCTCTGCTTGCTTTCCGAGCGGCTTCTCAAGCTGGTTTGGTCTGTAGAAGCTCAACGAAAGGTCACTGCTGATTTCGCAAAGCGCAGAAATCTGCAAAGCAATGGCCCTAGTTCTGGCAGGCTGCGAGTTGGTGGAGTTGTTCCCCGAATCCGTCCATGGTGTCCAGATTTCTGCATCTTCCTGCGGAAAGACATCAAATTTCTTCACAGTGATGTTGTCTAAAGCGAGCTGTGGCGGTCTTCCCAGATAATTTGACCAGCACCTGCGCGCCGTTAGTCGGGTGCGAATTAGTACGAGCACACGTACTTACTTGTCAAACAGATAGCAGCCCCAGAATGTCACTCTTCGGGCATCCGCTTCGGCATCCGACAAGCCGGCATTCGAGCTTTCGTATGGAAGGCCAAGATCCAAAGCCATTCTGAAGCTCATGCCGCTGTAGATCCAACCTTTGGCTTCTCGACCACAGCCAGCTTCTCGTACAGACATGAGAGCCAATGCTTGCACGGTCACTATCCGAGCGTTCTCGTACTCGTCGTGTTCCATGATTATGGTCTTACATTCTTTAAAGAAATGGTCTCCAGCGGTCGCTGAATCTTCAGGATCTGCTCGAGCGGCTGGCCACGAAGTGAAATGACAACCTAGCGCAAGCATAGCATTGACCAATAACTGCGAACAGTAGACTGTCTTGTTGGTCGGAACGGATGCGGGACGACCCTTCAGAAAATCCCGGAAGAACAGATTCCGCGAAAGAGTCGTGAAGTATGAATAGTGCCAGGTAAAATACATTTGAATGAGGTGTAGAATCAGATTGCCGTCCGTAGTCACTGTCGTCCAGGATCGTATCGCCTCTTCCTGGGTTGCGTATGGTCCTTCCTCCGTGTCCGAAAGCTCCCCGCTCGATTCGTTGTCGACGTACAGGAGGTTTGACGTCCCACCGAGGAATTGTATGGAGCCGTTCTCCAGGCGCAGTCCGCCCATCTTGCCCGACAGCTCTTTCTCGAACCGTGGAGGGTGTTGGCCTGGAGCGTCGGAGAGCATGGCCGAGATGTCTTCTTCCTCCTCTTCCAACTGCGCGTTCCGAGCCAGTATGCCGGATGCCACATCTTCCAGACTCTCACAAGTGCGAATTTGTTTGACAAGATCCAATACTTCATGCTCCGGGCAGTTGAGAATTCCCTCGATCAACACCCGTAACGTCGCATCTTGGGTCTTCGCACTGTCGATGCCCTTCTTGTAGACACCTTTCCGTCTGTGGTCCGAATTGGGGTCGTAGACGCATTCAGTGCCGTATACCGACGCACAGGCTGCACAGCTCGGCATGTTGCCGTCGCATTTTGACTTTCGTCGCCTGCAAGCTATGCATGCTGTGCTGACACACTTCCTCTTGACTCCGCCCCCGTCCTTGTTTCTGCTTCTGGTGTTGGACTTTGTGCCGTTCTCCTTTGGAGACGTTCCGACCGGCTCCGTCTTCATATCTGCCATGACGAGCGAGTCGCTGCGGCGGACCGCGGGCGGCCTTGTGCTGCCTGGCTGCTATCGTCTATTGTGCGATTTGGCTGGGAGTGGGTTGCGGTCACAAGGACGGCACTAATCGGACGGGAACAGCATCAGACTGGATGCACCTCTAGAAGTGCGGAGGCTTCAGATATGATCTATGGGACGGCAGGACGACTTCGAGATGCGGGCGGCGCGAGGTTCGGTCGGCGGCGTGGGGGAGTTGGAGTTCGGATGGATGGGATTCAGCCCTGCGCTCGAAGATGTCAGAATAAGTATTTGAAGAAGTGTAAGGCCGGGACTATCTGGCGGCGTAGGTATCGCATGGAGGGTGTGGCCGCCGCCAATGGCAATTCATGGCATACTGCGGCGACGGCGGCGAGAACCAGCAGGACAAACCTTCCGAGGGGCGGCCCAGAGTTTATTCGGCCATCACATAATCAGGCGTCCGATTTATCAAACTCAAAGCTAACCTCTGTGTCGCTCGTCGTCCATGTTTATCGCTGTTAGCTATCATTTTCATCTAAGATCGGGCACTAATGTCTTCTTACGGCCGACTTGGTTGTGCAGAGACTATCTTGTGAAGACGATTGGGACTGTCATGTCGAGTGTTTGGAGCGAGTCATCTGCTAACGCGGTGCAAACTGCGGGATGGCACTCACACCATTTGATAAGGACCGCTGATAAGAGCTTTCGGCTGGCGTCGTCGAATTGCAGGCGACCAAATGTCAGCTCTTAGCTCCAGCACCGCGATGTTCCCCACACCCCGCAACCTGGCCTACAATCTTGGTGGGCTTCGAAAAGTGCTTCTGCATAATTGCTCAAGGCCCTGAGCTAGATCATGGTTGCTGTTTATGCAGACAGAAAGCTTGTACACCTCCCTCAGGAAAGTATACCTCGGTGGCGACGTTGTAGGGCTCTGCTTTATTAGTCTAACCAGATGATTAGGGTCTTCACATCTGCCACACTGAAGTGAAGATCTATTGTCTCTGTTCGGCTATCATCAAAGGCTCTTCGGCCGTGTGCTTGACCCGAACCCGATTAGTCAATTCAAACGTAGATTATTTGAAATTATGCAGCGGAGGCAACAGATGTGCGTTTCAATTGTCATTTACAGCACTTGTGTGAGTACACATGTAGCTAGTCGCGAGAGCAACAATATCAGTGCTTGCTGGGAATTTCTGCGGCACGGCACTGTCAACATGCATCATTGCCCATACGTCTTCCCCCTTGGTTACATCTGGGCTCATGATGGCTGGAACAACGACAAGCTGGCAAATTTAGTAGTACCTATACAGGTCCGAGCGTGAACCCATTAAGAGAGGTGGCAGAGAATAAAACCTTCCAAGCACTTGAACCTAGTATAATCCACAAAACGACGCCAGTCAGTGCAAGTAAAGGCTCACCTCTGAAACTTCAGCGATCTCACCTCGCTGTCCGCAGCTCCTTTCTTCCCCGGAACACTACATTCATGCAAAACGCATATTTTGTCAGAAGTCTCCATGCGCTCGACGAAATTCACTGCAGCTGTGGGTGGGAGCCCTTTCAAAACGTATCGAGGAATCAAATCTGCGAAGGTCACTCTTCTCTGGCAGAGGTAACGAAAAGCTCTTCCGTCCAACGACTCCACAGGCGACCTGTTCTGTCCCGGTCACCAATAAAAGTGCTCCACAATTCGTTTGGATGAGGCCTCGAGACGTCTCGCCATCCAGCAGACTCGATCCATTCTTGTGGGACCGCACCTGCGATGGACGACTCTGCCGTATGGATAAGCCTCTCGAATACGAAGTCTTGACCGACGGTGTCATGTCTGATGAATGCCATGGCAGCTCCACCTGATACATCGCGCACTGCGAAGCGCTGTAGAGCTTACGCTGAGCTTCATGTGGGCCAACCAGCGGATCAGCGTTGACTTCATTATAGACTCAGCTGTTGCCATGGGAAGTCTGACCGAATGGCGCGCCCTTGACTTCTCGCATCTAGGAAGGTAGTGATTTCGATCCGTTGGTGCCCACGGACGAAGGATGATATTCAGAGGTGAGCTACCTAGCCTGCTGATGATGAGATGATCTCGTGGCCAAAGCAAGAAGGTCTTTACAGACTACGCCGCACCACCACCTGGTTGCAGGATGCCAGGATTCCACCCAAAACACGGGCATTGCGGCGTAACCGGAGTTCTTCAGAGAGCCGCAAGCGAACGGTGCAATCAAAAACGGCCATAAGAAACGAAGTTGCATCCATGACGCTGGCCAGAATCCGGATTTTGGAATTACCGTGCCTTCTCGCGAACCGACGAACCATGGAGCGCCTTTCGAGAGCCTCTTTCCGACCTTCCCACGTGGAGCGCACGGAATTCAGCAGTCTCAGGCTGAATACCGAGTTTTGAAGGTCTCATTCCCTGAAGATCTTCAAGCAGGAACATGCCATGCCATACAATCTGACATTTCTCTCGTTCCGATCCAGTGCCGTCATACTGTGAGCTACCAATACGACTGCTTCACTATTGACTGCACACGTATATATAGCTTCCCGTACCTCTCTGTAGCTTTCTACCCAGCAGCAGTCTCACAACAAGCAAATCCCCTCGGCCATTCAGCCTTTTGTCACGCAGCTCATCCGAACTACCCCCAATACGCGAAGATGCTAGCCAAGGCTTTCATCCTCATCTCCTGGGCCGTCATGGCTCTGGCCTTGCCCCAGGAGTTCCCCTGTTTCTATCACTGCCAAGGAAATGCCCTTGTAAGTGCCTCTTCAGCTTTGAGAGGGTTGTTCTCTTTCCAACTAACCACATACCAGGTGTACTGTGACGGAACCAAGGTGGAGTGCATCGACAGCACGTGTGAGGAGACCATCAACATTGCTGGTGGCGCTCAGTGTATCCGAGGTTGCAATAAGCGTGACCTCGACGGCCGCCAGGTTTGCTAAGCAATTCATGAAGTTGCGCGTCCTTTGGGGATTCTCGAGGAAGATGCGTGATCTGTTGAGCTTGCGTAGCCGTGAAACACAACAGCGAGCCGTCACCAGCGGCCTTGACCTCTGAGTGAGCTTACTTCGTCCTTGAGGCCATAGCATATACCAAGAAATGTCATCTCAGCGTTCTGCGACGATGACAACAAAGTTAGTTTGATTCAGACATCTAGAGTCCAATATCAAAAGCGTGATATGCCTGCTCAGGCGTGGCTACAGACGGAGAACATATCAGCTCGCGCTCCATACAGCTCGCCACAAATCACAGTGTCGCAAAGATGCCGAGATCTCAAATGGCGCACCATAGCCTGCAAAAACATCACTCGAGCAACAAAGAGGTCCAACAATGCTCGGTAGTATGTATACAGCAATTTGTGCCCGGGTGTGCAGGATTCCGCGTCCGCCAAATCGGGAATATTGTGCAACGCCATGACGATCTCCCCCACATCGCGTAGCAGAAAGCTTCGTTCATCGTTCAATTGTGAGGACTGTTTCGACCCTTGGCCAAACAAGGCAATATGCTGTGCCGCATTGCTCCAAGCAGCTCTCGAATACTGCTGAACTCTACTTCTTCACGCGATCTACCTTGACAAGATAGCAAGAGCATCTCGACCTATCTCCATTTCCAATCTATTTTCTTTCCCTCCCATTCATCTTGTTCCTACTCTTTTCTAAAGCTTTGTGCAATTCTCTCTCTCTCTCTCTCCTCCCCCCCTTCCCATATATCGACATGTCGGAGCTTCACCCGTCCTACGACATCCTCGTAATTGGCGCCGGCATCTCTGGCATAAACGCCGGCTACCGCTTCCAAACACAGCTCCCACACCTGACCTACACGATCCTCGAGCGCCGCGACGACATCGGCGGAACCTGGTCCTTCTTCAAATACCCCGGAATCCGCTCAGACTCCGACCTCTACACCTTTGGCTTCGCGTGGGAGCCCTGGGAGACCAACAGTCCAATCGCAGACGCAGAGAGTATCGTAAATTACGTACGGAGTGCGGCGAAGAAGTACAGGATAGACAAGAAAGTCAGATTTGGTTGGGAAGTGTTGGAGATGGATTGGCGGGGCGAGGAGCAGGGGTGGAGGGTGAGTGTGAGGCACGTCAATTCCGGTGAGGGGCGGACGGTGAGGTGCCGGTTCCTGGTTGCGTCGACGGGGTTCTTCGATTACAAGGAGCCGCGCAAGACGAGCATTCCAGGTTTGGAGAAATTCAACGGACCGGTGCTGTATCCGCAGAATTGGCCCGAAGATTTCGATTACAGTGGGAAACGAATGGCAGTAATCGGCTCCGGCGCTACGGCCATAATGATCGTCCCGGCGGTGGCGAAGAAGGCATCGAAAGTCATCATGATCCAGCGGAGTCCGTCGTACGTGCATTCGTTAGTGACGAACAGTCCCACAGATAACGCGATCCGAGCCTGGCTTCCGAGGACGTGGGCAAGTTTTCTCCTTCGCTGGAAATACGAGTTTCTAGCTCACGCATTCTTCCTCTTCACGCAGTGGTATCCCGAAAAGGCAAGAGAGTTCTTTTTGAAAGGTGCAAAAGCACAGTTGCCCGAGAACATCTCGTGGGATCCGCATTTCAAGCCGAAATACAAAGTATGGGATCAGAGGCTGTGCGTCTGCCCTGACGGCGATTTCTACGAGTCGTTGCGCTCGGGCAAAGCGGATGTCAGGACGGGCGCCATCAGGACCGTGGAAGCTGACGCTGTGGTCATGGACTCGGGAGAGAGAATCGAGGCAGATGTCTTGGTTACGGCAACGGGCTTGAAGCTTCAAATGCTGGGCGGCGCGAAGCTGACGGTGGATGGAGGTGAGCCGATTAATGTGGGCGATCGCTTTATGTGGCGAGGAGCAATGCTCCAGGGCGTCCCCAATGCCATGCTCGTCATCGGATATTTCAATAATTCGTGGACGCTTGGAGCGGAATTGGCGACTCAGATCTTCATCACGACGATAAAGAATGCGATTAATCGAGGTATGACCAGCTTCACGCCCACGATACCAGCTGAGGACGAGGTCACGATGACAGTAAGGCCTCTGTGGAATATGACTTCGACATATCTGCAGAGTGGGGATGTGACTTATCCGAAAGCTTCCATTGCAGCGCCGTGGTCGATGAAGAATGACTATATGAGGGATTGGTGGGCGTGGAAACGGAACGATCTGTTCACTGGGATGGTCTTCCACAAAGGTCCAGTGCCGGTGGAAGATAAGAACTAAAGATTCAATCGAGATTTAGGGCATTCAAACACTGTGTATATACCGTTGGCTTCTATGATCTCGTCCGGCACAAACCGAATTTACGGCCACAGCGTCTCCTCCGTCCACTTTCCCTCTCCGCCCTCCGTCACAAACTTGTACAACTTCCTATGCGCCTTCTCCGGATCACTCAAATCCGTCGACTCGACCTCATCCGGCCGAATGACCACAACCCTAAAATTCTTCCTCGCAATCTCGTCATCCAAACTTTCCACCTTCTGTCCCAGTTTATGCTCCTCAGCTGCCTGCCCCTTTTTCGTCCCCGGCGGAGGATTCTTCCACGTGCCCCTCATCCCCGGGCTACAATTCCCAAAATGCCCCGTCAACTCCCTCCCCCAACTCCAACCCTCCGTCTTCCCTTCCATACCACTCACGACCCTCATGCGTTCGCCGACGGCGCTCTTGACCGTCCTCGTCCCGCTCGTCCCGGACTCGTCTTCAATGTCCCTATCCACGACATACGCGCGCCCTCTGATCCGCCATTGGACCATGATGTCGTTCTCCTTGCCCTTGACCCACCACACCGCCTCCACCGGCCCGCCGCCTCCGGACCCCTGTACCTGCTCCTCTTTCGTGGCCTTTCCCTCGGAGCTCGCAAACAATTCTCCCACCTTCTGCATCCGCACGTCGGTCGTGAAAGTCGGCAGGTCACTTTCGTAAACCCTCTCGTTTCTCGGCGCATCGTTGTGTTTGTTCTCCGGCAACTCCGCCCACATGCCGCGGAAGATACAGTATCTCGCACGGGGCAGGTAGGGGACGGGAGCATCGTGGCCGTGTGGGCCGGGACCGGTGTTGGCCGCGGAGACGAGGGACGTGTCCGGCACGGGCGCCAGGGTTGCGAGGACGAATTCGGGGGAGGGCATGTGGTTGTTTACGTGGTCGAGGAATTGCGCTTTCCACGGGGCCGGGGGTGTGGTTAGCTGTGACGTTGTGGCAGACATTTTGCTGGTGCTGCTGAGGGGTCGAGAAATGGGTGTCAGTTGGGGTGTGAGACCCTGGAGGCGGCGGAGGAGGGATGGTGCTCTTTTGGAAGCTATGGTGGCGGCGAGCAGGTTTATTGGTCGAGTTGAAACGCAGAAGAGTCGGCAATTGGGTATATTAATTGAGATAGGAAAGGAGAGACAAGACGAGCAGTTTTGAATGTGAGGGACACAATCTGGTATGAATGACCGCAAGACTCTGAGCTTGAAAGTCTTTGACATCATTGCTGCTTTCAGTCGGGGAGGACTCCGCCGATTGAGTTGGCATGCTGCCAAATCCGGACGTTAGCTGACCTGACTGTTCATTCTCAAACCAATGTCGGTGATAAGCTATGGTCTTATACGCATTAATACACATAGTTACTGCAAATCCGAAGTCGAAAAGTCGTCACGAGCATATGACGCAATCACGAGGTCAACACATGTTTGACTTCAATGTCAATTGAATTCAGTTCAGACACTCAAGATGCCTTGATGGGCTATGTACGGAGCAAGCTCAACTCGCTGCCTGCCAGAGGGTACTCCTCGCATTCCATCTTCACCTCTGCTCGCTGCTCAGCAGTCGAGATCCGCGAGGTTTCCGAGCAAACCAGTTGCCGGATGGGGGGAATGACATGCCCCACTTGTGCGCTCTGCTCAATTCACGTCCCGTTTCATTATCATTTGTAAACCAGCTTTGATTAACCTCCTCAGAAGTCCTGCGACGCCATGCGAACGGTCCCCGCCGGAGGTGACCAACGACAAAACTCAGCACAGCTGGGATTCGTCGTTGCACTGCTAAGACGATCACTCTACCACGGGCAGAATCACCCATCGAAGCCTCTCCAAGCCAAGTACCGCTGTTGTTGTCGCTCTTCCCCTTTCGATCCTTTCAAGGCCGGTTTAGTGTGTGTCGATAAGAATCGTGTCCGTGTAGAGTCCTCATTCGTCCAATCATAGACCGTAACGAACGAGTGCGCGTTTGGACGAGTCGGCCACCGTCTTCCAGAGACGCCAGTTGGTTCTCAAAACCAAAAATGGCAAATGACATTGGTGTTGGCTGGCAGCTGATGTGCAGAAGGTCTGACCGCGATTGTCCTTGTTCCCCTGGTCTATCTATCCCTCGGAGCGACGCCTGGACTTGCCAGGATCGTTGACTCTCCGTAGCGGGGAGAGGGGGTCAGAACTCGTCAGCCAGGGTCAAATCCGCCAGCATCAATGCTGCACAGTCTGGTGTGCACCAATTTTTTCGTCGAGTTGTTGTTGGTTGAAATTCCAAAAATCCGCGAATTATCGAAACAGAATATGGCCGTGGGGCCGTTGATCTTATAATCTGTGTTGTAGTTGGTCACGAAACCTCCCTGCGATCGCGTGTGGCGGTAGGTAGTTGGAAATAAACCCATGTAGTAAAGACCGGAAAATGCCACAAAAAAACAACGCTCGCTAAGCATACGCAAAAAGGAAAAATGACAAAAGTTGGAAATGATGAGTAGTGATGGTGGGTGTTGTTCCTTGATCCATGTCGCATGATTCATGATGGCTTCAGTTCGGAGGCGTGATGTCGAGGATGAGAAGTGAGGTCGTTCCTTCGTGCCGAGGAGATGGCTTTCGGACGATCATGAGTGAGACGCTTGAGGGGTTTGCCACGTGATGACCCACCCCGGCGAGCTAGTCAGATCGGAGAGGCATAGATCATGGGTTGCATGAAGTTGGCATAGCCAAAGTCGCCTCCCATGTTACCCATGCCGTTTGCGAACTGATCATAGCCGCCGAGGGAGGTGACGCCACACTGTCCAGCAAGCATGCTTGGGAACTGCAGTGGCATCGAGTATGACTCACATGTCGCTAACGATGCTGGAAAGTACTCTGGTGATGTATAGCACTCTGTGGGAGTGTAGACTTCCTGAGGGCTATACGGTGGAGAGTACTCGGCCGACAAGGTTGGCGATATTGACTGTGGTTCACTCATGGGTAACGACCAGTTGGAAGGGTACGTCTGTGAAGGACTCGGGCTGTTAGACACCGCTCGCCAGTGGTCCTGGGAGGCTTGCTGCTGTTGGTGCTGTTGTTGTTGTTGCTGCTGCTGCTGCTGCTGGTGATGCGAAGCAAGCGACGACGGCCACCAGGTCTCCGGACCAGTTGAACTGGGCAAGATGGGCGCGGGACGGACGACAGCAGGGGCAGGTGGTGGAGGCGGCATTAGAGGAAGAAACATGCCAAGAATCTTGGTCTTCACATCCTCTGCAGCGCCTACCAGAAGCTCTCCACCGCCGTCCTCTTCCAGGCCTTCGAGCGCATTCGCCTGTGTTCGGAAAACGAACTTGTTGATGGCCTGGGCAAAGTCCTCCTGCAACTTCTTCAACTGAACCTCCTTCTCATTCCAGTGGTGGTGGGCAGCGCTCTCGTCGACACTGTAGATGTCTTTGTGGTATTCGATCAGAGATTCGATCGAGTCCGATGTGACCTTGAAAGCCACCTCGTTCTGTGATACCATGTCGACGTGTACGACGTAAGCCTCGACGTGTATCCACTGGTAGTTTGTCAAAGCCTCCACCAAAGGATTTTCATCCTTGTTCAACTCTGAGTCGGGAGCCTTTGGTAGTAGGAGCGAGCATAGGGTCCAGATGGCTGTGGGTGCCGACAAAGTCTCGGTGAGACATCTGTGGTGTTGCGCGACACTGTTGAGGGGTCGTTTTACTCGGTTCGTCCTCTTCAGTGTCTGTGTCAACCAAGGCTCTGGCTTCTTTCCCAGGACGATGGTGGGCGACGCCCTTGGCGCATGCGCTTCCGCCGATTTTGGTAGTAACGAAGGGGGCATGACGAATATGCTGAGGTCGTCTAGGTCGTGCGTGTGATGCGACAGTCGTACAAGGGCCGTAAGCTGATGCGCGGACAGGATTCAAGGAAACAACGATGATAATGATGGAAAAAGACCGTGGGTCCACCTCGAGTGCCGATGCTGGGGAGCGAATTGTCAAAGGTCGGCGATGTGTGCGGGACGAAGAAAGGAATGTCGAAGGCGAGAGAATATTAGAAAGTCACCGCGGGCGGAAAGGAGGATGGGGGATGGAATCGAGGTGGAGGGTGAGGAGGGAAAAGAGCGGCGACGATGGTGGGGAGGATAAGCCTTATGTGAGGAGTCGCTTGAGGCCAGAGGCGCCCGGGGTTGCACTTGGTTGCAGTGCAGCGGCCAAGACCGGGGCGGCTGTCTGGCTGTCTTCCTCTGCTGACGGCGAAATCTGAACTCTGTGTGCCGGCCGACTGTATGTAGCTTTTCTCCTTCCGTTTTATCGCGCACCTGCAGTGAAGATCGTCTGCTGTGAGGAGTCGGTCGGTTGTCTGTCTTGTTTTGTCTTGTGCATTGGTCTGACAATCCAGGGACGTTTGGCTGCTAAATAACATATCAACGAGCATCACAAATGACAGACACCGAAATAGAAAGACATCAATCGGGAAAGAACAGGCATGCTCAACTCAGTGACTGCATCGCCAGGCGACTCGCATGTCCCCGACCGCCCGGAGTGGCCGTCGCTCTGCTTTGCTGTGCTGTGTCCATCCGGCGTAAGGTCTGTCTACCTGCCGAGCTGGGAGCAAAAGGCGCTATTGCTGCACAGCCTCGTGCGTGCTGGCTCTTCCACGACCGGCTTCCAACTTCCTTCTGGTCCCTCGTGCACCAGCTCGAGCTGGCCTTCATGCACCGGCCGAGATCCACAGGAGCCCCGTCGCATGTCACGGTTGCTTCGTCAATCGCTCCCGTGAGCCGCCATCCCGGCCTCTGGTACCTGTCCCCAGATTCGTTGCTTTGAGCAGCCTTTGATCCTGAACTTGCACTTCACGGCCACTCAGTGATCCTGGGCCTCGGCAGCCTGGCGCCTCACGCGACGGGTCTGAGACGGGAGCTACGTATGCTTGTGGAGTTCACCTTCTCAACATGTCACAATTGCCCTGCCTTGCTTTGATGGTCCCATGGTCTTGATCTGGTCACGAGATGCATGATGATGATGATCCTGGAACATGATCGCATGTTGTGTGCCCATGGTCGGCGGCAAGAGTGCCGACACGATGCCACGCCGCAGGTATCTGTCACGCCTCGTATAGATGCATGTTGGCTTTGGAAGGCTCCTAATGTGACCTCTCCTTAGCTGAGACTGCTCAGTCGGTACTCAATCTCCACTCGATAGGGAGAAGCGCCAAAACTTCTCGAAAATCATCATCAGGGGCTGCACACCCTCATTTCCTAAGATTTTGTCCGCCGCCATGGGCAGACTGATGAGACACAGGTAGACTTCCCGCAGCAGGCAAAAAGTGAGACGAGCGCATGACCAGTCGATGCTCTGTCGCTGAGTGTGTCCCAAAAGGTGAAAAAGGCCGTCTTGGAGGACTTCTCAGCCGGGATTCGTCAGTGAGCGTTGACCCGTGCGCAAAGTCTGGCGTTCACATCCCTGCTATCGCGACTGATTGGCTACCGCGGGGCCACCGCTTGCTCGGATTCCACGTTTTTCCCAGTGGTCTCGTCGCGGTTTTGACGTTTGGTAGCGCCCTGAATCAGCACAGCGCTTGGATGTGAGAGAACGAGCTCATTTCACGAAGCTGCAGCGGCCATCAGCGACCGTCTCGAAACAGAGGCTGCTCCGATCACTCACGTTCACAGCACATTGTCGGCGTGTCGCGCGGGTGTGGCAGCACGGCGATTGCGGAACGGAGGCGGGCGACGACATAGCGCAGCAAGGTCAAGCAAGCAACAACGTTTGCGCGTACCATGGAGTAGCTTCGTGATCGTAGCACCGTATCCGGCGAGTTCTCAGCATGAGTTGGGATTTTGGGCGATCAGGAAATTTGTGGCGAGTGAAAAATTCGACGCCACAGGTACGTGGTGAGCTACGAAGAAGCTTTCGCAGGCTGCCGGAAAAGAAGCGTCGAGAATACGTCAGCGAACAGCGCAGACGCCGCGTGTGCTTTCTCAAAATAGTCTAGTGTTTCAATCGCCACTGATCACCGCCTCGTGTGGCTAGTGAGCACTCCCGACGAGCTTCTGAGCTTGAGCTTATTCGTATTTCTAATCCTTCATGGCACGCCAGCTTGAGCCTCATTCTCGAAAAAGCAACATTCTCGATTTGCTTCCTTGATCGACGTTGTACAGCATCGTCAACCACTCGGCGTGTCCGAACGGTAGCTGCCTGTCAGTGTCGAGACCATGACATTCATTTCTCCATAGCTCGAATCCATTTTAGAAACCGAAGAATTTCACCACTCATGGTGCCTAAATTTACTGCAACGCACGCCGACGCACAGATCGCCAAGTTCCGGCATTTTTGCCGAACCCAGTGACTTTTCCAATACGTTGTGAATCTAAGATCTAGACTGTGGCTATACCAGCCGACAACTCGGCAAGATCTGGTGCCCAACCACGGTCATGCAAGCTGTATGGAAGTGCTGAACACCGGCTTCAACTTTTCGCCCTCTCGCTTACTCAATTATTTGCGCATCTGCTTTCCATTTCTGGTCATTGACAACTCATTCACCTTCTCATTCGATGCCTTTCCTCGTCGTCGAGGACCATCTAAGCTGAAGCCCGGCGTCATGGCGCCCAGGTCATAACATACTCAGATCGAAAGCCACCTGTCGACTTCACAGCCTCAAAGAGTTCCGTGTTAAACAATCTGTATGACTAACACTGCTTCAATCGGTATCTTGAGGCGTTGCCCTCATGCAGCAGGATCGCCGTGGCCGCATACCAAGGACCAATGCTTTCAGGACACCACAGTCCAGGCCAAGGGGGGACCCGTCCTCCATTACTATCGTTCCACACCAAGTGGCTGTGCACGGAACAAGGTATAGACAACCTGTCAGATCTCCAGAAGACCGATTCGATGTATTGACCAGCACTATCTGCTTTGCTGGCATATTCTGTCGTTCGGCTTTGATCTTGCTGGCCCCGTAATCGAACGGCTCATGATTGTAAGGTCCAGTCATATTCAACCTCTCACCATCCCGACCACGAAATCAAGTCGTCGTTGACACGGCAAGTTCCAGCCAATCGGTAATATCGTATACGAGGGCACATCCCCCGCTAATAACAGCACATTCGACTATGTACTGACCACCATCAAGCGAGGGCCAGCCTATGACCATCCCGGAATCGACGCTTTCACTCCAACGGATGAACATTCGGATCCATGTGCAGCTGAAATGGCGAACATCGGCTTCGCAAGTTTGTATCAAGGATCCCTGCGTCCCGCCGGTCCTGCCTCTTGTGGTCCATGCCATTAGGTTCCGGAGAAGGCCGCCAGGGGACCCCGTTACTTCTCCCTTGTGACGCCGCACCAACCAAGTTCAAAGCGAGCAGATCATGGCCACCACTCAGAACTCACCGGCACCATTCCTGACCACCGCATAGCCAGGTCTCGGGACGACAACGCAAGTTTCCGCAATCTCCTCGAAAAAGATTTCCAGGTGACCAGCCGCCTGTTCCAAAGATCGACTCTATCCTGCCCCTTCCAATCGCCCTCCGCGTCTGCAGACGTCACCAACCCGGTTTCATCTCCTTCGTCTCCACTTGGGTTATACGCCCAGTCGCTGGCATCCCAGCACGTCTCAGAGATTGGCTGTCACTCGGGATAACAGCCCTGGCCATGTCCATTGTCCATCAAGCCCAAGCCGAGGTTTGTCAATGGATCCAACGGACCGAGTCCCGGCCCCAAGCTTCTCTGGCTAACTTTGGTGTGATTCGAGACAATCGCCTGCAAAAGCTGCTTGTTCGTGTCGAGAGGAGCATCCGTTTGCGTTGCCACCGAGCGTTCGGTCGTGCAAAGAAGAAAAATCGCGGGCAAGAGATTGAACAACCTAGAAATAGATTTTATCTCACACAGTTACACACCCACATTCTCCCTCTCCGAGTCGTCATAAATATCGGAACAGACCGTACCTGCCGGGTACAGCATAACTTTTTCCCGAAGAAGCTTGACATCTCCTTCATCCGTCATATGCGTCGACATTCTCCCCTCTCCTCGGTCCTCCTTCCATTCCTTACACATCATCAGACAGAACGTGGGCATTGACGTTGGTAAGCCGTGACACAAAGACAATTCCCCTCGCTAGAAACGCTCCTCCAAAATACCTCACATCCGTCAGGTTTGCTCTATGCTGACTCTTGTATTCCAAAAAATCCCCATCCATGCGTATACCCTTTCCATTGAATCCTTGGCTTGATTTTCAAAATGTTCAAGCCTGCGTTCGAGCCAAAATAATGTCCAAAAGGTGTCCTTGCTTGCTTCCATCTCTTGGAACCGGCTCCCTAACATTGCCCACGTTGATGCTCGCGTTATGTATTCCAAAAGTCCAATCCACCATTACCTTCCCCCGTACCGTCTCCTGCCACACCCATCATGTTCCCAAATCCCATGCCTTCCGCTTGTCCACTCGCCGTATACTCCGGCTGCACCAAATTGATAGGTGGAAACAGGTGAAACGGCGTCAACCACGCCCCGGCCGCATCCCCAAACCCATGATTCCCGGCATTTCCTGCACCCCACTGCTTATCGCCGCCATTCAGGTTCTGCCCGTGGCCAGCATTCAGTGCGCCGCCCAGGTTCATATCCATGTGCGACGCAATACTCGAGTCCAACGCACTAGTACTAACCCCCATCCCCAACCCGGCCGCCCCAAACGCGCCCTCCGCGCCATTCGCACTCGGGCTGCCGGCACTGTGCTGAAAAGCATGCTCAAAACCCAACGTCGGGTCCTGCGCGTACGCGCCATAGACCAACTGTCTATCATACGCCTGCATCGGCAACCGCGGGAATCCGTTCACAGCCGGACCAACGTGGTTTGCGAACGTGGCCGCGATGTTGAGGTCGTGATACGGGTTCGAGACTGCAAATTGAGTTCCGGCCGTGGGATCGGGGAAGGAGGGTGGGGATTGGGTTGCGTGCATGCTGCGCGGGGTGTGGGCGAAGTTGACGGAGGAGGCTGTGTCGGACGGCGTGGGAGTGCTGGCGAGGGCCATTGCGTCGAGGGGGATATTGGGTTTGGCGGTGACTTGGGATTGAGGTTGAGGTTGAGCTGGAGGTGTATTTGGAGAATGAGTCTGGGTGGTCGTGTTGATGTTTGTGCTTGGTTTATGGTGGTGTATGGATTTCCCTCTCTTGGCGGGACGATTGGGAATCTCGGCTGCAAGCAGCTGTGGGGATTGAGATTTCTTCGAGAACCAGTCGCCCACGCTCTCGAGGTCGGGTTTCGACGCCAGATTCGTGTACCGCTTGTTCTTGTTCGTCGGCGACGCAGGATGCTTGCAACCCGCGTCATCGATGACCGCCGGCGGATGCTCGCGATCCTGCATGTCACCGTACTCGAAGAAGCTCTCGTCGTTGCCGAGCGTCTTGATCGAGTCTCCGAGTCCGGGTCGAAATGCGTCGGCGTGCGTCTTGTACATGTCCTTGACCGATTCGGTCATGTAGTGGATCATGCTCCAGTACTTCTTCATGCGGTTGAGATGACGCATGTTGATGCCGAGAGACGCCTTGCACGACTCTTGGAGCTGCTTGTTGCCGGAGAAGACGCCCCAGATGTGCACGGTGGACGACGCAAATGTGCAATAGCATGCGAATGGGGCGGTGAGCTGTCCGTCCCGACTATCCTCCAAGATCTTCGAGATCTTGGTCGCGGCGTGTACCGCCGACTTGCGCGCTTCATCACGGAAGCCGTCCGGCATCTGTGGCGGCAGCTTCGCACCCGGAAACGCCGGAATGGTGAATTTGTGCAGGAAGAGAATGATCTGCTGGTACACGATATGCATGAAAGCAAACTGATTTGCCAGCTTCTCTGCTTCGTGATTCCGCAGGTTCTCCGCCGAGTAGCGCATGTGTGGTTGGAGTTCTTTCCAGAAAAGACAGACTTTGGCACGCAGCTTGATGAAGTCGGATTGCGGATCCCACGGCGGTCGTGGATCGTCATGCATGCGGCCCGAGTTTGTGTAATGCACGACGCGGCCCCACAAGACCAGAATCTTGACCAGATATGCTGCCACGCCCATGTTCTCCTTGGGATCCAAACTTCCGACTTGGTCTTCGGGCGGGAGATCGACCGTTCCAGGGTCGCCGTTGACGTCTTCCGTCTGGCCCGGGATCTCCAACTGAAAGAACTGCTCTTTTATGGGCAGTTGAATGTTGATGTTCGGAATGTGGTCGAAGCTGGGCCGTTTGGTACCGGACGAATTGAAGCAGTCCATGAGAAAGCAGGCCCACATTGTCCGCCTGCGGATTTCTTGATCTGTGAAGCTCAACTCGGGCGACATGAGCTGCTCTTTCTTCTTCTTGACTCCAGGCGGACCCTGCTCCGGATCTTCGACCGTCTCGTGGTCGATTTCCTGGTTCAGATGCAAGGCGTAGCACATGCGCATGGCGATGCCTGCATACATCCACGCTCGGCCGCCCTGACAGCTGCCAAAGTCGTACAACGCGAGCAGTGTGACGACAATGACGATTGTCATATTCGGTTCGCCGAAGCTCCTAGATGCGATCCTTCGCGCCTCGTGAGCCCACTGCTCGCCACGTAACGATGGGGGCTCGCCGTTGAAATACGAATGTGTCGAAAAGCGAGCAGATATGGAGCACACGGCCAGCATCAACACGGGCGGGATGGTGCCTGCACGCAATCGGCGCATGAAAGACGGCTTGTGCAGGAGATGATAAGGCTGCCCATAACAAAAGTCGAAGTAGGCCTCTGCTAGATGTTCTTGTATTTCCGCAGAAGGCAGATGCTCGACTCCTTCCATCAGCGAAGACGTGTCCGACTTGTCCTTGTGAGCTGGAAGATGCAGCTTCGAAGGGTCCTCCGACTCGGACGGCGCAAAAGCCTCCATGGCAGCTCTCTTCTTGGATTGATTCTTAGTCTTGTCGGCGTTTGGCGGTTTCACGCTTGCTCTTCCTATTATCGAGACTTTGCTCGACTCGGACGACGGGATGAGCTTGATGACCCGCTCCTCCATGCGTTTCAACCTCTTGTCCAGCATCGTCATGTAGTCTGTGCGGGGCGTCGCCTTCCTCTGGGTGACCTTGTACACACATGGTATCCTCGCCCGCAAGCAGTGCTTGCACGAAGGCGTTTCTCCCGAACATCGCACCTTTTTCCGCCGACAGCTCTTGCAGGCCAGCGGCAAGCGTTTACGTTCCTTTCCAGCCTTGGTCTTGAGTTCGCTCCACGCCGGCGCGGCGGTGGGCGTCGCATTGGATGCATCGAGGTCATTCGTCTTGGATTTCGTGCCGGGAGTGCCGACGTTCTTGATGCTGACGGGAGCCGCGCCGGCTGCGGGGGTGAGCGAGTGCATGCTGCCGGGGACGGAGCGAGGGTGAGACGAAGGATTTTTGGGTGGCATGGTCTATTCGACGAGCAGAACTGCGCAGGTCGATGCGTGGAGTCCTGCCCTTGTCGTTGCGGCGATGTCGGGGGCGTGAATAGCAAGATAAGAGGCTTGCGATTCGCGCCACCAGAATCGGCCGTAGTAATGCGCTCGACCCGCACGAGTCAGGATAGAGTTTCGTCGCAAGCTTGGGCTAGCACATGCAGTGCATATGCAGGCGCCATGTCACAGTTAGATGCAAGAGTACCCGTGGTGGAGTGGGTCGAGGGCCACTTGGAGCATTCTGCCTTGGAGGACGAAGAGGCACGCGGCAGCAAAAGCAGTGGAGGGCTCAACGATTATGACATACGGGCTGGGCAGGAGTGGGCGCTGAGCGTGCAGGTGGACACTACGCTTGCCCACTGGCGCTGCGTGCGGAACGGCGGAGCGAATCGCGGCGGCGCCAGCAGCAGACGGTGCTGAGCAATAATAGGCGGCTGATCCCTGTTGCGTCGTCGTCTCCTGTGCAGTGCTTCCATCCCTGGTCGGCGAGGCCATGCTAAGGGCTCTTGGTATGGCCTCGATCGAGATCAGGCCGACCCGTTGGCTGAGCTGCGCACACTGTCGCTCCGCTGACGCCCGTTTCTGTTGGTTGTTGTGCCCGGCTCGTGGCAGCTCGATGCATCAACGTTGTTCGCTATCTGTCGGAATCCTGCCCGTCGAGATTATGAGTCGTCGAACATGCTATACTTTCGACAGGTGGCTTCTGTCCAGTCGATGCCCTGCAGGTCGACTCTCAAAGAAGAAGTCTTGCTGCACCTCCACCATCCGCAATATCCACGGGAGGCTTGCAATAGACTTCGCGGCGTTCTTGTTTGCGCTGCGCTACCACGCATTTTCGTCTCGCCGGGCATTCTTCAGCTCTCTACCTACTTCTGTGCCTTCGTCAAGTCGGGCGATTGCGGGGTCGAAGCCTCAGCCAATGCGTGACAAGCCAGAAACTCACCATCCGCCATCTCATAACATTGTCCCTATCATGCTTACCGTGCCGCTGTCGCGTCCCTGACCCGCCTGGTCGTAGTCCGATTGATAGATCTTCCTCCAAGTCATCATCTCTCGTCACACGTCGGCTCCAGAGATCCCAGGTCCACAGCCTCGGTATCCCGTGTACACGATTCCGACGTCTCGAACCACTGTCCTCCCACACTTCTCGACTCCTGATACAAGTATCGTGGATTCTTGCACTCTGGCACCAGTCACGGCACCGCCCTGGCTCAGAGGCTTCAACGGCCCTCGCCCCCCGTTTTAGTCGTTGACTCCAGCCGGAGAAGGGCCATTACCTCGCCCGTCGCGCAACAACATTCTGATTCTGGACCTTTCCAATCATGTCACTCGCCGCCAAAGCCACACTCCGTGCGTGGTACACCCTCTTCTTTGGCTACATCGAGCCCCTCTCCGCCCTCGTCGGTGCCTTCTACGCGCACTTCCGCAAGCAACAATACTTGATCATGACTCACCCCGTTTCCATGGCCCGGGAAATGCCCATCGGCGGGTCTATCGTCCTGACCCAGCTCGCCAATTTGTACTTGCTATTCACGCTGAACGAAGTGCTTGTGCTGCGGAGTACCTCGGACACGCGCGTCTGGAGGGCCTTTCTGTTTGCGTTGCTGGTTGCCGATGTCGGGCATTTGTACAGTGTGGCCGAATTGGGAACGAGTATTTATTGGGACGTCGAGAGGTGGAATGCCATGCACTTGGGGAATGTGCCGTTTGTCTATGTTGGTGCTTTGACGAGAATTCTGTATTTGCTTTTCCCTCAAAGGATCAAGTTGATGTAGTCGAATCATTCTTCCTGGAATTATCAGCGGTCGAGCAGTTTTTGTACACAGTTCGGTCACTCTGGGAGTGCTATGACGTTCTAACAACCATAGTTTTTACAGCTAGATACCTATCGAAAGTTGACAACCATCTCTTAAAAATCCCTTCGCAATCAAAGTCCACGTGAGGTTATACACAACAAGATGAGCTCAACTCATCGTAGATAGCATGCAAACGCTCTTCCCTACAATTGGCAGCTCTGGTGCTCCGCTTCCTCCGCTTCCTCCACTTCTCCCACTTCCCTCCACTGGACAGACACAAATTCCTCACTGAGCTGCACAAGCCTAGACTGAGCGGTCCGCTTCGTTCTGAACCACTTCAAGCTGCTCAAACACGCAAACAGCCACCTACGAATTGCGTAAAGTACCAGATGCCGGTGCCTTCTGAGTTCCGGCCTTACTCTTCGCAGCTGACTCTTTCGGCGTGAATATCACGAGTCTTTGATAGTATGACAACAGCATCTGCGGTGCAGCAACGTGCAGATGCGCAATTGGGTGCTTCGATAGCTGCATCGTGTCTTGGTTGTCCATCACTTGCCACCTGATTTTAGCCCAGATTGCATCGTCATCATTGTTGACATCAACCGACTCGATGGCGAAGATCAGCTCCTCCCAGCCATTCCTTGTTACTGGTGGTGGCTGCCAGATACCGGACTGTTTGCGTCCAATTTTGCGAACTCGCTCGGGGGTGGCGACCGTGACGTTGAGAGAAGGCACGGGGACCATGGCGCTGGCAGCCTCGCACTTCTCGCTGACCATTGTGCTGAGGACTGCATGAGCATTTTGATGTTGATACAGATTGATGTGAGACTCACCTGATTGGCTTGATCAGATGCATGCACTGAATGTCGACGGCCTCAAAATATCTCCTCCGACAGGCTAAGCCGTAGCTCCCAGCAGTGCCAAAGATAGCCATGAATCCGACTTGGATCACGGATGCGAGACAGGATCGTTTGGAGCTGGAAAACCCGCTTCAGTATCACTGCCCTGATTGCCTCTATGCTGATTAAAACAGCAAAACAGCCGTTTCCCCCAGATAGGGAAGACTTGTCAATAGCCCTGGGCTCCAAGACGACACTGCAGTACGCACGTTGAGCCGCCTGCATGTACAGATTACGCTCTTCCGTCGTGTGTTGTAATTTCGAAAGGCTGATGCTGGGCTTGAAGCCCTGGTCTATGACAGACGCGACGAGCTCACTGGCGCGGAGGGGTTCCCGGAATCCTTCGAAATAGACTAATCAGGAGACTGAAATAATCGTGTAGATGCTTGTCGTAGGTGTTGAGAAGAGTGGACATCTGGCTCAGGTCAGCAACGTGGTCGCGGCCATTTGTTCTGGATCTTCCGGAGTGCTCACGTGCCTCTCCGGGACAAACGCTTGCGCCATCCGTGGGTAATTTGCGACTGCGTGGCGGAAGCTGCGACTGTAATGTGTGCACGATTAGGCTCTGGGCCGACACAAGGCGTAGCGATAAAAGGACTCGCTATGAAGGGTTTGATGTTAGAGTTTGTGGCCTTTATACGACCTGACGACCAAGCTCTGATTGTGAGAAGAATGGAGATTTCCCATATTGCAGTGATGGAAAGCGAGGTGAAAGTGAAGAGGGGATCTCATTGATAGTAGCTCTTGCCTGACATGGCATCCAAAAAGGCGCCTTCCGTTTCAGTGTTCGAGCAGAATCGCCTCGCTGCTGCACCCAAACGCCGCCGCTATGCCGACACAAATGTATATTGTACAATCGTAAAAGATGTTGTCAAAATGTGATGCGATGCTCATGCCCAACTCATGAGTGCTTGTTCAGGTATTCTGCTGCTTCGTTCACTTTCGTGGCCAGGTACGGGCTCCCCCCTCTGTCCGGATGGTTGATGATCTGAAGCTTGCGGTGATTCTTTCGAATCTTGTCTTTCGTAAGACCGACCTCTCTGCTCAAAGTCAGTGCCTCTTCTGGCCTGTCATCTCCACGAGTTGCCGGTGCTGGCTGTGAATCCTAACGTACTTCAACGACAAGATCAAGCATGCCTCCCTCTTGTTCATCTTTGACTCGAATCCTCCCTTGTAGAATTTTGACGTGATTCCAGCTGCTCCTCCCCGACTTCTCCTGTATGCGACTACTCCAGCGCGACCCTGCGAAGCGTTAGAGACTAGAAATTGGCGAGTTCATTTCGGGGCATACCAGGAAAGCCGCCACCGCAATACCACCGCCCCAGACCAGCGCGGAAGCCATGTTCAAATTGACTGGGATCTTTCGATACCTCTGTACGCAAGTCCTGCGATAGATCACTCAAGTGAAAAGGGTCTAGTGGTCGATGAGGAGATGCGCTTCGTTCAAAGGAGGAAAGTTGCGGACCTCGAAAGAACGCGCACGGGCCACCCGCTTCTCCACAACTCCGACGAACATTTTCTTTTTCGGTCAGAGAGAGCCCGGTCACAGAGCAGTGGTGATCGCGAATATTTCCTCACCACCACCACATTTCCCTCAACAGCACGTCAAGATGAGGTACGGACCTCCCTCAGTAGAGGAACTATACCGTATACTAACTTTTACAGGATCGAAACGTGCTACTTCTGCAGTCAGCCCTGCTACCCCTCCAAAGGCATAACCTTCGTCCGCAACGACGCAAAAGTCTTCCGCTTCTGCCGCTCAAAATGCCACAAGAACTTCAAAATGAAGCGTAACCCCCGCAAACTAGCCTGGACGAAGGCTTTCCGCGCCGCACACAACAAGGAGATGACCGTCGACTCCACCCTGCAGTTTGCCGCCCGCCGCAACGTTCCCATGCGCTACAACCGCGAGCACATTCAGACCACCATCAAGGCCATGGACCGCGTGGCCGAGATCCGCGCTCGCAGGGAACGACAGTTCTACAAGAGGCGCATGGCCGGTAATAAGCAGAGGCAGCTCGAGGCAGATCGGAAACTGGTGGCGGAGAATCAACATTTGCTGCCGCCAATGTATCGGGACAAGGTGGCCAAGGATGAAGTGGAGATGAAGGTGGATGCGGAACAGCTTGAGGAGAAGACCGAGAGAACAAAGTTGGAGCGCACGAGAATGTTGGTTGGTGGTGGACTCGAGGACGAGATGGATGTCGAATGATCATCGAATCTGGATCGAGGATGATAATTTCTCACCAAAAGTCTTTTCACGGCATCAGCGCGGCGTATGGAGTTCTGGAATGACGACCACTTTCGATGCGCACATGCTTGTTGTGCTAAAGCGATGTATCGATTTGCAACGCCAGCATGCAGCCGACAAACCACCTCAAACGGGTATGCTGCACTCGTACTTTCGGCACTAGCAAAGAATTTGCACTTTGCTGCGGAATAAATGGTGGCTATCCGCAATACCGAACTTTCCTTCGTGGTGACCAGGACACACAGCGCTTCGGCCAAGAGCTGGGTAACGGACAGCATTGCAAGCATCGTTGTGGAACCTATGATCAGCACCAGCGTCCAGTCGACCCTCAAGACTCCTCCGATCTACACATCAGTCTGGCTCATTGCTGGGTGATAACAGGAAACAGGAGATTGAATGGAATGGCATATATACATCTATTGAGCATGAAGCAATGCTTCGCGTCCTGTCAGGTGTTACTTGACCTGGCGAGGCTCCTGCAATCTGTGAGACATACCATTGTCCCGAATGCTCGAAATTGATCTACTGCCTCTCTCATTTACCATCGGAAATCCGCTATAGCCAGACCCAACTTTTTCTCGTGTTCCGTTGGCATTGTCTCCACGTTTTGCCAGTGAATATGTGGTATTGAATGCCTCTCCGGCCTTGAGATTGGAGGGCTTGATCTGACCATGATTTATTTCTTTACTACTCTAGCTCAACGTATTCAGCCCAATAAACCTAAACCGGCTACGTTGATCTAACATGTTTTGAGAATCAGAACCATGCTCTCTTTCCGGCGGCCTCAAATATCGAGTCCTGTCAGACTAGCTGACGATGACTGAAATAGAAACCTGCATACCAGAAGTCGAAGGCCCTCGTGGATACTCACAACGGAATTTCCTCCAGGACAATCCGAACTCGAACGTACAACCATCACCTCTACTCACCCAAGTCCTCTCCTCCCTTCTCAATTCCCGAGCAATGACTCGCACGCTTCAATCTCACCATAAGCGGCGGCTTCTGCCATCCCTATGCCTCCCAGTCAGCAACTCACTCCAATAAACCAAAAAACCCCGCACAACACTCGAAATACATACCACAAAGATATCCTGCACCTCCACCCAATTCCTCGATTCCCTCTCCAGCAGCACCTCAAACTCCCAAACCAACCTCGCAACCGCAACCCTGACCTCCACATATGCCAATTTCCGTCCAATACAGTTCCTCGGTCCCTCGCTGAACGGCGAATGCACCTCGCGCGCGTCGCTCGAAAACTCGCTGTTTGGGCTGGAATACTCGCTCTCCAGGAAGCGTTCTGGGAGGAACTCGTCTGGACGCGTGAAGTTCAGTGGGTCACGCCCGGATGCGAATTGGTTCACTCCCACCGCCGTGCCGGCTGGGATGTGTTTTCCGTGAATCACGTCTCCGCCGGGCGGGACGAGACGATGGAGGAGGATTGCGGTGGGTGGGAAGAGGCGGAGCGTCTCGCTCAAGACGGCGAGGAGGTAGGGACACGTCTCGGTTGTTATGGTGTGGGACGTGATGGCCGTGGGATCGGAGAAGGTGCTTCGAAGCTCGTTGGCCAGGCGGCGGTAGACCTTCGGATGGGTAGCGAGGTAAAATACGACCGCGCTCAGGTGCGTTGCGGCGGTCTCGCTGCCGCCTACGAGCAGCGTGTCGGCGTTTTGATAGAGTTCGTGGAGCGGGAAGGTTCCGGCAGCGGTGTTCTCGACAAGCTTAGAGATGAGATCCGTGTACGGCAGGTTCCTGGTTCGACGGCGATCAATCTGGAAATCAAGCTGATCAGCTCAACAGGCACCTCTACGAAAGGAGGACCTATTTCGCAATGAGGACTTACCAATCCTTTGGCTCGATTCAATCGCCCTTCTCGAGCATCGTTCATTCTCTTGGGAATGATGTATTTTCGAAGCCAGACCGCAAGAGGAAGCAGAGTGCGCCAGATGATTTGAAAACCGGGAACGCGGTTCAGACTGCGTGAAAAGCTGATGAACTTGATTCCTTGGAACATGGTGAGGATGTGTGGATCGAGAGTTTCGCTGCTCAATGAGCCAAAGTCCTCGCCGAAGATGAGCTGCCCACCAACGTCGAATGTATAAAGCTTTCAAAAGGTCAGCTTGATAGACTCACATCTCTTGTAGCACGAAACTCACATTGAACCACAGCGACATGTTCTGAGGCTCCGAAACCCCATCTTCACCCTCATCACACCGTCTCCCCAACTGCGCAATCAACTCCTCCGCATACTGCACGACCAAAGACTCCTGCTCCCTGAGAGCCTTCTCCGAAAACCCATGCGCCAGCAATCTCCTAACATGCGCATGCTTGACGCGGTCCGAAGACAATATATCCGAGGTTTCGTTGACCAGATCCCGCCCGTCCCGCTCGTACGCCAGCTTACCCGGCCGAGGCGCGTAAATCTCCTTCCAGACTTGCTGGTGCGTATACGAGATCTCGTCGGGCGCGATGCGGACGGTTTGGCCGTAGCGTCGGTGGAGAAGGACGAGTTGGCGGTGCAGGTCGCCGGTGAGGGAATGATAGATCCACCAGAGCCGGCTGGTGCTGGGGAACCAGGGGCCGGGGTGACCGGCGAGGGGGTGGAAGTAATGGTTGTAGGCTGCTTGGCCGAGTGCTGCAAGGAGAAGCTGTGCTGTCAGTATCGGACCCAGGGTCTGAGGTGGTTTCGTACCAGGCCTGGGAGAAAGTAGGTGAGAAGCAGTATAGTCCCCCAAGTGGGGACCCATGCAAGTGGATTGACGCTCATTGCTGAGGATACCGAAGGCCAAGCGAGGACAGATGTGCTCTGGGCCATGGTTGCGGGTGTGTAGGAAGCTGCATCCTCACCGCTGTTGAGAGTCTGTGTAATATAGTAGATTGGACACTGCCTTGGTGTGACCGTCACGGCAAGCAGCTGTCTGGCCAACAGTAAGATGCCAGAGCGTATTGACCAAGCTCAATATGACATACAGGTCAGTCCCCCTTCAAACTGCTTATCGACATCAATAGCATCGTCCACTATCCACCATTCATCGTGAAAGCGCGTCCGGAACGCTGTCGCCTAGCAGTCTCGTGTTGAGCCACTGATGAGCTTCCGCGCACCGAATCTTCAGCTCTACATTCGTCACAATACATTCGTTTCAGAAACCCATGCAATCGTTGGGTTGAAAATGGGGACTGACACGTGGGTCACAGCACATTCATTTCAGCCATCTCAGGAAGATATAGGAGGATTAGAAGCACCAATTTCTATAGAGCACACAATGACATGGCTCTGGGTATGTGCACAGAGCATTCAATCCATGTTGCAGGAACTGCATACATCGACCGCGTTCTCTCGGCAACACTTCTTTTGGGAAGCTCAGTCCTTGATCCGCAAAGGTCCCGAAGAATTGACGAGTTTCGCAGATCCTGGTGAGCAGAATCATCGCCCTTCTCTGTAAGAATACGGGTGATGGCTGTATCTATGGGAGTGTACGCGCAACTGTGCTGCGGCAAGGCATCAAGGTAAATGTTTGCAATGTCAACGTCGAAAGGCGCAAGACTTCCTGTAATCTGAGTGATCTGCTCCAACTATTACTTTGGTAGTGACCCGTGCTTTGACTTCGGCCACAGCGGAGCCGGGTTTATCCGAGGCGAGCTTGGCGCTGCTGCTGTTTACTTCAAAGCTCCATTGCTACGGCATCGAACTGACTTACACCACCTTGCTTGACTAGGTACAATAGCGCTTCAGTATATGCTTTAGACGCAGCGCTCCGCAAATCTGAATATGACCTGCTAGTACAGAATTTTGCGCAGTCAAAATATCATGAACAGCAACAGAATCACACTCGAACGATCAATTCCACATGGATCGCACCGTTGACAATGCCCACAGCCCCTTAATGGAGACACCGACCAGGCGGCCTCCGCCGCGACAGTATAACAAGCTCCTAGATGATGATGATGACGATGGATCTATCTGGACCTCTTCCCGATGTCAGCGGCTGCTCAGGTCACTCACATCTCGAATCGCCACGATCAGGAAGAAGCACGAGCACTATTTTGAGAGAGAAAGGGCTACGATAGCACCAGTGGGAAGGCCGAAGGCTGAAACAAACTTTGACAACGTATCGCCATCGCTCAAGAGAAGTGGAGGTCAAGAGCTGGGAGATGACCCTGATTGGGCTCCTGGCAGACCTGCAAAGCGTCCAAGACACACATACTCGACTCGAGGAGCTGGAGGCCGTGGAAGGGGACGCCCTGTGCGAAACGGTGCGACAGGAGAGGTCGGATCAGTCAGGAATGATCACATCCTTGCTACGCCTCGAATACCAGTCTCACAGCTGTTGACAGCCCTTCGAACGCCTCCATCATCTTCTCAACGGCGCAGAATCAATCAATCGAGCCCGGCAGTGGTTAAGAAGCGAAATTATGCCGTCACAGTATCAAGGTCACATGCAGATATCCTTCGTGGAAGCGAGCATATCTGTGCTGGCATCGAAACGAGTTTGAGCACAATTTTGAACGCAACCGATTCGCTCGCCGACATTCGGCTTAACGACCGGCGGGGAACACGATCACTATTTGCTACATGTCTTTCGAAGGTGCCCCAGTACATCATAGAGGCTGAGGATTTGACAGCAGAAGCTCTGAGTGGTACTCCCGGGGACATTACGGAGATCGTGTATTCGAACTTGGAAAGCTTATCTCAGAATCCACGAGCAGGGTATCGTCCACTGCGAGAGGTCGTTCGTGCGCACAGTGTCGCAATCTTGGCTGATGCTACGCGTGAGCTACTTATACCATTTCACATTGCCACCCGGTGGGCATTCCTTTGTGCTCGCAAGGATTTCGTGGATGGTGGTGTGCAGATCCTTGAGGCTTTGATGGAAATGCAAATCGAGCACGGCGATACTTTCCACGCCTCGGAAGATACCTTCAATGAATTGGTGTTAAGTCTCAAAGACTTCGGGAAGCTGTTTGATCGTGGACATCTCCTTTGGCGGTTTCTCGAAACTGCTCTTGCCTCTAGTCGCCAGGGACTGAAATGGTTCATGGACCATAAACGCAAAGCGCTTTGGAGTTTCTGCATGGACGATCTGATGCAGAGGCCCAGACACGAAACCAAACAGAGTATTGTATCTGTGATCAACGCCGTATTCAAATGTGCGGTGACGGGTAATCCTTTACAGGTCGATGACCTCGCGCACAAACTCCGAATGAAGAGTAACCAGAGACGAAGCACAAGGTTGACCAAGCCCATGGCCCTCGACAGAACTAGATCAAAAGACAACACACCCAATCTGACTTCGATGCCATACTTGTTCGCTTGCGTGCTCGAGGCTCTAGCCGTATTCATCATTCTTCGGCCGTCACCGGACAATCCTGCTTTTGTGGTGCACGAGAGCCTTTTCCGACAGATTGCACTCGCTCAGGAGGTAATTGCCATTGAGCCAACCACGCAATTCCAGGATTGCATTCTCAACATGCTAAACTTGTCCCGAATCATTGTTGAGACATTCAACGAAACAGAATCAGCGCAGCTGCCAGTCATCCGCAACCCAAACTCCGCTCTCGAACCAAAGGAAAGCAGGGAAGAATGGCTGAATATTCTCGCACACTTCGTGACCGCGATCGCCGAAGATGTGGCCACTGCACGCCGACTCGGAGCCCGGTCTTGTTTTGAGGAAGTCGGTAACCAGCTGCTTGATCTGTCACGTGAGCGTGATTCCAGCATTTATGCCCAGATTGCCGTCACCGCGGCATTTGAGTTCGCGGAACGGCAACCAAGCAAGCAAAACCTCGATATGGCATTGGAGATGGAAGAAGAGGCTGAAGCGTTGGAATCACACATCGCAGATTATGGCACACCTTCAAGTTCGTATGTTGAGCCACCTCGACGGCCAGCTACGAGTTTCCGTTGGGAAGAGAGCATTTCAGAATGGGTGGCTAAGACCCCTCAAGTCAAGTTCCGGAGCGAACTGCGTCGATGCTCTCGAAGTTCTCAAAACCAATCCAAAACGCACGAGACGTGCAAGCAGTCTCGAGAGGAGGATATTGAAGAGTCGGACAAAGAAAGTTGCTCAACTGGCGGTTGGCACACAGCAGATGAAAGCCAACGCTCCTCCACAATCTCCCCGCCAGGTGCGACCAACCACGATGACATCAATAGCGTGCGCTCGTCTCGAACACGAACGCTTGAATCAGGTCTCGGTGGGTCCAGGCAAGCCTGCTTGCAGATAGTGGTTCCGCCAGTCACCAAAATACTCAAACATAGTATAAGTGAGCCCAAATTGCGGTCAGCGGCAATCGTGGCTCAGCGGCGGACTCGGTTGAGCACCGAATCAGGCACGTCGTTGTATCTGCGCGAGGGAACCAGGGTGACCAATCTCCGCACTTCAGGGAGAGTGGTCAAGAAGCCTCAATATGTCGACGAAGACATCGATAGTGACGATGAGCTGGGAATGTGAGGAGTCCAATGCGAGGACGCAGGACAGGTCGGAACAGCCTGCACGATTATTATGACATAGAGATACCCCCTTGGCAGCTTCGCTAGCGATCGAAAGACGATGAATGTTACACTCACGAAGTGCCGTTGTGCTTGTTCCTTACAGTATTGTAGTACACACCTCCAGCCAGACCGGCCATAGCAATGCTCAACACAGCCGGGCCGTGATACGCCGGTTTAAAGAATCCCTGCTCAAGCAAACGTAGATTCACAAAATACCTCGACGTACCATACGCGATGGAGCCCGTACCCGTCCCAAGCAAAGTACTAACCAGTAACTGTGACTGACCCTTGCTGCTATACTTCTCATCTCCTTCCCTCTCGCCGCGATTCCGAGTCGAAGTCGTGTCTGGTCCAATAATGGCAGCTTGATGCTGTTGCTCGGTATTTTTGAGCGCAGTCACCAGCTCGGCTAGGTCTAGCTGGGAGAAGCGCTCAATGGCGATACCCAGAGCTATGAAACCGAGACCGGTGCGCATCCAGGCTAGGAATGTGCGTTCCGAGGCGAGGTGGTCGCGGGCGACCGACCCCGTGTTCTTGTACAAGGGTGTACGGAGGCGAGGGAGCATCGTGTGAAGTGGCCCTCGGACGGGAAATTTGCATCCGTAACGGGAAGTGGGATCGCAGGGTGGCGGAAGGTTGAGTCGAGTGGACTTTGAGGGTGATCCGCCGGCCACTCTGCCGCAAGCATGCAGCTCTCGTAAACAGGCGGTTATATGTTGTATTCGACGCCTGACTGTCAGCAAGGATTAGCTGTGTTGCGGGGTTGTATAGCGAGTCCTTGCTGGTTCAATGGCTCGAGCTGTCGAAGGAGATTCCAAGACTAGAATGAAATTTGAACACGTCTCATTCAGACCAAAATTGTTCCAATCGGAGTTGAAGCTTTGAAGCCAGTGGATAAGATGATGCCAATACCCACGCCGGTGTCAGCGTTGGGCGAAGGCGTAGTCTAGTTATGATTTCGATCGACAACAATCGCTATCAGCGATACTGTCCTGCAGATCAATTGCTAGACACTCGAAGCCCATCAGCAAGAATTCGGCTGGCACTGACAGCTGAAGCCGGTGGTCGTACGACTTCTTCCGGCTTGCCAGGATGCGGAGAGAATCCAGTAGCAGCGACAAAGAGGAGATGGTGTTTCAGACCGCAACGGCCGTCAGAGGATGGCTCAGAGACCACGAAAGAAACAGGCTGCTCCGTGTTTCAAGTCAGACGCAGCAGCTGGGTAACCAGATGGGTGCAACACTAGTACACCACGTCCTCGTCGCCGGCTTGTCAAGAATCAGGGGGGTGTTGTGGTGTGTCCCGAATAGGCATCGAGATCGTTGGAGGATCGCTCGGGCCGAATCCTGAAACCGATGTTCGGCAATGCTGTCTCTCCCCCAGTACCAGTGTGCAGTTCTCCTGTTGCAACCTCCAGCATACTGTACCTGCGAGTCTGCTACAAGTGTCCAGCCCTACGAGCTGCGTACCTGAAAAAAGGGTTACATTGCGGGAATGGCACGGTGGCTGACAATGCTTCGTCAGACTTTTGTTGCCGTGGTCGCTAAACGTCGCTTCTAGGCGTTATGGCTGTGACCCACCTTTAATGCATCGACAGCCTGTATGCCGGCCTTCCTTGAGCTTGTAACGCTACCCGAATGCAGTCTGACCTACTGACAATGAGATACTCCCGGGACGATTTTTACCCCTACGCATACCACTTGAACTGAGACACACAATCAGCCGGGCATGTCGCCCACCATCAGCCTCAAGAATGACACATGAGTGCGCTTAACGAGAGTATTTGTCCAGTATGAAGCGTCCAGCACCGGAAGAGTATTTGATGATACTACGCCTGTCACTTTGACGACAATTATGACGACCTGACCTTGGATACTAATGGCAGCCTCGTGGCGAACAGTCTTACGCTGAATCAATTTCCTGCGAGCACAGTCTTTGAGCTGACTTACAGCACATCAGAACAATACTCTGCGCTTACGAGCCAGTCCATTTCTCTACTAGTACAGATCATAACGTCGCCCTGCTGTCCAAGTCCGGGTTTGGATGCGCGTATGCTGACCAAAGATGCCTCACGGGCGACTGCGAATCAATATCGTGGGGAATAATCAGCCCGACACACTGCTTCTTGGAGCAATAATTCCCTCGCAGCCTGTGACTCCGCAGCCTGATGCTAGCATCAATCACTGGCCCCTGTTTCAGACAGGCAGAGCCTTCTGAAGCGCCCACGAGGCCATGCATGGACCTTGACGGAATCTTGGTTTCTGAAACACCAACACCGATTACTACGACTCCCTCTTCTCTGTAACATGACCGCTCCCGAGCGGTAATATCGCCATATGCACTACCATGCAATGCACGAACTCTGGCCCTTGCGCTCTTGCATGCACATCCGAGACCTCTCTCGACAGCAACCTCGGGGCAGTGCCAGCATCAAGTTTGCCTGAACATACGACATTTTGCCGAAGCTCGACAACAATGGAACCTCGGAGGCGGCCTCGTGCAGAATGGAACATCTTTGGGAGTCGCACAGCGGAAGACTCAATGCTATAAAGACGTTGGAAGTCCATCGCTCTTCGGTCTCGAATCCCAAGCAAATCATTTCATCACCAACAACCAAAGCCTTCTTTCCTTCACACAGCGCAGCGCGCCTTCAGTAACACTCTTTCGGATTCACATTCACTCTTACGAACCTCACGACTACCTTCACGAGAACCGCCCCCAGATCAGTCAAGATGCAGTTCCTCGCCATCCTCGCCACCATCTCTCTGGCCGTCGCCGCCCCCGTTGAGCAGTCCCTCTCCGAGCGCGCTCTCCCCTCCGGCACCGGTGACATGACCTACTACGACGCCGGTCTCGGCTCCTGCGGCATCACCAACACCGACTCTGAGTAAGTCCATCCTTCCATCTCCGCATCTCATCTCCGTTACTAAGCCACCTCCCAGCCTGATCGTCGCCATGAACGCCGCCACCATGCAAGCCCAGGGCGCCGCCAACCCCAACAAGAACCCGCTCTGCAACAAGCCCATCACCATCAAGTACGGCGGCAAGACCGTCACTGCCAAGGTCACCGACACCTGCCCCGGCTGCGCCGTCGGTGCCATCGATGTCACTCCTGCCGTCTTCCAGAAGTTCGCTCCTCTGGGAACTGGTCGCCTGCACGGTGTCTCCTGGTCCATGTAAGAGGTTTGAACGCCTCGCATGGATTGAGGGGATGAATGAGACCGGTGGAGAACAAATTGTACATAGACACAATCATAGACACACTGAACGTCCTAGAGACGCAGTGAAAATGCAACAAAGGAGAGTTGTCTGCTTAATGGCACAGCTGAACAGAAGTCGCTCTTCCTCATCTCTCATCGTGTGCTGTGGGCTCATGTCATGGATCGGTAAAGTTGTTCGGTCCCACGGATCGCGTAAGCTGATTGGTGGAGATTCCAGCAATAAAATACTGCAGTGATATTACCCTTTTCCTTGACTTACGAGACAATTGGAAACAGTAGCAGCTAACACTGTCTAAATAATGTCAAGGCTTGCACATGCCTCCAAAAATCGCCTTGCATGACAAGCCCGGAACTAGAAGACTGGTCATGAACCAGCTCCGTATTCAAACAAAGTAAATGACAAAATCAAAACGTCGTTGGACTCTCTTCCTCCAAAATATTGAATCTGGGTACCAAAGGAGACGCAGTGCTATCTAACCATTCGATGGACCCGCTCAAGATTTTCCAACCCAGCTACAGATATGTGGGGGGATGGATGGAAGCACTCCGTCCAGTGCAGAACGACCTTCTGGAATTTATGCCTTGTCGCAGATTACCCTCGCCTCTTACTCGAGGAAATGCAGCTTGATCGAGTATTTGAAGCAACCGTCGTTCGATGCCTTGCAAACTGCTTGGTCAAAGCAGAAGTGGCCATACATCGATGTAGATTATCAAGTCTTTCGGCCCCCCTCCCGACAGCCTCTTCGGCACTGAAAAGAAGTGTCTTGGCGTCGCTTTGCGATCCGCGCACGGACCAGCCCCACCACGCCACAGAGAGACTCACACAAATTCCATCATCACGAACTTTCAGAACCACTTCCACGCGTATCAACCATTTCTCTCCCTGGATCGACCACTTCCGACGCATAAACGTACACTTTCTTCGACTGGGAAACGAACCGGACCTCTTGTCGCGCCCCTTCTCCGTGAAAAAATTGTCCCCTTTCCATTTTGGCACGCGGATCACCACATTAAGAGAAAACACCGCCACCATGTCGACCACAGCGGACAAAATCCGCGAAATCGAAGCCGAAATGGCCAAGACCCAGAAGAATAAAGCAACCTCCTTCCATCTAGGCCAACTAAAAGCCAAACTCGCAAAGCTGAAACGCGAACTCCTAACACCCACCTCCAGCGGCGGAGGCGGTGGACAAGGCTTCGACGTTGCCCGCACAGGAGTCGCTTCAATCGGCTTCATCGGGTTCCCATCCGTGGGGAAATCAACCCTCATGAGTCGGCTCACCGGCCAGCATTCCGAGGCGGCGGCGTACGAATTTACGACGCTGACGACCGTCCCCGGACAAGTCCAGTATAATGGAGCGAATATTCAGATTCTGGACCTACCGGGTATCATTCAGGGTGCGAAGGATGGTAAGGGAAGGGGTAGGCAGGTTATTGCAGTTGCGAAGACTTGTCATCTGATTTTTATTGTGTTGGATGTTAACAAGCCGATGGGGGATAAGAGGATCATCGAGGCGGAGTTGGAGGGGTTCGGGATCAGGATCAATAAGGAGCCGCCCAATATTGTCTTCAAGAAGAAGGATAGCGGTGGAATCGCGATCACGAACACGGTTCCGTTGACTCACATTGATCATGAGGTGAATACGCCGATATCTGCTGAATTGTCGCGTGTGCTGACTTCAGTTGCAGGAAATCAAGGCTGTCATGAAAGAATACAAGATCAGCAGTGCCGACATTGCGATTCGCTGCGACGCGACAATCGACGACCTGATCGATGTTCTCGAGGCAAAGTCCCGCAGCTACATTCCGGTCATTTACGCTCTCAACAAGATCGATGCGATCAGTATCGAAGAACTGGATCTTTTGTACCGAATTCCCAATGCCTGCCCCATCAGCTCAGAGCACGGCTGGAACGTCGACGAGCTCCTCGAACAAATGTGGGACAAGCTGCAACTCCGACGTGTATATACCAAACCAAAAGGTAAACAGCCTGATTACACAGCGCCAGTCGTTTTGCGGAAGGACCGATGCACAGTGGAAGATTTCGTAAGTCAAGCACTCGCCCACACGCTCCGTCTGAGGCTCTGGAGCAGCCATCGTTCTAATTGAATGTAGTGTAACGCCATTCACAAGACCATCGTCGAGCAATTCCGCGTTGCAATCGTGTACGGCCGTTCTGTGAAGCATCAACCGCAGCGTGTGGGTCTGTCTCACGAACTTGCCGACGAAGACATCAGTAAGCTATCTGAACTTCCACTCTACGCGATTGTCATACTGACTGTCTTGCAGTTACCATCATCAAGAAATAGGGGTATCGCACCATTGGAAGCGCTCAGAATCACGGCTTACACAAGTCTATCCGAGCCTGCGCACCAGACGGAATTGCGCAACTTAGCCAGCCAGGTACCTTGAGCCGAAGTTTGGTGACTCCGTTTGGGTCGACAGTTCAAGCCACTTCGTCGCACGCAAGCAGACTCACGTCTCACCAGGATCGGCGGAAACGCAAGATCCAAATGGCTACTGCCAATACTACCACCTCCCCGGTCCCGGATGCAGTGCGGAGGCTAACAGTAGCCCATGGTTCTAGGCGAGCAAGGGTAAGAAAATGGCCAGTGTTGCGCCAAATAACGGACGAATAACTATGAGAATGTGCGAAGAAACACATCATACCCAATCTCACGGACCTTGTATTTCGGGCCGAACGTGGCAGTGAGGGCTCAGGAGCTCGGGATCCAAAAGATCCGGCTTTGATGCGCTGATCTGATCTGAGAGCGCCAGTCCGGCCGTGTTACGATGCCGGAAGAGGTGCCAGACAGGAATGCTCATGATCCATGACGGCTTCATTTTCCCACGCGCGTCTCGCGCCGTTCTCGGTAGTCGAGTTTTTGGCAATCAAGACATTGATTCTTCAAGATTGTATGATTATGCCCAGCTGGGAGTTCCTCTGTGCTAGGCGTGGCTTATCGCTGTGATCGCCGAGTTAGATGCTGTCTTGTGCTTGAGACGTTCGCTAATAGTGCGCTCTAGACAGATACTGCTTGTTCATCGCCAGCGTCATCATTGCAGTCTCTTACATCTTATCTTCGGCTTATGATCTGACGCCTCAAGGACGTTTGCGGGCCGGAGCAACACGGTCGGCCACAAGACTGCCTTTGCGCAAGCGGTGATGGAATTGCGGCTGCAGCGACCCAGGGACGTATGGCTGGAAATTTGGCGCAGGTTTTGCTCCGAACACCTAGGTGGGCATTGCTGCAACGGCGTGGTCAGTTCGATGCTGCTTCAGCAACCAACGGGACCATTGTTGTGTGTGTCCCCCCAATTACTGCTCGAAACTCCTCCAGGGTTACTCTCCATGTCGAGATCCCGTTTCAGCGACACATAAGTTTGCTGTCGCCATTTGACCTGTCAGCCAAGCAACTGCTGCCGACTTGACCGGAGGTTGTGCTGTTGATCGGGTGACAACTGTTTGAGTATGAAATCTGCGATGCTTTCGTTCGATCCGAAATCGTCGACAACGGCCCTATATCCTTGCTATCGCGCACTTCAGAGTCTCATCCATGGCTGCTCCATTCCTTGTGCTCTTGGGAAGGCCCTTGCCTGCTCTCAAACCTGAAGTCCCGAGAGAACTAGATGAGGGATTTGATAGGCCTGGAGCGCGACACAGGGTTATGATCCTGCTGTCCCGACCAGGCCTCTGACTGGTAAAGCCTTCAAAACCACGGAATGAGCGTAGATTCTTGTTTCATGCATCTCCTGATTCCTCCAGGAACTGTCAATACAGCGTTCAGAACGCTGTACCGATCCCGAAGCACTTACCACGGTCTGGCGTAACGGCTTTTCGTCACGGGCGGCTGCTTCAACGGCGACGCGCGTGATTCACAAAGTGTCTCGCGGCCGTCCGAACTTCGCTCCGCCTCGGGGGTCATCCCAGAAAGAGTGCAGGATCCATCGAAATCCTGGTGGAAGGAGTCAGGGCCCAGTGGTTCGCCAAGTCAGCTGTTCTGTTTTGACGTTTCTCATCCCGGCCCGCATCTTCCATATCTCGGACGGTACCGCGTGACAGTCGTATGTAGAGTCGTGTTCTATAGCTGCCATTCTGTGGTTGCTTGTCAGGCAGGCAGGCCTAGAAGGACAGGGATCTTGTGTGGCTGGTTCTTGGTTGCTGCTCTGGGTGGAGGGATCGGGTGGATTCCGGCGTCAAAGCGCGGACTCGGGGGACGGGAAGGAGAATCACGGCAACGGTGGTCAGTATTGAGATGCTGCGAGCTGGAACCGATGCTGCAGGCATGGGTTGAGATGGAATATCGCTCGTGCTCATGTAGGACAGCAGGTAGGTGTCGAGGTTGTAGGACCGAAAGGACAAGGTAGATCGGATGAATGTCTCAGCTTGAGTGGAGAAGCCAGTATGCTGTATTCCGCGAGAAGGCTCTTATCTTATTGTCAAATCTGCAAGGAAGCCATCGGACCTGACATTTCTCCGGAAGTTGAGACCATACTTGGGTTGAAAAGAAGCTATGAACTGAGCTTACGGGGACTGAGTGGCAATGCACAAGTACGAAGGATTCCGGGGGCTCTCGGCTGGGATTTAGCGTCCGCGCTTCAACTAGGAAGGCACGACCACTTCACTTCGTCTCTGGCTGACAATAATAATCCTGTGAATATGCACTGTTCGAGACAAGAGATATGGAGACATTGGCTCGTCTGTCTGGACGGACGGTTGTTGCGATCTGGCTATAGCTCAGGCGCACCGCCATTAGTGTCCAATCTTTACAGCTTGGGTGGACTAGTCCAGGATGGATAATCAAATTGTTTCACAGAGCTGTACTGAGCCTAGGTCAGAGACGTTGAAACATTTCACTATACCCTTGAATGTTGGAAAAGTCGAAAAGACGCGGACAGGATTGCAAAAGAAAATTTGTGACGTTCGGCTGGTCAGCGGGCCGGTCACCATTCGATCTTTGACTTTGAACCACAGATCACAGCAGTCATCACAATGCTGAATATGTGGCTGCAGATAGTCTAGCGGCTTGGAGAAACTCGAGACCAAGGACTGTAGACTTTAAAACGAGCGCAAACAGTGTCTTCGGCAACTTCAGCTCGAGTCGAGAGTTTTCTAGCCAAATTCAAGATAGCGTTCAGCTGCCGACCCTTGAGCTGTCTGGAAGCGCTGCACAGTCCCAGACTCATGAGTGTCTGGCTCAACATCTCCGAAATGGTTGAGATGAGGACCATCTGAAGCCAGAGATCCGATCGACTTTCCGCTCGTCGCTGTTGTCTAGTCTATCTTCATAGAAACATATGGTAGTCCCTGCGTGGCAAGGAAGATTACGGAGTACAAAAATGGAATCGGGAACGAGCACCGATCCAAGTCATCGCTCGATCTGCAGACGATCTGCCATGCAGGCGAGGGCTTCGGCAGCTGACCATTGTGATCCAAGCTCGGTCAAATGGCCAGTTGAACGTGTTACCACAGCTAGCACGAGTGATCGCGTCCTTCGCTCCTAGCCAAATTTTTTGAGGCCCCGAGGCTGCAATGAGGTTTCCCTGAACTGACAAGACAGGGGGCAGCGTTTTTCCCTCCGTCTTGGTCGTTGTCCGAGCTTCCAACCGTTGTGAATACTGATTGCCATTGGCAGGCCTCTTCGTTGTGAAGCCCCACGCACACTATATCAGCAACGAGACGCAAAGCCTCGCGACAGGATCCCCGCAAGCATAGCTGCGCCGTCTCGACTTTCGATTTCTGAGGCAGACGAGGTCTGGATTGAGGTGAGATGCATCCTGCTCAGTGCAGTCAACAGTCAATTGCAAGCGTCAGAAAAGAGTTCGCAAGACTGCATACATGCACAAGTAGTTTAGTCCGGACGAGCTGTGAGCCCATGCTCGGAAAGGCCGCTAGAAGCTGAATGAGACGTTGGAGAAGAGTGTTGGACCAGAGCAGAGCCCGCGGCAGGATATCGGATCATCGCTCGATGGCGACGCGGACTCGCGGACTCAGTGGTATCGCCATATCCCAGCATCAAACCCGATCAACAGTCTAAAATACGGGTACCTGCGGGTGCGATGGACTGGCTAGAGCTGATGTCGCGCGAAATACCGGGGATGGCAAGCCCAGGCTGAACGAAAGGAGTATAGAGCGCGGGACCCAAGGGTGGGCGTACATAACTTTTGTCGACGCGCTACCTCGGCAGCGCATGCTCAGCGCGCTTGACGCAGCTACCTATGTACGGAAGTACGCTCGGCATGGCGGAAGGCAGGCGTAATGATGAGGTACCTTTGATGATCACTCACAAATCCGATTGCCGATGCAGGATCCGAGCCAACTCTATGAGCTTTTTCCCTTGGGACGCGAGGTTTTGGAGGTGAGGTCTCGGCTTTGTCGACTTTGTAGAGGCATACTGTGGCTGACCGCTGACATCTCACCGTGATAGACTTTGAAGCTGAAACAGATGCTTATTAAGATTGCAGGAATCGCGTCTTGGTCACAGGTTTGCCGATCTCCAAGCCACAGCTGTATGCCACCAGGTGAAACACGCGTCAAGAGCTCTTTTGGTTGGACCGGCAGAGTATCACGGCGGCTCGACATAGTATACTATCACATATTCAGAGGCAGAACTTTACCATGACAGCCGACCCAAGGGTCTATTAAACTTCAAGGACTGCGAAGCGTTGAATGAACCTTGTTATCCTGAAACACGGCAGATTTGCTTGATCATCGCCGGCTACTTCGGCACCCACAAAGGCATCGATGCTTGTCTAGACGCATCTTGCAACTCGGACCTCGAACGTGACCAGTGCCGTCTTTGGCTTAGTGCTGCGTTTCGCATTCTTGATAGCGGATAGGAGAGCTCCAAATGCACCCCCAGCGCCTACAATGCAGGCAAACAGCGGATCGCGGATGCTTCCCGGGGAATGTCAGGGGCATAGACCAGACTGTCGCCGTTGGCGGACCCGTTGGCTTGCATCAAAGGACTGTATGTATGCATTGTGGGTGGATAGAGCTGTCTTTCGAGCCCAAGGTCCAGGCCACTGAGCTCAAGGTGTCTGGGAAACTGGTGGTTGACAAGACTGCTTGGCGAAAGTGCAGTCCAAAAATGATGCTTAATGCCTTGAATTTGGAACTGGCAGTATTACGTCGAGATTCTGAAGCTGAGCTACAGCATCTTGCCTGTGTACAGAATGTCTTGCGTCGAGTCTTGGCCGAACAAGCGACAAGAGCCAAATGAATGTGTTTGTGTTCGAGCATCTGCATGATCATTCATGATTTAAATTTCACGCACAGAATAAAACCTCCGACGAATTGACGTCGCCCAAGTCGTTTGCCAATCTCGCTTCTTGTTTGTGCTAGCCGGTTCTTGCAAAAAGCAGCCTCGCTTGCTACATCTCTCGAGATATTGAGAAGTGCTGGATTGCCAAGTCGAGACCTCGCCGTCTCGCCTTGGGTAAGGTTACGGGCTGAGGTAGCAATGTGCTCTCGCCTGTACATAGTTCGGTACCGGCTATGAACCTACGACAGAGGCTGCATCAAAGTCTATATGCCCCGGTCGAACTCACGCGGCTACCGGGCAGCATGTCAGCCACAAGTGAAAGCGATTGGCTTGACTAGATGCTGGAGATAGCTTCACAGCGCAGTTCTCGGGTTGTTCAGGAGCAGACACGAAATTCAAGCACCAAGAATGCACGAGGCGATACCATGTTGGACGAATCTTGGCCCTGGTACCGGGAATTGGGTCCTCGAACCTGGCAGCGATGTCGTGGCTGGCCGAATTACGTACGCGCCGTGTCGATGCCCAGCAAAAGATGGCTCATCAGGACTGGAATGGCGGTGGCCAATTTCTGAATTTGCGTTTCGGGAAGACAAAGCCCTGGCAATGTTGCATCATCCGCCAGTGTCGACTTAGCGCCTGTCGCTTTCTACTGGCGGAGAGTTCGGTCCAAAGCGCGCCTTGTTCCTGAGAAATCGATATTGGACCAACGTTTCTCTGCGCGCCTGGTCGATTGTGCTATCGTTCGATAATGGATGTTTGTCTGCTTGTGGTACATACCTGTTGGTTCGCGTTCCTGCCTCGTTGTCCTGCCTGATTGCTTGTTCGCCTGCGCTGAGACGCCGTATCCTTGTCGCCAGACGCAGGACCTGCTCGCTCGAGAGGTGCCTGGACGGTTAGCTGTCACTGCAATGCGAGTGTATACCCCTGCCCCTGCGAGAGCGTGCCAGACTGAAGCGATGCCCGAAATCGTCGTCGAGCCGGGGCGATAATCTTACGGTACACGTACGGACGAGACGGTGCTTACCACTCCTCGTCATCTACCGGCGGCGGCGCAACGACGGCTCGCGATCAGTCTACCAGCAGCCGGTGTCAGCGCATGGCACGAAACTTCCCTCCTCGACCACCACTCTGATGGTTCAGTCCTCGACGTCCCCAAGGCACAATTCCCCGAACGCGTTCGTTGATCATCGGCAGGGGCCCCCAAGCCCGGCCTGTCATGTCCGCACGGCCAGTCAGAATGCCGTCCGCCTTGTCGAGCTCATCCTCGTCTACTGTACAGACCTTGCTGGACCTGACCCGACCTGGCCTGGCTCGTCCAAGATCTTGCTCGCCTTTCCGCCGTCCTGAGCTGTGTTGTGTCTGTTGTTCCTGGTCTGCTGGGCCCGCACCAGCCGGCTTTTTAACCTTTGGTTTTGAACTTAACCTTTCTGCTAGCTGCTACAATACACACACGCACCTAATACGGCTCCATACTTCATCGTCGACGGACTCCACTCTTCCTGCTAGCCTGTTTCTGTCCGCCTGGTTCGAGCGCCTCCCTCGTGCCCGCCTTGCCCAGTTCCAGCTGCTACATGTCGAGCAGCACCGCAGATCTCTTGACGCAGACTCGCAGTCTTAACAAGATTGAAGGCCCAGGCCTTTGCTGAAGCTGCTTCACAACTGCCCTGTCCCCATGATTCACCCGTCTCCGTGTCATTGGCGCACCGCTATACCCATTATCTTCGCTGTTGGCTCGAGCGTGGCCTACGCCCATCCCATTGGCAGCTCGCTCTGAGGGGTACTTGTCGGCTCGTTATTGCATGCTTTGCACTATTACTACTACTACCGATCTAAAACCGAATAACACCTGCCGGCAAGCCTGTTTGTTTCCAGCTCCAGCTCAGCTCCAGCTCTTCACTCCATCTGGTGTCATCCGTCGTCAGCGCTCATGCTTGTCCGAGCCCGAGCACGGCCCTGCCTAGACCAGCTCCTTGCCCACTGCGGCCTCTCGATATACAGCCCTCCATCGACCTCACCGTCGTGAACATCGTCTCGGATCACTGCCGGCGTCGCCGTTCTGTTGCCGCAATTGCCGGTACATTCGCGGCTATCTAAAGGAGACCGGCCCCGTAACTCCGCACTGGCCGCTGGGCAACTCAACAACTGAGCTGCCACCTCAAACACCACGCCTTTTGGAAAATTCGGATACAGACGTCTGTCCATGCAGCCGCGATTCCGCGCCGCTTCGCTGTGCTGGCACGTCTTGGAGCCGGTCAGTGAGCCTGCTCGTGGCCGAGCGCCGACCCTCCTCGGCTAGGCGATCCAACTGCCACCCGTTGCCCAGACACATCCGTCCGGTGGGGCCATCGGTGCCACCCACCCACTCTATTCATCAACAGCCGCCCATGTTGGCCGTCATGGACCATTCACAAATACGCGACGGCTATCATGAGGATGAGTACGATCATTCAGCCTGGCCCATGGGGCCTCAGGGCTACCAGTCGCCCAACATGGTCTCACCTGCCCACGAATATGGAGGCTTTGCTTTCAATCCCGGCCAGATGCCCATGAACAACGTCTACGCTGGCCAGATGCAGCAGCCCAGCCCTCAAGGTCAGTATACTCCGACATGGCCCAGCATGCTCACAAACCCTGCGCACCATCATCCTCCACCGCCCATGCCAGCGCCTCAGCATATGGGCCAGATGAGCTATGCACCCCCTCAACCCCTCCCTCCTCTCATCACAACTCCTGCACCTCCCCCACGGCAGCAGACGTCCACTTCGAGGCGTACGCTGACAGACCACGATCGACGAAGAATGTGTCAGTATCATGAGGACAACCCAACAGTAAAGCAGACGGAGATTGGAGCCATGTTCGGTGTGGAGAGGAGCACGGTGTCAAAGGTCTTGCGCAACAAGGAGAAATATCTTGCCCAAGACGACGGCAGCAAATCCCCCATTCGACGCGCCAAGGGCAAGTTCCCGGACATTGAGCGCGCGCTAACGAACTGGGCCATGAAGTATCAACAAAAAGGCATGCAGCTCACGGACCAAGCCATAAAGGACAAGGCGAGGTTCTTCGCAGCGTCGGTGGGTAACCCTGAGGCATCTGCAAAGGTCAACAGCGCCAGTTGGCTCGAAAAGTTCAAGCAGAAGAATCAGATTGGAAGTGGCAAGGGCAAGAAGGGTGCAGCCAGCAGTAGCACTACAGACTTGACGTCCCAGCTGGCGGCATCGCCCACCCTGAGCGGCATTTCGCCGGTTTCTCCCGCTGGGGGTGAGCCGTCGACAGGATCACCAAGGGACAGGAAGAAAGACGTCAAAACAGATAGCCCACCCGCCTCAGGCGGCAGACTTGCGCACTCGAAAAGTGCAACGTCGTTGGCCAGCGGTTATTCCGAGTCATCCTCATTCTCCACAGGCCCTCCTCCGATGCCTGCGATCTACGAGCAACAGCTTGCGACAATGTCTGAGGCAATGCAGCAACACCAACAACAGCTCGTGGCGCGAGGTCACAATCACATGCCACCACCGGCCATGTCCGAGTCCATACGTCCTCGAAGTCAGACATTCCCCATGCTGGGCGTGGAAACAAATCACCCCGAGATGGGACACGACTACACAGATGGTCAAATTGAGGATATAATGGCACACTCTGCTCTGGAGACCCCTCAAGACGAATACCCTGGTCGCTCCTTGTCCGTTACCTCGCTGTCCTCGGCTGAACTACCTCACATGCAGCACTCTCACGCGATTTCTATGCTCGGAACTCCTGGAATAGAACACAGTCCCTCTGTAATGGCACATCCATCAGGCGCGCTACATCCTGGCTCGGCAACGTCCAGCACTATTGCGTCCCCTACCGGAGCACCCACTCTCGACGACGGCAAACGCGGTCTGGAGATGGCCATGGGATTTCTCGGCACTCTACCATCGGGCGTTGTGGATCCGCAAGAATACATGCTCTTGGGAAAGTTGATGGAGAAGCTACAAGCACTTTCTCCGACCGGGACTGAGATGCCTGGAGGCATGCACACAATCAACTTGAAGAGTGAGATGGACAGGAAGAGGAGCATGCAGTCTATGTGAGACGTCAGCAGAATGGACACGTACATTGAATCACGGTGAACTGTCGCGGAAGCACCCTTGCTGAACGGAATTGGCTGCGCCAAGAATACCAAGAAACGATCAAAGTGGAGGTGCACGCATGTCAACCTCCATCCGAGTCCTCACAAATCGCCCCGGAAGCTTGGGCTATTCTTATTTGATTTTTGGGCGGTCTGGCCTCAATTTTTGAGCCTCTTGTTTTGCGAAAGACATACCCGGGCCTCACGGCTCCAATGAAGATGGTCGCCTGGCCGAAGTCGAGATTGGATTTGAAGCGTTTAGAGCATAGTTTGCAGCATTTGAGCGTCAGGCGATGGGCGATGATCGTTGGTGTTTATGCGCTGGGTGGGATAGGTCATGTTGCGACACAAGCAGAGGATATGCATTGCGATTCGAGCGCACGGCCTCAGAGGCAGAGATGCGACGAGCTGAAGAATCGTCTCGATCATCTCGAAGGCTCACCTAGGTGAGGCACAATAGCCAAGCCTATGCGCCGGCGCCATGACAATTGGCTGTGAGATGGCCTCGATACGGAACGGGAAACGGCAGTCTTTGAAAGAGTCCGGGTGCATGTGTCGGGATGAAATATACCTGGCCATGGAAATCCCACACTGTATATATCGCAATGCGCTTCGCATTGAAGGAGTGCGGGAGGCGCACGTATCGCATCATTCTATGGCTATAGAAAGCATGCAATATCTCACGGTCAGTACCGTGTCGTCAGCTTATACTTTAGAACCTGGCAAAAAGCGTGCCGATTAGAGAGAGGGGACGAGCGTGAACTCTTCACGGTCCCCGCCGTTTATCCTTGCCTCCGCACGGATACACTCTTCTTTCGCGCTTGGTCGCCCGATATTTACGGCGAGACTCATACATAGCAGAAGCAGTGCTTTATCAGAATCCTACATGTAGTGACTGCCTAAACTGATCGCGTTTGTATACGGCACGAACCCCGTTGCAGTTGCAAGGAGGTGATATTTGGTCAGCAAATCGAGACATCCAGCATAATTAGCTGCAACTATCGCAAAGGCTTTACTGCGTCGATGTAATTTGCGAAAAAGCTCAAACTACGTCGGTCAAACTGCGGAGGAGGTTGGTTGGGTGGCGCCGACAGCAACAATAGCAGAATCTCTGGCTGCGTCACGCGCTGCCGACCCGCGAATCCCAGACCCACACTCATCGCATCTCTCTCACTACACTCATATATGCCTCCATCCTTGACTCGCACTTCGTTGGGGTGAACCCCTGTCCACATCGATCGTTGACTTGATCCAGCCGCTGGCCGTGCCTGTCGAATCAATTCCGGATCGTCTTCGACATTATCATTTGAAGCGTTTAAATTTCTCCGACGCTCCTCGGAAACAGCCGCCACCCAAGCTCAAACCCCCTTTCGTCTGCCGATACCCACTGCTTGCCTATCATGCCGATGCTTTCACCATGAACCAATCCACCCCTCGTGCCATACCTCCACATATGCTTCGGACTCAAGAGGTCAACTCGAGGTCCAGTGGATCGAGAGGACCATCCGCCAAAAGTCAGCCGCTATCTCGATCGCCCTCTCGACGGCCGCAGCAGCGTCTTGGAAATTCGACTCTGTCGACGATTGAGGCGCTTTCACCAGAGGTCACTGCTGCACTCATCCGCCGCGTGCTGTGCCAGCCATCCGCCTCTGCGGGCCTCTCCTCTCCTCGTCATTGGAGGGAGCAACTTCCAACTTTGACCAGCAATCATGAAGTTGACGAGCAATTATACGCCATCATTGCCATTGTCATCCGTGACTTTGTTATGGCTTGGTATAGCAAGATAACCCCAGACCACGAGTTCGTGACAGAAGTGGTCGACATCGTCGCACACTGCACAAATCAATTGGAGAGACGGGTCCGAAACCTTGACTGGGTTGACATCTGCGGCCACGAGTTACCAGGGGTGATTGAGAAGCATGTCAAAAGTGAGTTGTTCCACCTTTCTACATACGTACCTGGAGCCTCATATTGATAAACCTATACAGACTACAAATCAGCTCGCCAACAGCAAGATGGGTTCCTGTCGAAACAGCAAGTCTATCACTCCTGCAACCACCACCCAGCATTCGACCCGGCCCCCGACCCGAAAGTTCCCCGGCATTCTTCGGAGAAGCAGGGGCGTAATGAAGCAGCATATCGCCAACTCCTAGTTCAAGGCGTACTTGGCGCTCTTCTGCCGATTCAAGACCTGCAGAATCCTACTCTGCGCATTCTCGTCGCCGACATTTTCGCCGACATGATCCTCGGGAATGCCGTGTCCGGCCGACTCTGCGAAGGGTGGGTCATTTGGGAGGCCATCGCGAAGATCAGTCTCATCCTGCAGGCAAGGAGGCAGCCGGTAAAAGAGGGTTCAGCCTACCGGAAGAATGACGAGAATGAGAACGATGAGGTGATTGACACGAGGAGTGCACTCGAAAGGTCTGGTCTGCTTGAGACTAGCCTCGACAATGGTGGCCGTCCAGGTGCCGGTGGCATGGCATTCGACCAAGCCAACCTGCCCGTCATCCTATGGCAGCTACTCGTAGCTGCACATTACGTCTACCTCGGAGTCACGATGCTGATATCATTTGGCAGAGGCGTATATGCTGCGAGGTCGCTGCCCAGCCGATCCCCACTGTGGATTCGAGAGGATCAGGATTCTACCCTTGAAGATAGTTCACGATCGCCTCGTCAGCGAGATCTGTCCTGGGTGGCGACTGGTCAATCGACGCCGTCGCTGACTGACAATGGCGGGCAGGGAATCCGTCAAATCATAGAGCCCGAAAGTGATACTACAGCACGACCAATCAGCCGCGGATCGCAAGCGCCGGCCTCAACAAATGGCAATCCGACGGCTAGTCGGAGTAGCGGCGAAGGCGCGAAGTCGCAGAAAAAACGGCCCATGCTGATGTATGCCGGATTCTCCATGTTGAACAAGCTGGTTGGCGTGGGCGAGCGCATGCCATGGCTGAGCGGTATGATTGCGCTGTCGCGGCATCAGCTGGTCTATGGAGCGATATTTGGTAGGGCAGGTGACACAGACGGCCCACTCGACAAGTAAGTGATTGCACCTTGCTCCTTTTGCTCCTTCGCTTGCGCTGTTGGTTGAACTGGCGGTGTTGTGTCTGGTCGCTATGACGGGGCCGTCGCGATGATTCGCTCGCGCTACGCAGCGCTGGGCCAGTTGAGGTTCAGCGATAGGGGCGGGCGTGGAGGATGCCAAATGATGCATCGCCGTGATTGTTGATCGCTCAGTGGGCCCGGCCAAGCTGCTGGGGCGCTGCTAGGCCGGCTTAGGGGCTAGCACCACCTAGCGCGCCTAGCTAAGTGAGCTAGGATCAGCCGAGAACCGCTAAGAGCGCACGCTGCACCAGCCAAGTTCAGGGATACGCCAGCAGCTGTCAGGGGCCCACTCACCCACATACACCAAAAGTCATGTGAGCCGCCACGTTGAGCTGCGTCCCGGCCATAAGTCCACTGCCGACTCTAACTTGACAACGACCTAATTTGACAGCGACTCGACCACTACGACGACGACGACCACGGCGCGACAGCACACCGGCCTTTTGCCTTCCCGTTCGATCCTGACGTCGCAGCTGGCAGAGGCAGAGACACAGCCTGTCGTTGTCCTACGGCACCATCGCGAGAATGCACGTTGCGAAGCTGCAGCCCCAGACACGACTCCACACTTGGGCTTCACCATGTCGATTGATGACAGCCGCATCCGCTTTGTGTTTCACCCGCTTCTCCTCGCCCGTCATGCAGATTTCCCGGCGCAGGTCCGCAACCCCACCAGCTCCCGAGCGAAGCAGCCCGGCGCCCTGCGGTCTTACTCCTGATACATGGAATTAAGCATCGAGCGCACGCAATTCAGCCAACTTGCGTCAATGGGCATCTGAGCGGCTCGTGTTGTTACATTCAGGGAAAGAGCCTTGCTCAACAGTCTCCACAGCGCAATATTTCCATGGAAGAAAGCAACAGCTGCTACGGTCCCAACAGGAGAGTTGCCCCAGCTCGGAGAGCTTATTTGTACTCCTACGGTTGAGCTTGCCTGGGTGTCGTCGCTCCATAACCTTGCAGGCTTATCGCGCCTGATGATCCGCCGCGGTTTTTCTCCACCGCCCTAGTGCGGCCTTGGCACCGATATTCTGCAGCCACGCTAGCGGGTAAGATTACCGGCATACGATACCCACTCTTACGCATCGTCAGCAAGCAATGCGCTCCCATTGCCAGGGTGCTTGCACTGATATCATGTCAAACGAAACTGCATCGGTTCGCCATGTTTGCTGCGCTGCACCGCCATCCTGATCTGGCAAGATTCGTCCGCCCGTGCGACTTCATTCTTCAAGTACCGAGACATTCCACGCACCACACACATGCCGCATGCGAGACTACCGCTTTCGTCAGTCGAGACATCCAGCGACCTGGGCACGCTCGTGCAAGGGTATCTCTCCTTGTCCCTTTGATGCTGGGCTGCGCTCGTGCCAGATAGTTTCCCCAGGATCCACATGCAGCAAGTACGGGCTGTGCCGCGACGACCGCAATACCGTCACGAGCGATCGTCTTGCTGGGATGGTACGAGAGTGCGATTTTGTCATTGCTGTGTGATGGCGATCTTGCTATATATGGTGTCGCGGTCCTGAGTCATGGTGAATCGACCTCAGGTGGATGACCTGTGCGAGTCATGTCCTGAGACACTACATGGAAAGCAAGTTCATGATACGGTGTACAGAGCTGGAAAAACCGCTAGGAAGGTCCGCGTCATAGTCTCCACGCGAGGCGGCACCGGCACAGCTCTCGGCAATTCCGACAACGAAACGGACTGCTATGGTGTCTCGAGTGAGCATTCATGCTTCTGTCTTGTTGTTTCGGGCCCGGTTCGAGATTGCAAGGTCCTGAGCTGCTTACTCCTCGACTTGACATTCTCAATGTCGTTTCACTGTACTTGCTTTCGCATCTGTTGTGCTCCATTCTACAGCTTGGCTAACAGCACTGTGTGCACAGGTATCTATATCATCATGCCACGAGTCGGTTTTCAAGCGACATGCTCCCTCCCGTCCTACGCATCCTACGAGGTGCCATCTTTCCGGACAATGCGTTAGGCCCGCCACGCATCATACCGAACATTGAACAACAAGCAGAGCTGAAAGCAGCCGCCACGAGAGGCATCATAGATCTCCTGCCGCGACCTATTTTGAAGGTTTATTTCGGCGACGACAGAGAAGCGAAGAGGGGGATCAGTGATATCCTGGATCTATTCGGTGACACGTACTGTAACAAGCATCTCGTGTATGGCGTTGTTGAACTGTTCGTTGTGCGTCTCATACCTGAGTTGACGCAGCTGAGCACGGGTGACTTGTTGGGTGAGAAGATTGGAGGGAGCTAGGAGCTGGGAGGTGAGGAAAGCAAAGAGCTATTCCCGAAAATCGTATTGCATGTTCTCTACATTCTCGCGAAGTTTCCTTTTATTGAATTCAAGATCTCATGTCCTATCCACGTTGGGTCTAGCGTCCGCAAGTGGTTTCGAACGGGCGATGGTTTGGTCTGGTTCCGCGTTCTGACTCAAAGCTTTTGCCAATCCAAGCTCAATCACTGGCAAACCCCACTCGCCAAAGTCACACCGGAGTCGGGGATGAAGGCGCAAAAAGGATCAACGAGACAAGGCAGATACACAAAAATGCAATCATATCGCGCAAAAGGCTGGGTCTCGAAGGACAGTTTGAAAATGCCGGGATTTGAACACCGGGTCTCTTGGGCAAGCCCAAGCATGCTAGCCATTACACCACATTCTACCTGGAGAGCAAGCTACAGCCTCGAATTTTGTCGATGCAACGGAGGCGCTTTGTTGCGGTCTATATACATGCTTAGCTCCGAGAAGAAGAACGAGGTGTTTGCTTGCAGTCTGCACTTTTCACTGCTTTCATACTTTCGCGTATTGTGCCTTAGAGCGCGCGATCTTTTGTCGTGATATACTGTCCTTTTAGTCTTGCATGGCTACACGGTCGTCGTGACTGTGGAGCTTTATTATCTTTTCCCTCAGATCCCTGTTCTCACCATCGCGCCATCTGATGCTTTGCTTCCATTCGGTGCCTCTCACATCTTTGCAGACAGTCTTTCCAGAGAACGAGTAGAGCCGTCAAGGACCGAGGACCCCCTCCTAGAGTCTCAACGCGCAGCGATATCGTCCATGCCTTGCAGAGAGGGCAGCACCAGGGAGCTCGTGCCCGAGATCCGCAAATCAAATTGCAGGTCCTAAGAGTCGACAAGAATGTCCAAAGAGCCTCCTGAGGAGAGGCAAGAAGAATTAAAGATCATGACCGCTAGGCCACAACACTCTTTCGACTGCGTGATGGTTGTTGGGGGTAAAGACGTATATGACTGTTCACTCCAGCTACAGGCAGCGACCGAAACAGTCAGCAAAAAGAAGAAGAAGGGAAAAAAAAAAAAAAAAAAAAAGCACGCAAAGATGATAGCTGGAGTCAGATTGACAAAAGAGCTGTACCCCGAGGGGCGTCGTCCTGAGCTTTGAACGCAGGACTTTCTTGATTAGGAGTCAAGTGGCGGCGCTATGCCGGTTGGGTGATCGCTACAGCTCCGAATGAACACAGTCAGAGCAGGCAGAGTGCATGACCGCTAGGCCACGACGGCCTTTTCGCTGGTTGATTGCCAAGGGAGAAAAGGATATATATGACTCTTTGTACTGCCTGAATGCAGTGCTTGGAACAAGTAAGCGCAAGGGTCTGAGCATGTGTGTCTGATTCGAATGATGTTGTTCGAACACGAGGTTGTGAGTCATATATTCGGCCGAGCACACATCCTGCCCTTGCCGCCCGTTTTGGTTCAGAGAGTTGAAAGACGAAAGATCAAGTGAAAGTAAGACGCAAAATGAGATGGACTGGCGACGGGTCGAGGCTTGATTATAATTCAAGTATGGACACGTCCATATGATGGGTTTGCTACCGCCCTAAGACGACCATGCTTTAGACCATGAGGACCGCTCGGCATGATCGTATGATTATGAGCAGAGAGTTGTATATGAACTCCCTTGGACTGTTAGCGCTGCGCCGTGAGAAGGAGCCGCATCTGTTGATTGAGGGACTGCTGATGCGTTGAGGATATTCAAAGCCCGGTGCCTCGAAGCCTCGATATCGCATTCACGGCACATTCAAAACGACAAATGGACGTACGCAAGGTAATAATCTCTTTTGGTCGACGATTTAAAGCCAGCAGCTCGCAAGAAACGAATTGCTGCACACAACGTGAAATGGGCTCTCCTATCGCGGTTAAGAAAAGCTCCTCCCCGAGATGCGCTCCCCGCAAAACGTCAGCTCGAATCCCCACCAAAGCCAAGCTTCCAAGCGCGCACGATTGCGGCTCAGATCCGCTACGCCACTTAAGCGCCCCACCCGGGGTAGAAGCCTTCGATCCAACTACCGACGTTCGACCTTCCATCTTGCTTCCACAGTAGGTACATCCGAGACCACACGAGCCGCCGACGATGCCAAGCAAAAAGAGAGACTCGGCGGCTGAGACGACAGCTTGGCAGTCGAGGAGATGCACGGAGAATGGCAAGATATGATGTAGGGCCAAAGATGGTATTTGATGATTCGCTCGTGAGCGACTTTGAGAGCTGCTTTGCCATGCTTTTGCCAAGTGTGGTCGCCGTGGCGGCGGGATGAAGTGAGTGAAAACTAATCGCGTGGCGATGATGATCCGGGGAGTGTGTGCGAAAGTGGAAATCAAGTATGCATTTGCCAGAGATCTGAATTTGTATAAGAAGACCCCTTCAAGATGTACCCTGTGTTTTCAGATCTTTGCGTTTCATTCAAATCGTAAGTTGACGAGCAATTTCGCAGTCTTGCCCTACATTCAAGAGTTGCTGGCAAACTCCTACCATGCCTGGCTCGGACGTCTACGAGAAAGGTGCCGTCGAGGAGAGGGAGCACGGGTCGACCTCCTCACCTTCACCTTCACCCTCACCGTCCCGGGGCGGCAAGGAAGATGACTCCCTTTCTAATGACCGTCGGGGCTCCGTCATCATCAATGCCAAGCTCAAGAACCCTTTGGCCGGAATGTCGAGGTATGAGGTTCTTGCCGATGTCGACAAGTTTGCTGCTGAAAAGGATCTCGAATACGCGATTGATGATTTAAGGAAAGGCGCCCTGCTCGCTGTCAACCCGAAAGCGTTCGAGGATATGCCAGATCTCAATGAAGAAGAGAAAGTGGTTCTGAGAAGAGAGAAGACGCATCGCTGGTCCCAACCGTGGATGATGTACTTTATGACAAGTGAGTGTACCCCTCAACACTTCCATTCCACCGCTTCATACTGACTATCCTCCGCAGTCCTTTGTGCCGGATCCGCCATCGTCCAAGGCATGGACCAATCCTCTGTCAACGGTGCCCAAGTCTTCTACTTTGCAGAATTCAACATCACCGACTCCCTCCAGCAAGGCCTCCTCAATGGTGCTCCTTATCTCTGCTCCGCCTTGATCGGCTGCTGGACCACGAAGCCGCTCAACTACTATTTCGGCCGTCGCGGCTGCATCTTCATCTCCTGCGCCATCTCGTTCGTTGCCGGTATCTGGATGGCGGTGGCCAATACCTGGTATAATCTGCTCATCGCCCGCTTCGCTCTAGGTTTTGCGGTCGGTGCCAAGTCGAGTACGACGCCGGTTTATGCGGCGGAATGTGCGCCGACGGTGATCAGAGGTGCTTTGACGATGATGTGGCAAATGTGTAAGTCTACAAGAACTGAGACTGTGTGTGACCTGCCGCTGACTGAATTAGGGACTGCGTTCGGTATCATGCTCGGCTTTATCGTCTCCGTAGCATTCTACAACGTCCGAACTGAAGCCATTCCCTACCTCAACTGGCGACTCATGCTCGGAAGCACGAGCATTCCACCACTGATCGTCTGCTTCATGGTGTATCTAGTACCCGAGTCTCCGAGATGGTATATGACCAAAAACCGGTACGGCAAAGCGTATGAAGCTCTGCAACGCTTCCGACCCTCGAAACTCCAGGCTGCAAGGGATATATACTATATTCATAAAGCTCTTGAGGTCGAAGAGGAACAGAAGCGTGGCAAGAATTTGTGGAGGGAGTTCTTCATGGTTGCTAGAAATCGACGGGCTGCGCAATCCAGCTTTTTCGTCATGTGAGTTTGACCAATTTGTGCTTCTACTCCTTCGAACCATTCTGACCATGCGAACAGGTTCATGCAGCAATTTTGTGGTGTCAATGTGAGTTTGAAACTTCCCCACTCCACCCTCTTAGCTGTTCACAACATGCTGACGACGGTCAGGTCATTGCTTACTACAGTACGCAAATCTTCCTGGACGCGCAGTTCTCAGAGCAGAATGCGCTGCTTGTCTCGCTAGGCACTGGCATTGTCAACTGGATTTTTGCTCTGCCAGCCGTATACACGATCGATACGGTGGGTTGAGCGATGCTTTGACACAATTCACAGATGCTGACTTTCTGTAGTTTGGTCGCCGAAACCTACTCCTGACAACCTTCCCCTTAATGGGGCTGTGCCCTTTCTTCACCGGCTCGGCATTTTACATCACCTCCGAGACTGCTCGCACAGCAGCCGTCGCGGTCGGTATCTACCTCTTCATGGTAGTCTACTCTCCCGTAAGTCCGCCCTTTTCCCCAATAACACGGCTGCGGTCCTCGCTGACTTCCTGCACAGGGCGAGGGCCCCGTTCCCTTCACCTACTCCGCCGAAGCCTTCCCGCTCTACGTCCGCGAATACGGCATGGCTTTCGCCACCGCCACAACCTGGGGCTTCAACTTCATTCTCTCCTTCACCTGGCCGCTGCTCGTCGAGAGCTTCACCGTGCAGGGCGCCTTTTACTGGTACGCGAGCTGGAACTTCATCGGCTGGGTTACTTGTTACTTTTTCTTGCCGGAGACGAAGGCGTTAAGTTTGGAGGAGTTGGATACGGTTTTCAGTGTTAGGACGAGGGACCATGCAAGGTACTATGCGGGGATGCTGCCTTGGTATGCGCGGAAGTGGACGGGGAGGGATGTTGAGCCAAGGAAGAGGCTGTATGAGATTGACTAACCGGCGAAGAGGAGCCGTGGAATGGATTTGAATTGCAAGAACAATTCAGATGACTACGATGTTGTGCCTTCTCGGGCCTCGATGTCAGCTATTCGCCCGATATGGCTATTCAATACTTGCCCGAAGCCTTAATAACTTATCGCCACTCGAGCGCATCCACCCATTGACTTCCGTGCGAGATCTTCGGGCCCGAAAGCCATGTTCGCACTGAAGACGAGTAACGCGTCAACACCGCAAGAACTTTCGCGAACGCGACACTGCTCAACGGCCGACAGCAAATACGGGCTTTGTCTCTGTATTCTTTGTTGACTCAAAATAGGACTCAGACCCATCTATGACTTCGCAAGGAACGAAGACTCGATGAGGATGTCGTTCAGGGGCCTGAAAGTGGCTAGGAGCGCGGACAAGAACGCGAGTGAAGTCATCTGTCTCGCCGCCACGAGACGTTACTGCAACACCTCCAGCTGTGGCCGAATACGGACACAACGTGCGATGAGAGTATGCCTGAGGACTCTCGCCGTCTTGTCAAGGTCCGATGCAGCTTTCCGACGGACCGTCGCTGTCATAATGCATTGCGTTGTTGGTTGACTGCAAGTATACGAATGCCTGAAGGTCGTGAGCATCTTTCAAGAATCGAAGCAATTTCTGTACTATATCCATAATGTACAGCACTCCGTTTGTTCTTAACGATCTGTGTATCGTCACGGACGATACTTTCATCGACAATGGCGACGTTTATGTGCAGGACAGTGTGATCGCAGCCGTTGAGAATGGTCCCTTTGAAAGCCAGGACAACTTCGTCATCACTCACTCACGTCCTGGGACTCTTCTTCTTCCGGGCCTGATAGACTTACATATACATGTCTTGAAGGGTAATGTACTCGCAATCGAACAGCCTCTGGGCTTCGGCGTCACGACCGTCTGCGACATGCACAATCAGCACAATCGCATTGCACATCTGAAAATGCTCGCGCTTGACCCACAATTCAAGGGCCGATATAGCGACTTCAAGTGCGCTGGCGCAGGTGCGATCATCAAAGGTGGATTGCCTGAACCGGTCGTTCGGCTTCACGGCGAGAGCCCGGAGGTAGGCCAAGTTGCCAGCTCCGTATGAAACTCGATGAGCTAACAATATTCTAGACAAAAGCCATGATTGACTCCTGGTCAAAGCTGCAGAATCCAGTCGACGCAAGGCCCTTCCTTGCGAAGCATATCGACGAATCCGGAGCCTCGTACATCAAACTATTTCCACGAACTCGGCGACTCGCTCAGGCTTTCAGTATCACTTCACCGACCACCGCTCGATCTCCAACAAGCAGTCGTCCAAGAAGCTCACGACCGCGGCCTGATCGCAGTTGGCCACGCCTTCAGTTACGACGGCACACTCGATCTCCTGCGAGCCGGCGTCGACGGTCTAACTCACGTCTTCCTCGACAGCCCCAAGTCCGACGAGTACATCACCCTTTGCAAGCAGGGGAACGTACACGTGAACCCAACGCTGTCGACCAGTGCTTCGCAGACCCGCACTGGCGAAGCAATGCAGAACGCCTTCGCTGCGGATCCGTTAGTGCAGAAAGCATTATTTGACCCTACCCCGCGGATTCAGCTCGGAATGGCTGCCGCGGATACGACAGTACAGACAGCATACGAGTGTACGCGGGCGCTATACAACGCGGGAGTCCCGAGTATTGTTGGGTCCGATTCGTCTGGTCAAGCGAGGGGTACAGCCTATGGGATGGGCGTGCATATGGAAATTTATCTGCTGGTTCACGAGTGTGGGCTGTCGACTAAGGATGCTTTGAAGGGTGCAACATCGACGATTGCGAATAGGTTTGGGTTTGAAGACCGGGGAAGAACTGCGAAGGGAAAGAAGGCGGACCTCACGCTGATCTCTGGCGATGTTAGGACGGTGCTGGGTGATAAAACAAATCTTTGTCTGCCGGTTATAAACGTCCGGCGAGATGGTGTTGTTGCTAACTTCTGGCGCAATGGTGCATAGATCTTAGATATGATTGAACATGGTAATACATTCGTTAAATACGTGGCACTAATTGTTCTGAATTGACGATCTAACCTGATCACGCGGGTTCCAAGTACTCTCACTGCAGACTCACTTTTCGAGCTCTGCATGGTAAAGCATTCACGAATCTGAGCAGCGAGAGCTTTGCGAACCATGCTGGACAACGCGCTCTGAACTTCTGAGCGAGACTCACGCCGTTTCAAAATCGACGGAGTACCTGGCATGCTCATCACAGGCTTGATGTCAAGCAGCCTGACTCGTTCCATGCCTCGTCGACGACTCATGTTCTGCCGGCCACCGAGTTCACTGTTTGGTCGTGTCCAGCTCGGATGTCGTGACAACCATCACCTCGGCTGGATCGATTATGCATAGATGCTTTCAAGAGCGACTTTCAGGAATTATCAAGTCAAATCCTTGGGGATTCAGCCTTTACCAAACAGCTTGCCCAACCAGCCCGCTCCACCACCAGCACCACCGTCCCCTCTCCTCGCAGCCTCACGCTCCAGCCACTCCTGCAAGAACTTTTCATTCCTCATCTCATCCACCTTCGTAATCTTAGTCTCAACCTGTGGCTCTCCTCGGCTAAAAGCAAGCAACGTCGGCAGGCTTCGGACCATATATCGCTGACCCAGCTCTTCATTTCCCGGCGCATCGTACTCGATCTCCGCAAAGCCAATGCCACCTTGCTCTTCGCCGACACCGTCTGTCTCAATCATTCGTTGAACGAGTGGTAAGACTTGTTTGCAGGATGGACACCAGGAAGCTGTGAACATGGTTATGAGGGGGACGGAGGAGGAGGTCGATGTGAGGAGGAGGGTGTCGAGATCTTGTGGTGAGCGGATGCTGGGACAGAGTCAGTTTGATTGATTCCGCCAACAAGTATCGAGGAGATGTGATATACCTCTGATATATGCGATTCCGACCTGCGGCGGCTTTTGTGGTTGAGAAATGCCGAGGTGAGATGTTGGGTAACAGGATGGTCGTTTGGCCATGGCATCGCATTGACAGCATGCCATTGCTGGCTCGCATCAAGGAGACGCGCATCTTGGAAGCTGAGCGTGAGGCCGATAGTACCTATCACGGGACTGTAACTGCATATAGTTGTCGAATGCTCTGTACTTTGAGGTTCATCAATAACCAGCTTCAAGTTGAAACTCAATCGTGGAACTTGTGCTAATGACGTCATGGCCTCGTTTATTGACTTCCCTTTACGGCCTAGACAGGTTCGCCGCATCGACAAACTTCACGCTCATGTTTGCATATCATCTTTGCTTTCCTCACTTTATGCTCGGCACGTCCTCGAAACGGTAGGAGATTTTGTTTGTGTATAGCAATCAATTGTGTTCATTTAATCCTTACTATCACGATGCCAGCTCCATGAATACTGGTTGACGATGCTCGCCGGAACATTCAGTCCACTGTTATCGACGCTGCCTACAATCTCGTCTAAGTATTGCCCAAAGCTGTGTGGTATGTGTAACGCGGGCACGG
>UYJD01000010.1:1004482-1085446 GCA_900618795.1 Cyanodermella asteris | reverse complement strand
GTCCGTGACAGTATGTCGGCCGCGCAAGTTCAGCTGAGAAGACGTAAGGATGTAGAAGTGTCGAGCCACAATCGCGAGAATTTCGCCTCAAGGCAAAAGTATACTCCAGGGATTGGATACCATCGGTTTCGGCGATCAAAACAAGCTGTCGACCACATGTCAATACCCGTCTGACATCCATGCTCGTACTCCCAAGAACCCCACAACAATGTATAGCTTAGCTTCCAGCCATTCAGAGCTTCTCGTGGTCCAGCTGTGCCTATACTCTTAGATGTCCAAAGCTGCTCGGCATGGATGATCCTTGATCATGCCAACTCGTGGCCCTCGAAGCTGCTCACGTTCGCCACATGTGCTTCCGGCTCAACCGCATCAACCAAGTGGATCCTCAGCTGTATTATCGCAATTGGTCCGGTTTGACCGCCAAGCTGTCCTCATGATGTCTACGACGAAATCAGGACCGTTCAGAGACTGCCTGCATTATGGCGGGAGCCAATTTGCCGTTTAATGCCTGTATAGGACGATCCTGTTCTCACAGTTTTTCTCACGGATCGCCTAGCTTTGCTTCTCTTTTGTGCGATTCTCGGTTTCTATTTCCACAAGTCTAGACAGCCAGATCTTTTCGCGAATGAAGCTTTGTACGGGATTGCCTCTACTGGTGGCCAGCAGAGTTGCAACATCAATCTCTCAACCACAGCAAGATAGATTTTCCACCAGAGTGGATGAAGAGCCTTCTCTCGCTCACGAAAGCCGCGGAGAATGCCCAGAAGCAAGTTACAGCGCTAGAGATCGTTTGGCCAAAAGGGTCTCCCCTGTTAATGCAGTGTTGCCTGCAGCTTACGATCCAGAGGCTGTCGTCAGCCTGAACCCGTACACCGCAGCACCATACACAGGAATAGTGAGGTCTTACGACTTCACAATCAGCAGGAAGACATTGTCACCAGACGGAACCCCGAAGTCAATGCTGGTCGTCAACGACAAGTTCCCCGGTCCTTTGATTGATGCGAACTGGGGCGACACCATTCAGGTCACAATACACAACAACATCACAGACCCAGAGGAGGGTACAGCTTTGCACTGGCATGGCTTCCTACAATCAACTTCGCAATGGGCAGACGGTGTGCCAGGGATATCGGAATGTCCAATTGCGCCTGGTCAGACACGAACTTACACTTTCCAGGCACAACTGTATGGAACGTCATGGTACCACTCTCACTACTCATCGCAGTATGCCGACGGGCTTGTGGGTCCAATAGTGATTAATGGACCGAGCCAGCTGGCATATGACCATGACCTTGGTCCGGTCATGATTCAGGATCTGTATCACGCCAACTACTTTGATGTTGTCAAAGACGTGGTTGGCAATGACAGCAGTAAGTTTCGCCCTGCATCAGACAACAACCTGATCAATGGTCTTGGCTGTGTTCCCAGCGATGGCGACTTGCCTGGCTCTTCTTGCTCAAATCTCCATGCGTTCAAGGTCGAAAAGGGCAAAAAGTATCGCATGCGACTGATCAACTCGAGCGCGGCCTCAGTCCAGAAGTTCAGCATCGACGGCCACAACATGACCGTCATTGCATATGACTTTGTGGCCATACAGCCGGTTACGACCCCGATAATCACTCTAGGTGTGAGTTTTAGCGAAGTTAATGAAAGAACGTTTCTGACATCAGCAGGTCGCACAACGGGCTGACGTTATCCTTGAAGCGACTGGTGATTCTGACGCGGCCTATTGGATTCGAGCCAAGATCCCATCTGGCAACTGCACTGAGCCGGCAAATTCCCCGAATGCATGGGCTATTCTCCAATATGAGGATACCAAAGTCGACGTTTTTCCAAAAACAACCGCTCATGCAGATACAACCGCTGCCTGTGAGAACGACCCCTTGGAGCAAACTCGACCCATTTTTGGCATCACTCCTGGGACGCCCGATGTCACAGAACACGTTGACGTTGATGTTGGCGTCAACGAGACTGGGCACCTCGTCTGGACACTTGACAATCAGAGCTTCCGCACAAACTACAACCACCCTCCGTTACTATTAGCCAAGACCGGCAACACATCCTACCCCTTCGATCCTCAATGGAACATCCACGAAGTCGATAGCTCTGGATCCATACGAGTAGTCGTCAACAACCTCACGCCAACCTCACATCCGATGCATTTGCACGGCCATAATATGTACGTCCTCGCCGCAGGTACAGGGACCTGGGACGGAACCATCGTCAATCCCAACAATCCAATGCGCCGTGACATTCAGCTTCTGCCAGCGTACGGCCATCTCGTTGTGCAATGGGACCTAGATAATCCAGGAGTTTGGCCCTTTCATTGCCACATAGCTTGGCATGTATCTGGTAGTCTGCAAATCACATATATGGAACGGCCGGATGATATTCGTCATTTGAATGTGCCGCAGGAGAAGTGGGGAGAGTGTGAGGCCTGGGGAGCTTACACGAACACAACTGTCGTGAATATGATCGACTCGGGTCTTTGAGCGGACTGTGGCAGGAATTGAGATGGTCGAGATTTGGCTGGAGCAGCATCTGATTTGGAAAGCTGATTGACTGAGCCCAATTGTCATATAATCGTACCACAACGAAAGTACAGCTCTTTGTAAAACAGCGAAGCGGAGGAGATGTATCGCATTAATTAGGGCTTTGGATGATTGCTGAACTTGAGACTACACAATGCAACGATGATTAGAGGAGTGCATTGGTGTCACGTAGTCAACAGCGGTCTGTAATTGGAGTTGCCGACCTGTTGTGATGGTGTTCTTTGTCCATGCACTGGCCTTGATACACTCTGTTTGGCGAGATCTTCTCCATGCAGGAATTCGAATTCGAAGTTTACCTGCACGTCTACCTCCACCAGCCAGCGTCGCGAATCTCCAGGTCACCGTGTAGGATGGTCTTTGTTCACGTCAGGTTACCACCTTACCCATCTGAAAGCGCTCGATTGAATTATGATCCTGTAGTCTTTGTCCTACTCGGCATGCAGGCACGCTGTATTCGATTTTGCATGCCGCGTGTCTATCAAATATTTCATGTGCGAAACGAGCTTTGGATCTGCTCAATCGGCAACGGAGATCTTTCTGTCTCGACTGCATGATAGCTTCGAGCGTTACACATGCGCCGAGTGATGTCGTGCGACACTGCGGTTAATCGCCGAGTGCCAGGCCTTGTGCTGTGGCCATTTCCAGTCACCTTTTCCCAAATCGAGTCTGTCTTGCAGTCATACCATCATCACTTCTGTGTTCAAACTGGTCGAGATTCTCATGACGACTAACTGGAAGGGCCTCCTGACCGAAATCCGAGATGGAATGCCTGCTGGAAATTTACGTCCATGACCGCCCTGCAGACAACTGCCAGGAACGCCGCAGACCGTGCACACGACCCTTGACTGGTGTGAAGCTAAAGCTTGGAAAACCAACCATTAGTTGAATGATGGTAAGTATTGGGAACGGAGAAGATGCTCGCGGAGGCTATTTCAGAGCACTAGTCACCTCCTTTCCCACGCGAGGATCCGTCCACGACATTCGAGAAGCGAACAAGTAAGATTGTCTTGCCGAACATGCGACCTCTCGCCATCCTGACGCTCGTTGTTTCTCTCTGCCTGCAATGCATTGATGTCCAAGAGTCCTCCAACCAAAACCAGAGCGACACGCTCATCAACAAGCGAATCTACCTTCCGCTTCAAACCCTCGAGAACACCACAGCGTGCAAGCAATGGGCGCCCAAAACGAGTTCCCAGTGGGGCTGGCTCTACGACGTCGTGTACACGGCATTCACCGGAGAGTACAAGCCTCTCCCCGATCCGACAATGTACCAAGGCCAAGGCCTCCTGAATGCTTCAGCGTACTACAGGGACCCCATCGGAGACGTCACGAAAGTCAACCTGCTCAGGTACTTTGATGGATCTCGGGCGTTGGCGAACCGAGGTAAGAAGGCTACTGCCGTTCGGGTTGTCTACGGTAATGGGACAAAGTGGGAAGATGGCCGGCTAAAAATTCGCTGGACACCGGTGTTCGAGACGTGAGTGAGGCCAACGCAGTGGAAGATAAGGTCAGAGAGTTCCCACTGAATGGTATCTAGAGTCATCGCACACCTTGTCGAGCTCATCGGCGTGATTCTCGGCTGCGACGAGCTCTCGTTCCCACTTTACGAAGGCGACGCATCCATGTTCCATGTTCATCGCTTCATGGACATTGAAGGACCAGAGATGCACTACTTCATCCACAACCTCTACGACAGCCTGGTAAGCTCCGGCGTGGACCCAGCCGACGGCGTCCTGTTCGGCACAGCCATGGACAATCTCTTCAACAAAATGTGCTCGCCCGAACGTCAGATTGCGACTTATCGGCCAGTCGCTGGGCAGACCATCTGCACCGATAAGTAAGTCTCATCCTAGTCCTTACAGACCTTGATTGTTGTTTGTTAGAAGCTCACTGACGGGACTTGAAGCTCAACCTGTGCGACTTGGGCCTTCAAGAATGCTACTTGCGCACCATATGCTGTATCTGGTGTAGGGCTGACACCGAAGAATGTTTCGACAGCTGACCCTCACTGGGACCTCCATGGTGCTGACGGCCCTGATGGTTGCAGTGGGTATGATGGCGATGTCGAGATAGGTCGCAGGCCTACGGCGCATGACCAAAGCGACAGTCCAAGTCAACGGGGAAGCAGTGGCTCTTGGTGGGAGCAGAGGAGGAAACAGGACATGTCTTGAATCGGGAGCTGAAGAAGAGGGTGATCGAAGTGTAGCCAAAATTGATTGGAGATGTGATGTACCTAGCTCCCGCATCTTCGCATGCCAGCTGCTTTGACCCATCGACCTCAACTCGTAGCTGAGCCGGTTGTCCTTCTGTGTGTTCAATAGCTTTCTCACAACAGACATATCGATGGATCAGGTCCAATATAATGCGGAAGGAAAAAAATTGCCGGCGGCGTTCCGTTCGTGCCAACTGAACGCATAGCTAGATACCCAACTAGATACCCGCCTAAGGATTCGGTTGAATATCTACCTAAGTACTCGGTCAAGTACGCAGTCAAGTACTCAGTCAAGCACGCAATCAAGTACTCAGTCAAGTACTCGGTTAAGTAGCCAGCCAAATAGCCAGCCAAGTATCCACGGGACAAGCTTGATGAACATTGTTCTTGAAGCCATTCATTGGCTACATGTGTAAAAACTACAGTGTGTGTTGAACATTTTCTTCTCCCAGCTATGCAGGCAAGTTGATATGCAGCAAATTCTTTCCTAGACCCTCGTCAGGGAGAGCCCATTCGTCACACCAAGTTCCTAACATCGAACAATCAGTCTCAAACAAAATCACAAACAGAAAACAGCTCAGACATCATATTAATCCCCCAAAGTCGACCACATGCCGCGCGTTGTCGACCATATCACAGGTCGTAACGCTCCATTGGAGCTTCCAGCTCTTAGTGTGCCATGTCGAACGTCGCCTCGTCATTAACCTCCAGCTTCGCCGAGCTGTCCATCAACATAATGCACCGCAACACCTCTCGATCGTTCGCGATCGCAGGATACTGCATGCAGATGTCATCGATGGCCCGCCTCAGGCGGCTGCGCAAATGCTCCACGTGGACATCGCGATCGCGAGCCAATTGTCCTAGCTTGATAGCAGGCATCTGGTGCGCTTCTGCCTCGTCGATGTCGGGCAGTGCATCCTCGATGGGTTCTTCAGGCTCAATGCATCCTCAAACTCACCGCAGTTTTCCAGTTCGGCCGTATTTTCTTCATCCAAGTGTGTGGAGATCTGTCGAGTGTTTGCTTTGCCTCCTCACGGGTGGTGGAGTGCCGGGCAAGTTCAAGGAAGCGTCTCGTCGATGTGCCATGATGAGGTCTGACGATCTGTCAGCACGACTCTCAGGTACATCACTGCTCATGACATCAAAGCTTTGCGCTTACAATAGTGTTTCGAAACTCAGCTCGGAACGCATTTCCACACACAGCAGCAGAGTTGTTGAAAGAGTAGTCAGAGCAGGCAAGGGGGAGAATACTGGGGGAACAGCTGGGTTGCCGACTAAGCAATGGTGTCTGACAGAGGCACAAGGTGGCCCGTAACCAGCAACGAGTGGAGGGACACACGGAGAAGTTCTCAAGCCTCAGTGTCTGAAACTGTGAAGGACTAACACCCCATCGGTCGAATGGGAGCTTCAGTGTCGCGAGGGAGTGGGTCAAGGAAAGAAGAATCGAGCCATACCCATTGCTTTGCAAGAACTTGGGACATCCTGCCAATTGCACATGTTTGACGATATCGGGCAATAATAGCAAAGCGGAGGAGCTGCTGCCGATACCGCTTCGAGAGGAGCGAGCCTAACGAGAAGGTTGCCTGAATAGATGTGGCTTGGCGGCTGTGCTGGCAGAATCAGCATTTAAAATAGTCATACTGTTGATCCATTGACAGCTGCTTCAGCACGGGCCCCTCTCAAGTGTGAGCTGCTAGCCCGACAACATCTTGATCGCCTCACTAACAACTAGACGAACGTCTAATCGATCCATACGTCGTCATCATGGCTAAATACGAGGACACAGCTAGCAACGTGGAGCAGTTCTTTACTGCGCAGTACAGTGAGGCCTGGGACTTGGTAAGTCTCCAGAAAAAAGAGATAAAAAAAAGGGACTGAGCTGACGAGGGCAGTTCGAGGCTGGCCGTCACCAAGAAGCCTTTAGCATCGCCTTCCGCCTCATTTGTGATCCCCAACTTGGAGACCTATATTCAGCGGGCTTTGAGTGCTTGCTGAGCTACGGCGACAGCGAGCAGTTGGGCCATGCAGAGCGCTCTCTAGCTTTGCTCAAGGGCATGTATGATTATGAGGGCATCGAACTACCGAATGACAAAGAAAAGAGACGCCAGGATGCCCTCGTCAAAGAAGCCGAGGAACGTCTTGAGGAGGTTCAACTCGAAGAGGCAAAGAGACCACGGTATACTGATTCCGAGATCACTCAACAGTTGCATGCCGTTGCCGACAGACTTAATCAAGAGGAAGCAGAGGAGCTGCGCCAGCTCAACGAGGAGGTGGATCCCGCCGACGCAATCGATCTAGGAGGTCCAAGTCAATTCATGGCCTCTGCACTGATGACTTCGCCACGCCAGACGTCCCCGACCGAGCACATGCGCAATCTCAGCATCGGGTCGAACGTCGATGTCAGTCAAACCCAGCGCACCGACAGCCAGTCCCAGCGACCTTTCGGACGCCGCGACAGCGAGCTCCGTGGATCCAGCCCACCGACGACCCAGTCAACCATTCGCGATCGCCGCACTGACTCAAACCGGAGCAATCAGCCATTCGAGGATGATGGTGGCCAGGGAAGCAGCCGAGACCGTCGTTGAAGGTGACGCGGCAATGAATGTGCCGGAGGAATGGGCAAACAATACGCTTGCTGAGCTTTGGCTGAGTTTGTGTATGTGAAGACGTGGTGGTCGAGATGCTAGCCGCAGATGACAGGCGAAGTACTGAGCCAAGTGTTGCTTGTGAGGTTGCCAGACGAATCAATTCAAGTGCTTCTAGGAGTGGTGTTTAAACTTGGCGCAAGTGTTGTCCTACGTATCTGTTGAAGTACTGTTCCAAGTACCGGCTCGAGGATCGTTGAAGGTGTTGCTCGGGGACCGTTGGGTGTATTGGCCTATGTTCTATCGACAATGCGTAGATCGAGGTTTCAGCAGCATCAGAAGAAGCTCTGCAGCCACGACTGAACAGTCAGGGCTGGTAAAAGTATCTGACAATGTCAAATTGTTATGCATCGAGGCAGAGCAATACGTTGTGCATGACCGGCGGCAGCACGGTGCCAATTCTGAGCATGGACCTCGGAACATCCGAAAGCTGACTCGGCGTCGCAACCAATCACAAAGCTCGTAAAAGCACCAACATTCTTGGCGGCAATCGACTTCAATGTTCGCATCACCATCTTCGACATCGACATACACACCATCTCCTTGGACGCAACGATGTCGCCACTCGCTACCACCTCTCGCGTGCTCCTACGACAATGCACCCGCACGAAGCTCCCGGTTCCCGTGGCGTCGGCCGCCCTCCAACAAACCCGCGACGCCTCCACCAGTTTTGAACAGAAGCAGGTCCCAAATTTCGGCAAATACTTCTCCAAAGGCAGCTCTACAAATAACAAGGTCTTCCAGTATTTTATGGTCGGAACAATGGGTGCGCTCTCGGCGGCTGGCGCGAAGGCAACAGTCCAAGGTTAGCACCCTCCACGCAAGAGCATCAGAATATGGAACAACAGCTAACACAGTCCAAGGTTGGCGTCCTCCACGCAAGAGCATCAGGCTATGGAACAATAACTAATTTGGAAACCCTTAAGACTTCCTCGTGAACATGAGCGCATCTGCAGACGTTCTAGCACAAGCCAAGATCGAAGTGGACCTCTCAACTATACCTCAAGGCAAAAACGTGATCCTGAAATGGCGAGCCTCCCTTTTCCTAGTCCGAGAACGCCTGAGGACTTTTTGTATTATGTGAAATGGAAGCTGACCGTAAAACAGGCGTGGCAAGCCCGTCTTCATCAGGTCAGTGTTTGCCGTGTTGGCTGACGGAGATATTGTTGACACAAGCCAGGCACCGAACCCCAGAGGAGATCAAGGAGGCGGAAGCTGTGCCAGTGGATTCTCTACGAGATCCTCAGGCCGACAGTGATAGAGTGAAGCAGCCCGAATGGCTGGTCATGCTGTACGATTCCTCGTTGCTACTGTGACGAAGCATATGCTAACACTTTCACAGTGGTAAAAACAGAAAAGATCAAGAGACGCTACTTCTTGCTAATTATTACAGGTGTCTGCACCCATCTTGGTTGTGTTCCAATCGGCGAGGCTGGTGACTACGGCGGATGGTTCTGTCCTTGCCATGGATCCCATTACGGTACGTCCAATCTTGGTTGATGAAAGATTTGCGCTGACCTCTTCTAGACATCTCCGGCCGCATTCGGTAAGTTCATATACGTCCACATAGCTCAAGGATGCTAACAGAGTTCAAGTCGCGGGCCAGCTCCCCTCAATTTGGAAGTCCCTGCCTACGATTTCGTCGAGGAGACAAAATTGGTCATTGGCTAGATACGTTTACAACGGTTGAAGAAAGATGGTGGAGCGTCCGGGCGGGCAAAAGGCATTGTAAAACAACACCATTTCATAGAGCGCCTTCCAACATACAGCGACAGTCTCGCACACGTGCAGACTCCTTTACAAGACAGCATTCATTTCAGAGCCGTTTCGTGGATCCCAAATTTATTCAACCCCTATATCTTGACATGACCGTGGTGGTGCGGCGGGCGGCGCCAAGCCTTCTATTGACCGTTCACTTGCCAACTCACTGCATTGTTGTGCTCCGTTCCTGACCTCCCTCCTGACCTCCGTCCGCACCTTCACCCCGTTCTCCTATCCCCATCGCAATGTCGTCTCCCGAGCAGAAAAGAAAGGAGCTTTTCAAGGTACCTCTCACCACACCACGAACACGTTCTCAGCTGAACATCTACCAGGAGCACTGGAAGCAGGTCCACGATCTGGTTGGTCCTCGTCGCCGCCATACAAACAGTCTCTAATTACTACAGTTCGACGCAGGATCCAAGCGCCATGCCTTCATGCTCTGCCACATGCTACTCGGCTCTGCGAAACCCGACAATCTCCACAAGGCCGGCCTGTATCGCATCCTGAGCTACAGTCCCGATCGTCCGATGGCTTGGGCCGACGGCGCAAAGGAACTCCTCGAGAGCTTGTACTCCGACACCTCGCCCACCGAGCAGCAGCAGCGCGAGCAAAACAAGCTCATCGAGGAAATCGAGCAGCGCATTGAGGAGATCAAGCAGGAAGAGGCCAAAGAGGAGCTTTCTCGTGGCAGAAGCAGGACTCGCCAGTCTTGATGTCAACAGCGCGTCTCAGCATTTCGCGAGCTCAGCAACCGCCTCACAGACTCCCTCGACCCGGATGAGAACGCCCGCCAGCACCGCTTTTTACAGATTCACGCAAGATACCGCAACCTAACGCTTCACTTTTGATGGATAGATTGGCAAAGACCGGAAGCTCGAACCTGGCTTCGTTCAGTCGCAAGGAACAATTTGCTACAATCGGGATTAACTAGTGAAGCAATCAAGTAATGCCATTCCCATTCGCGTCCAGCACAATGGTGCCCCTGGCAGTAAACGAAAATCTTCTGCTTCGCGCTTTCAAAGCCCTCGTCCCCCAAGCGCGGACCCCTAATCCTGCTCACGTTCCAAAAACCCGGGATCGTTCTGCACACGGTTCTGAAACTTCTGCCACCAGCCCTCAAACGCCTTGATAGGCACCATTCCATTTCCGCCGTCAAAGCTCGCCAGAAAGTTGAACGCATGCTGAATGATCCTCTGTGCAAGCACCTTCGTCCCAGGCGGCGAGCCAACCTGCCCAGCCGTAGCATTCCTCCTCACTAACGCCGCCGAGGTCGGTGCCTGCTGAGCATTCTGAGCATCAAGCTTCGACCTCACCTCATCCGCAGCCTCGAGTGAAATCCCAATCGTCACGTCGCCTTGCACCGCACCCGGCTGAGGTTCGTCTGCATCCATATCCACCTCCGGTGCTGCGGATGTCGGTCCAGCATTGTCCCCTCCAGTTTTCAGGCCCGCGACGCGGAAGATTGCACTCGCTTTGCCCTCGCCCAATGCGCCTAGAAATTTAAACTCTTGCCCGGGAAATTGAATGTACAGCGCCGCGGCAGATCCATCAGGTAGGCTCTGCCCGGGTAGGAGGAAGACTGCAATGTGAGATTTGATGGCAGCGGCGGGGATTGTGTACGCCAACTGGTTTGACGATATTGTCTGAACTTGCAGCTCTGGTGGTGCCAAGGGGGCTGCTGGTGGGATCAGAAACCCAAACGGACTGGCCATAACACTATCACTTTGGGTCTCTCAGGTATGTTGCTGGTGATTAAAAGCGTCGTCGTGTATTTGAGCATCGCATGCTTGTTTGGCTGCGAGACTACCCAGATGCTCGGGCCTTCCATTATATTCTAGACGTCGCGATCTCGGGTTTTGACCCGCAGGAGGCGACTGACGCATCTTGCCCCTTTCGCCGACCTTCACGAAGAGGGCTCATCGCACTCCAGCTTGCGTCATCGGCTACATGTGATCTCACACCACAGCGTTGTCTCACAAACATCTTTCGAGTCTACAGCGAGTTCAACATCATGGGAGGCGCCAATGATCCTGCAGTGCATCTCCCAGCAGGGCTCACATCCAGGACTTCAACTACCTTAGCTGCCAGTTTGTTGACTTTGTTCAGACATGCACCACGGTCAATCGATTGCAAGGATAAATCTCCTGCAGTAAAGTTACGTCAAGTCTAATATGAGGCTTCGAAATGGTTTCATGCTCTATGCTACCGTTACAAAGTCTTTTGAAATTCTTCCAGCAATGCGCCGAGACTTGTTCATTCCATGCATCGACCATGCTTCTAATCATCCACTGCAGTCAATGCCAGCCATCTATTCCTCCCACTCGGGGTTCTGCAAAGAAGTCAGCTTACTCAAACCACTCATCTCACACTCATCACTAAACTTACCTTCTTCAAGATAACAACGCCTTCCAGGCTGCTGGCAAGGCTAATGTACTTCTCATCCTCCAACTCCGCCCTCTCACCATACGCAAGCAAAACCGGCGTCGTCTGTGTCTGCCAGCCTGTAATCGTCTTCGGCCTTCCAGCTTGACCAACAACATCCACAGCCTGTCCGACACGAACACTCACAGGCAACGGCTCCAGATTCTCGTCCAAGGTGATCAAGAACCGCGGGAACATGGCATTCACCACATAGTACAACAACCAGTGACTGTCGCTCAAGATAAAGTCCTTGGTATCGATCAACGACACAAGCACAGTCAACAACGCTGCAGATGCAACTTGCGATTGCACCTGTCTGTCCGAGTGGAACGGATTCAGTGTCATCGTACCCTTGCCCATATGGAGCAGGCCTTGAGCAATCCGCACCATGAACAGACTGTTGCCATCGCGGTGGTAGTAAGATGCAAGCTGTCGCAATAGCTGAGCAAGTCGTGCATTGTTGGTTCCTGCACCCGTCAAACCCATGGCGAAGATTGCGTTGATGGCAACGTCGTTGTCGTTATCGTGACTGTATCTCGAAAGCGTGTCGTACACCTTCATCTGTGGATTCGAGGGCGAGATCAAACCCATGGCCAGAGGAACTGCCTTGCGAATGTTGGCCTCGCCGTAGTGCATCAAGTGGCCAAACGTTCGCAAGACCATCTCTTGCCCAACATCCTCGCCCATCGCAATCAAAGACAGACCAAGCACTGCATACGACTGCAGCAACTCGCCATCTTTCTTCTCATCGCCCTCCTCGATATGATCGTTGCAGATGTGGAGGAGCTCCTGAAGCTTGAGCACAGCGCCTGTTCCCGCCCACGCGCAAACCTCGCACAGAAGACTCGCAGGCTTCGCGACTGGATGGTCGATTGCTTTCAGCGTCTCCAGAATCACCTCAACCTCCTCTTGTCGGCCAAAGTACAGCAAAGCGAGGCCCAGAGTCAAGAATCGGCTCCACTTGTCCTTCAGCTGCTTCTCACGCTCGGGGTCGAACAGAGTTGCGATGATTGCCTCACTGACCTTGTCATTGCTAGCACCGACAAACACCAAACCCAAGGACAAAGCTGCCATAGCTTGCACTTGCATACTGTTCGACGCATCTTCGACGAGCGGCAGAAGTAGGTCCAGAACCTCGCCCTTGTTGGTTCCGGCATATGCAATTCCCAAACCCATGATGCAAGCAATCTTAATCTGCGGCTTCTCGCTCGACAGATTATCCGTGTCTCCTAGAAGCGCCAAGACCGGATCGGCATCTATCCTGACGCCAGCGTTGAGGATACCCAAGCCGAGAAGAGCGCCAGCCTTGATTTCCGTCTCCTCAGCATATTGGTACTTGTCAATCTTATCGAGACCAGTCTCAACATCCCACTGCATGAGCATTCCCAGCGACGCAGTCGCCGAGAGCATACCGTCCTCCTTGGTCTTGAAGATCCAGTTGGTCTTTCCCTCCTCTTCCGTAAGCATCAACTTGTCCTGTCCGAAACCGGCGTTGACGAAAGCGTTGACAAACGCACTGGCAAGGTTATGACGTGATGAGGTCTCGACGTTCGTCAACCCGGCCGTTCGCTGACTCTCAAGATGCGATTTGTAGATATCTTCCGGCGACTTCGGATCGAGAATGTTCAACTCCTTGGCCAAAGTCTTGAAGTGTTCCGACAGCTTGACATTGCCCAGACAATTCGACAGCTCTTCTTCATCATCATAATCCAGCTCGATCAAGGCAACACCTTGTCTAGCGAGGTTGAATGCCAACTGCTTCTTCACCAACGGATCTTCTGCGGTCTCTAGGTTCTGATACACGAGATCATGATCGTGCAACCGCACAGCAACGTCCATGGCTTGCGGTAATCGCTTGAATTGTCTGTAGATGGTGTGTGCAGTCTCAAGAAACTCCTTGTCGTCGGGATATGTCAGGAACGGTACGATCGAGACCATGTACAGGCATACTCTTGAGAAGGTGTTCTCGTCAAGGTATTTGACAATGTCCTTTATCCTCTCAATCTCGCTCAGAATGTCGATAGCGTCAGCCTCGGCATTGTGCTTGAGGAAGAACGGCACCAGCGACAGACCAAGCTCCACAATTTCGTCAGTTTCAGCCTCTTCCGAAACGCGCTTTTGGTAATCCTTTCCAATCTCGAGCGCAAGGTGGCGAATGTATTCGTGGCCCCATGACCCAAGGTCTTCTGAAGGTGCTAACAGACGGTATTTCAACGTCTCCAGTTCATCCTCTTTCCCAGCTGTCATACCCAGCACAGACAGCACATCCGCCAACGAGTTCTTGTCGGCTCCGGCAGGCCACTTTTCGTAGAGCTGTGTCAAGCCTTCGTAATGCGGTCGTAGGAATTTGAGAGGTCTAGGAACTGCTGTCATGCTTGAAGTTGCCGTCTTTATGGAAGTTTTTATCGCCTCGATCGCCGGCTTGTAGAGCTTCTTGTCCGACTCGTGCAGGCGCTCAACAAGCATCTCGAGCTCTGACTTGAGCTGTTGGTCCTCTTCGCTGAGCTCATCTTCCTGCTCCGCATCCTTCTTGTCCTTGTCGGCAACCTTCTCATCCTTCTCCTTTGACGTGTCTTGTGTTGGTTTGCTCACATCCTCTTTGGCCTTTCCCTTTCCCTTGTCTTGGCCGGCAGGCGCCTTGCTGTTGCTGTTTGGAGGCGCCATGTTGGCATCAAACTTGTTTCTGGAACGAGAGACACACCTCCACAGTAGCGCTGAGGAAAGGTAGAATGCTGGTGGCAGTCGCGTAAGCTAGTTGTAGGGAAGCACGAGTGCTGGCGCCAGCGGCGAGCTCGCTGACGGAGCGGCGGCTTGCAGCCGTGCGCACTGACGCAGCGTACCTGCCTGCCCGCGACATGAATTTTGTTTGATCCGCGAACCGTTTGTAGCGCAGTCTTCGCATTTAGATCGAGCAGCTGTTGTCCAACTGTGTGACCCGAAACAGAAGAACGGATCGGTCCTCACCATGAAACTCGATACTAAAGCACTTCGTTACCTCTCAAAAGACGATTGGAGGGTGCTCGAAGCAGTAAGCCCAACCCCACCTCGCAAAAGCTATTGACTGACAACTGACAGAACCTCAGGTAGAGAGAGAAAGCACGAGCCATGAAGTCGTTCCTACAATACTCATACAGCAAAGAGCCTTCCCACGAGGAGGCAACGCCAGTCGATGTATAAGTACACTCGCCAAGTCGAATCTGATCGGTCGAACCAAGAACGCCAAATATGACGGCTACAGATTTTCTTATGGCGGGCTTGACTATCTCGCCTTACACAGCTATCTGAAAAAGGACGTCATCTACTCGGTCGGTAATCAGATTGGAGTTGGAAAAGAGTCGGACATCATTGTGGTTGCAGACGCAACGGGTGAACAATATGTGCTCAAGATACATCGTTTGGGCCGGATCAGTTTTCGCACCGTCAAAACCAATCGGGACTATCTACGCAATAAACACTCGGGCAGCTGGATGTACATGAGCCGTCTTGCAGCGGAGAAGGAACATGCGTTTATGAGGTGGGTTTTTAGACGATTCAAACATTGTGAATGCATGTTGACATCAAAACAGTATGCTTCACGAGTCAGGTTTCCCCGTGCCTCGTCCCATTGCTCAGAACAGACATACAATTGTCATGGAGATGATCGATGCTTTTCCTCTTCGACAAATCGATCACGTGCCAGATCCCGCAGGACTATACGCTGAGCTCATGGAGCTCATTCTCAAGCTCGCAGGAGTTGGCTTAATTCACGGAGATTTCAACGAGTTCAATTTGCTTATCAAGGAAGAGGAGATCAACCAAGAGGAAGAGCATACACAACCTGGAGCCGGAAATGATGACAAAACATCAAACCAGACACCTAAGCTCAAGCTCACTCCTATCATAATCGACTTCCCACAAATGCTCTCGATTGATCACCCGAATGCAGAGATGTACTTCGATCGGGATGTTGAATGCATTCGACGGTTCTTTCAACGCCGCTTTGGTTTCACCAGTGATGCTCGAGGTCCGTTCTTCAAAGACGGACGCAAAATGCTCAAAAAGGGCGGAAGACGGCTTGATGTGGAAGTCCAGGCAACTGGATTCTCGAAAAAGAAGGCAAAGGAGCTCGAGCAATACATGGAAGCAGTCGGGGTCCAAGCCGAAGGCGAACGTGGTAGCGATAATGATAGTGAACAGAGCGAGGTCGATGATCAGGATGAGTATGAGGACGAACATCAAGACGAAGACGCGCCCGAGGGAGAGATATTTGTCAACAAGACCGACAGGCATGAAGGCGCCGGCGAAGCGGGTCTCACAGCGCAGGCTACAGAAGACCAGGATGAAATCAAGAACACGATCCGCTCTGTAGACGATTTGACGGTTACCGGTTGAGATAGTTCAAGTCTATGGGTGCTTGAAATACGTCTGACAAGCTATGTCTACTCGGAGGCCTCATCGCTGTCTTCTTCCTCCGAATCTGAGTACTCCTCAGAACCACTCTCATCCTCTTCATCTGAGCTCTGCTCGCTTGTGCCAACTGCAAGAGAAGCAGCCGCTACAGGCTCCGGCCCGTCATCTTCATCCAGCCAGTCATCTAGACTCTTCTGCGCCACCTTTGGCTGCTTTGTCCCCTCGGGCGCCTTATAATCAACCGCCGCATCAAGCATCGCTGCCGCAGGTCTTCTCCCGGTGTCTGCATCCGCCGGGACATCCGTTTCGCGGAGACTGTGATCTGGCTCCTCGCCAGGCTTCACCCAATCTGGAAGCGTTTCATATCCCGCCAAACCTGACGGGCCTGCATCCTGGCCAACAACCAGAGTTGCTGAGCCAAGGAGCAAGTTCTTTCGCGTTTCGGAAGGACTTGGCACCTGAGGGACCGGCTTTGGCGCGAGCAAGATCAGGTTCGCGAGTTGCAATGTGGCCACGTCTGCGAGCAGATTCCGGTACAACCGTGCTCGATCTCGCAACTCGAAAGAAGTGTCGTATCGTATCAGAAGAAGAATGTATTCCCATAGCTTGGGAATAATGTCTCCTGGATCTGCACCTGTGTTGCCATCCTCGTTATTCGCTGCTTCGTCATCTTTAGGTTCCTGTTCTGTGTCTTCTTGGTTTTCTGCTTTGCCTGGAACTTGATCTGTAGGTGTCGCATTATTCAAGTAGTTCAGATACACCTTTGCAGCCAGCAGCAGTATCTGAAACTTGGCCGCCTCTTCCTCCTGGGCAAACCCACGACACAAGATTCGAAGGACGTCAGGGGCCACCAGTTCATCATTTGATCCTGACGTGGCATACTCACCAACAAGCCAGATAATTGTTGCTCTAGCTTGTGCATTATATATGCTGTCCAGATTCTTTGCGAGCCGAATGATCGTCTTTCGATGCTTGCCAGGATTCTGCTGAATCAGATGTCGCACCACTGTCAGTGCTTCTCCGACAAGGTTGTCGTCGGGACTCGACGTCTGCTTCAGCAGAAGGTTGAGACACCAAGCGGTGGTCGAGCTATCGCTTTGTGCACATCTTCCCATTGCGCGTACACTTTCCCTCGTCAATTCCGTGTCTGAGGTCGTGGTAAAGTGCTCAAGCTCGTTCAGTATCAGGCCTTTCGTGGAGACATCACAGCAGGGGAATATCAATGTCAGTATTTCAATCTTCAGCCTCCACACTTCCGGCGTATCGGCGGATCTCAACCAGAATTTTTCGACGTACGGTGCGAAGAAGATCGGATAGTCTAGACATATTGAGACGATGTTGTAAAAGACGGCCGCATGTTGACCTTGTGGCCCTCGCAGCAAGCCTACCAAGGGCTTGATGGAGGTTTCGAGGTAAGTGCTCGTCCCCACGTAGAGGTATGCTCTCACCACGGCAATGATGACGGCCGGGTTTCTGCTCTGAAGCAGCTTCTTGCATGAGTCCAAAAAGAGAACCAGATCTGCGTCCAACTCCGGTTCTGAAGGTGCATGTTCTGGTGCTTGCTGGTTCTCCCCTTGCTGAGATGGCCGGTCTGACGATGCTCTTGGAAAACACTTTCTGGCATAGACTGTCAGAAGCCGGACCAAGGCTATCTGCCCCCACTCGTCCATCTCTACCATCTTCTTCATCAAGCCACGATAATGCTTATGCAGCAAGTCAATCCTGTCCGGGCAGACCTCGAGAAAAGCAGCTACCGCAGCGCCCACCACATAATACTGCTTGTCTCCCAAAAGCTGGGAAATGTAGTCCACCAACTGCGGCTCTGTGCTCGGCTCCAGCCTGTAGCACTTTGGGATCGCTGCGGCTGCGGTCTTCCTCACAAGCGCACTCATATCTCCGCAGCCCTTCTTGATAGCAAGGCTCACGATCTGGCTGATAATCGGCACCCTGATCCCAGACATGACTCGTAGAGCCATAGCCCGCACCTGAGGGCTGGCGTCCGAAAGCGTCTTCTGAATCGTATTGATGGATAGCAGTGCTAGATCGGGTTCTTGCTCGGCATGCTGTAGTAAATAAATGTAGACAAGCTTCTTGATCTCGATGTTCGGGCTGGCGACGTTCTTGATGATGTTGCTGAAGAAGGGCAGGCAGGGCTGGCCACGGTACATCATGGTTATGACGCGCCGGAGCCCATCTAGAATTTCTTGGTCGAAGCGGCTGTCGAGGAGCTTCTTGATGCTATTTACCGATAGTTCTTGGGTTTGGGTGCCTCGTCCGCCAAAGGTGCGGGCGGCGGCGGCTTGGACTGCATCGAGCGTCAGGTCGCGTGCTGAGAGTATTGTTAGTACGACGACCTCTGACGGGATCAACCGGTTGACATACACGTTTCAAGCATAGAAGACACTCCAGATATAGTCTCCATTTTGATTTCGAGTGCTTGATATCGGCCTTGGATTGGTTATCGGCCTTGGGCTGGTTATCGGTAGCTTGTGTTCGACTTGTCAGATAAAGATCTCGGTCTCATTTCTGGTCAACATCAATACGGTACAGCGGGTAAAGAATCAATCAAGAGTCAAATATCTCTTTCACAGAGTACACGTTGTAGTCTTTTGACTGAGTTGAATGTTCTCGCTTGGTTGCGTGTACTGCGTAGTTAGCGGTGGGATCGTTTGTGGTCGTTCAGCGCCATGTGGGGATGCTGACGTCCGAGGCCATGCACACGAAGACGAGGTGTTGAACCAATTAATATACCGCCATGAAAGGCCGGAAAGGGACATACATCGCCAGCTGAACCTACGAATACGGAGATCTTCCTATCTTGTCAAGACCGAGATTCAATTTTACACAAGCAAAACCCAGCAACTTCCCCCTCTCTCATCGTACTTTATTTCGCAAGAAATTCTCCACTCTTCCATCAAATAGTAGCACAACCCAAAATGTCAAATGAGCCGGCTCCAAGCCTGACTTGGCTTGAGCTTATCGACGATTGTGACAAGTACGTTTTGTCATGGAATCAGTCCAAACTCATTGCCATCAATGGACGGCAGTGCTAAACGAGCAGCAGCTTCCCCTATCACCATGACAACCCGAAGCTCTACGAGACTCTCATATCTAGCTACCTCTGGCGCTTCGGACTTGGTCAGTACCCAGACAGATGGGAGACCGCTGGCTTTGTATTGGACAGCGTAGTTCGCAAAATGCCCTGGACTTCCAAATGGTACGTCGACGAAGCGACACGTACGATCTCTATCAAGGCCGATGAACCGGACGGCAGCCACAGCCCCGGCAGCTGGACTGCTGCAATACGCGAACAGCTACAGACCGCACGTGAGCAAGGCACTTTCGCTCTACTCAAAGGCTGGCGCAACGAAGAATACGAAGTGTCGAACACGCTAGGCTTCGACGTCCGAATGGAGCGCTCCGGAAGCCCGCTCTTCGGCATCATCACGTTTGGGGTGCATCTCACAGCTTACACAGAGGCTGAGAATGAAATGAAGATATGGGTCCCGCGACGCAGCCCGACAAAGCAAACGTACCCGAGTATGCTCGACAATACTGTCGCCGGTGGCATGGCTGCTGGCGAAGATCCGCTCGAATGTGTAATTCGGGAAGCTGGCGAAGAAGCTTCCTTGCCGAGAGATCTAGTTACGAGCCGAATCACTGCATGTGGAACTGTGACATACTGGCACGAGCGCGACGCGCGTGCGGGTGGCGAAGTGGGCATGATGCAGCCGGAATGCCAATACATATATGACCTTAAACTAGCAGCGGATGTCGTTCCGAAACCTGGCGACGAGGAAGTCGCAAGTTTTGAACTGTTAAGCCTCGAGCAGGTTGAGATGGCTCTGCGTCGGAAGGAGTTCAAACCCAATTGCGCGCTGGTTATGATTGACTTCCTAATAAGGCACGGAAAGGTCCCCTCATCGGAGCAAGGAGATATCATGGACATCGTGCCGCGGCTGCATAGGCGGTTGAGATTTGATAGGTCTCATAGTGATGCGTCTCAGGTGGATCTGAGCTTCAGGTCTGGCCGGAAACACACTGCTCCTCCGCTGTCGACGAAGCAGGGCTTAGCTCGGCGTGGTAAGTGAGATAAGTGGCCAGAGAACCGTTGTGTCGAGTTGAGCTGGTGCGATATTGGGGCTGACTGTGCATTCGAGCCGGATACTACCACCAGACACAATGCTTACAGGGAAATTGCAGGACACGGCTGCGTTGTGCTGCTCATGACTTCCTCATCAAGAGGTACACGATGTCGCTTCTCAATGGTGTAAGCCGCTTGTATGGGCCCTCCATGTAGAGCAACAAGCCTCCAAATGAAAGATATGCCTTGCTATCCAAGCCGTCAGTGAAATACTTACCCCAACGTAGATGTGGCCTCAAACTTACATTTCCTCCCCTTTGCCTTCCTCCCACCTGTAAATCTTGCCGTACATCACGTAGTCATAATGGTCTGCCAGCGTGCTCTCCCCTGTCTGGACCTGTCTCCACGACTTGCCATCATCCTTGGTTCCATCCGCATTCAGTGTCGATGAAAGGGCCATCTGAAAGTTGTCACCGGAGCTGAAGGGGTAGACTTCGACATTGATATCCAGGTCGAAGCTGATCTCGCCGCTGGCAGAAGTCGCGCTAATGCGCGCGACGCGGTCGTACTTTTGGTGATTTATGGCGGTGCAGGTAAAGGCATCCTCGAAGAGAATCGCGTCACCCATGATGACAAGACTGAGCCGGAGGGTTAACTGGAGTTGACGAGCTAGATCGGTGATGGTTTCTGATTTGAGGGTCTCGAAGAAAGTTTTTCTGCTGATGCAAGGTTCACGTTCCGCGATGCCAAGACATCTGATCTAGCATTCAATCCGCATCCTCATGCAGCTTGTCCGCATCCGGCAAACTCTTTCGAAATGTCTTTTACCAGACGCAATGTAGCAATCCGCACACCTGCGCAACGGCTGACGACGTCGGCGGATGCTTCGAATTCTTCGCAGTCGATTGCAGTCCCAACATCATCTTCCAAAGCCCAGCGTCTCCCGGGAACCCGGCCATCGCCCGTGGACGGACGCTCCACCACCTCAACAGGATGTCTTTCGCTTGATGGCTTGCTCGCCGGTCATGCCGGTCTACCGCTAGGCAATTCCCTCTTGATCGGGGAACAGGGCACCACAGATTATTCGTCTACACTGCTGCGGTATTTTGCCGCCGAGGGCGTTGTGCAGGGCCACAAGGTCCACGTAGTGGGTTTTCCTGAGTCATGGGGACGAGATCTACCAGCCGCGATTGGGGTTGCGCAATCCGGAGGAGATAATGGCTCGCGACGTTCGGCGAAGGAGACTGAGAGAATGAAAATCGCGTGGAGGTATGAGCGTTTGGGCGAGTTTGGAGCTGCGAATTCGCGAGGTGAGTGGTGAGAACCTCCTGAAATGGGTGAAATGCAAAGCACTCTTTTCGAGCGCATCTACCTAGCACGGTCATAAGATGATCACGCTGACTGAGTACAGCCAGATCATCACCTACCAGCGACGCCTCCAACAATGACCCATCTCAAACGACGGAGCCATTCTGCCACGCCTTCGACCTAACGAAGCGACTCGCTCTACCCTCCTCGGACACCCTCAACTACGTTCCCATACATCCGACACACGCGAACCCCTTCTCCACAGTCCTACAGTCCGTCACCAATTCCATCAAGGCCTCGGATTCCTCGATAATCCATCGAATCCTCATACCGTCCATACTGTCCCCCGCACTTTACCCGCCTCAATCCAGCACCCCCTCCATCCTCCTCCCCTTCCTACACTCCTTACGTGCCCTTCTCCGAACCTACCCCACGCGTGTCTCCCTCGTCATATCTCTCCCTCTAACCCTATATCCCCGAGACTCTGGTCTCACACGCTGGATCGAACTCCTCACCGACGGAGTGCTGGAACTGATTCCGTTCCCGCATAGCTTCGACAACGATACGAGCAGCATGTCGTTGGGGTCATCGGGAGCTGCGACAGCGCACGAAGAGCGCCCGCAGGGCATGTTGAAGGTTCACAAGCTGCCAGTGTTCCACGAGCGCGGTGGTGGAGGTGTTGGGAGTGTGGGTGTGGACGATGATCTCGCTTTTACGGTTAGTAGAAGGAAGTTCGTTATCAAGCCATTCAGTTTGCCGCCGCTGGAAGGCGATGCGGAGGCGCAAAAGGGGGAGGTGGAAGGGACGAAGAAGATGCCGGCGAAGAAGGATTTGGAGTTTTGAAACTTGCGGAGAAGACAAAAACAAGGCGGGCTGGAAGCACATTCTTGCCTCTTACCCTCTATTCACGAATGAATCGCGTGTCATCTGGTCTCGCCGTCAGAGCTTGTTCGGGGATCGAGATCATTTAAACAGGTCTTCGAAACCAGGAAAGCAGTGTACATAGATACAGCGTCAAGTCCTTTCGTTGGATCCGAGGGTATTCACAGGTCTCAGTGCCTAGGTGTCAGCGCCAAACAAAGTCGGCTAACAGAAGTCGTGGCCCCGATAATCATGTTGCCACGCCTTCAGCTTTGATGTTGACCACTTCCATTAATCTTGCGATGGCAGTCATGTTAATTCAGAAAAGGCTTCGGGCCTCCCCGGCAGCGTACAAGACCTTCAGCAGACGGCCGAAAAATTCTGCATACGAACCGCCAAGCTCCACAGGCCAAAAAGTCCCAGCGAGTTTCCCAAACTTCAAATCCGCACATGCAAGATTGCCGCTCCGGCCGGATTATTGGCCGCCCAGCAAACGCAGAGCGGCTCCGAACAATGATAATCTCGGCCTCTTCGGAGGGCCAATTGGCCAAATGGATCCCGCCACGACGCTAACCCCGTTTAGAGAGGGTCGGATTCGCATACCATATACGATCGATCGAAAAGGGGAGGGGGCTCCGAGCAGCTGCTGTGTGTATGTAAGTACTGTAGCTATAGCTTGGTCCGAGGCGTCTTCGAAACTCGACGCAGTCAAGATGAATTCAGAAGCTGATGAAAATCTCGGGCCCTCCGCCTTGGGCGCCAAAAGTTAAGCTTGATGATACTACTAGAAGCAGTAGTGATGGACTTGCCGATTATCAGGATGCTTGATCATTCGCAGCTTCAGATCGGGTGCTCGACCAGCGGAGCTCTCTGCGACATTGTATTGCGTAGCTTAGGCTCCACTGTGATTTGGTTGCAGAAGTTCGCTCAGATGAAAGCGCCAGTGATCACCCACGCGACCCACCTCGGAGCCCCCGATCTACTACTGTACACATCACGTGTCGCGAGAAGATTGCACGAACTTAGATTCCTACAGGGCGATCGGATGGTGCAGGTGCGTCTCCGCTTGAAGAGCATGTGCCTGCTGTAGGACCTTATTTAACTTTCGATTTTCGGCATTTGGTCGGTTTGACCTTTCGAGTTTATTGCGTGAAAATGTGAACAGGTGCCGGACACGGGAGGAGTAGTTAATATAACCGGCTGCTCCACAGACTCCACCTGCATATGGGTTTCACTACTATTGTGTACACATGCAAAGGTACCTGTACATGGTGTGGAGTCTTGGATCTGCGAGGTGGTAGTTTTGGCCCCCTTGCTGATGGCCATCAGGGTAGCTTGCAATGGAGGACAGAGATCCCTGCAGGGAAGGCACTTGGGCATGCAGGATCTCGGCATCGATCCTGGCGGCTGAAGACGCTTGTTCTGACCCCAACGCCGATGGAGCTTTGTCATTGTGATGGACTATAGCCTGATTTGCGGCACTATGCTCATGCGTCCTCGTCATGATTACAGTACGGCCTTGGCGGGCTTCTCCTGAGCATGTTTGGATCCCTCCAACACTGATCCCCGATTTGTTTTCAGAGCTCACGACTTTGCCGACATGTTTGGAGGCAGTGTAGTCAAGGGGAAAGGTTGTTGTCGCGTAAGCTCGACCCTTAAGTAGCCGTCCATGAGCCCAACGAGTCTTTACGACTGTCCTCATGTTTGTCATACCAGGCAGACGTGTTGAGAACCAGGATGGCGGACTGTGGTCACACAGGAAGAGTTTAAGACGCAAATGCTGACACTGACTTTGTATCCTTTGACATCGTGCGGATCCTCTTGTTCATGACCAAGAGGCCACCCTCACAAGGTCTGCAACTTTCATCAGGCTTGACGCCTTGGATCGGGCATTTCATCTTGCGATTCTCGATGGCTGATAACGGAAGCTTGACATCCCGTCCAAAACGTGCCAGAGGGACGTCTTCGCTCTGACTGTTGCTTCCGGCCGATAGGCAACTTCAGGAAGTCGAGGCCGGATCCTTCAAACAACAGCGTTGCAAGGCCGGGAAAGGCGGCTCTTAAGCTCGAGACATTCGTTCTCCTCGAGAGGCACAGGATGTGCGGGCCTTGTGCAGGGTTCGAAGGATCGATAGAACCAGGTTTCATCAACGAAATCTGGAACTGGACTTCTTCCTCAAGCTGGAAAGAGAGGCGGCCACCGACCGAGGAAGAGTCTGATGCAAACTGACGCCATGTGAGGCCCACGTGGTATGAGTACTGATGTTCTATCGCTGCAACCATGCCCCTTTGTCTGGGTCCTCTTGGTTCCAGCCAAATGATGAATGCACAGAATCAATGAGGCCGTGCGCTTGACCGTGCATCATAGTAATCATAACAGCAACGATTTTTGGAGTACAAGAGTGCGTATATCGCGTTTCAATGTGGTGCAACCCTTCAGCGACTGCCTGTGGAGCTGGTGGCTGGAAAGTCTGTAGAGGATGACGACCCAGCCACTGATAAGGTTGCAGCAGATATGAGCTCGAATGCAACGCTCCGGGCGATGGATGCAACAACGTGGACTCACGCAGTAATCATATTAGCTCGCCAAGCGAGTATGTGCACAGATACGTATGAGATCAGAGATGAGCAGCAGAATGACGAACCAGAAACAACGAGTCGTAACGTGGACGTGAACAGCAGTATGGACTTGTGCAAATGAAACGCCAGGTCGACGATCACCGTTACACCAATTCTCTGAAACCACAGTTCAGGTAACGGGTAGCTTCATTCGGTAACGATGGACCGACATTGAGGTTGGATTTAGTCCGTAAATTTAGACTGCAGAGGGTTGAGACGTGATAACGGTCAATAGTGTGATTGTGGATACAAGCCTCGCCGGCGAAGAGTATGCAAGTTCCTGAGCAAACCTCGTGGTGGCGTGATTGAACTTTGGTGCGCTCCCACTGTGAAAAAGCTGAAAAAGAATCGCTCGGTGCGAGAATCGGAAGTGATAGAAACTCAGCTTGCAGCTCTCATCGGCCACCGTGCAAAAGGATATGGCTCGAGCTGGACCACTGGATGGCCATTGGAAGTTGTCTCGTGTTACTCACGACATTTTGACCGTATTGAACTTCGGTGGGTTACTGCGCGGTAGACTGCCAACTTTTAGCGAATTCCACGCAAGGCCAACGTATGAACAGATCAGAGTCTCTGTGTTGCCGAAACCAATTTGAGACGTCGAGATGACATTCATCGACAAGATCAAACGCGAGCGCCTGCCTAGGTTGATCAGTGGTCCGAGCGGAGTCAGTGAGAGGTATTGACCGGCGCATGTAATAGCATTGTGGAAGCGTAGCGGGACTGAGTTGAATCGTGTTGAGCCACGGTGCCGTTCCGCATTATTGCTGTGACAAGTCAGCGAGTATGATGATCCAGATGCGGAGCGGACCCGCGATTGCGAGCATGGGCATGTCGATCGAAGCCGCAAAACAGTAAACGATTGAGCCAGACAACCGGACAGCGAATCAAAATCCGGGCGGTGCCGGTCGAGTCGTCTTTAAACGGACAAGGTTCTCGAGATGTCTCAAAAGCTGCATCTCAGAGTGGATGCAGGACCGTGAAACATCCGGACCAGGTGAACCGTAGACGACAGTACTTTGCTATCAGTCAAGCTGGTGTGGCCGAACTTGTTGGTTACAGGAGCTTCGTGGCGTGGCAGTGGAGGGCTTCGAACAGTTCTTCGCGAAAAGCGGCTTGACAGGGAGCTAGCCGACTCGTGCGAGCGGCGTGATGTCTCCGCAAAGGAACGGAAGCACCAGAAAAGTTGATCAACCCGAGGTGATGGCGGGCATTTTCCATGGTCGAACTATTGTGGAGGAGCCAGGTGGAAGAAGCTTTCTGCGAAGCTTTTTCCCTCTTCCCTGCTGCCGTTCTACCCGTCACATGCGAACCGGCCATCCAAGTCCAACATCCATGAACAGGACTGGCGCAGCTGCCGGACCCCTGACGGATTTTATGAAAACCACAGTGGCAGACGGGATGGCGTGGATGTCCTCGTATCGAGTCGTCCAGGTCTGGAAGGGTCAGCGATGCAGAAAGGAATGGAGACCCACTTGAATGCTAATGCCGCCAATGACAAGATAATATAGACAGACTATACGGGAGCGAGATCAGTCGGTGCGAGTGTCAGCCGGTCAGCATCGCCCGTGGAGATATGGAGCGACAATAACGTGCTTTCTGACGGATGATTTTCAGAATGGACGCGAGGGTCGAGAGGGCCGAAACTGAAGCAAGGAAGCGCCACAGGCGCAGCGAGTTACGGCAGTCGATTACTTTTCGCCGCTGGCACGAGGGAGTACTAAGTAGAAGTCTTGGCGCTCTTTGCCCTGTTCTTCGCACCAACAAAGCAGGCTGTACATGTATTGTGCACCAGACACTCACCATCAAGTATATGCTTACTGTCAACGTGAATGCCTGCGAGGAGACTGCAACAACGTCAGACGCGGCGTGCAGCACCAGCAAGACGGTACGCTACTGCTCGCATGGCAGAAGCAACTCGTTTCCATCGCTTCCAGGAATCCGGCCCAGGGTTCGCATCGACCGGCTTTGCAGCTGCCGGAAGCAGCAGAAACTCCACCGGCCCACCACAACTGACCACAACTGACCTCACCCGCTAGAGAAGCGTCCAACTCGAACCGCTCGCCATGTCACATCGTCACTTCCTCCCTCCCTGCGACCCGTCACGAACCGTCGAACATGGCCGGCTGCATGCCCGCGACAACGTGCTTGATCATTGCAGAAGAGCCAGGACTGATAAGCCTTCTGTCTTGGTGGCCATGCACGAAGACGGGGACATGCTACCTGTGCCCACGCGCAGACAGGCAAGAGAAGATTCGCTGCGCTGGAGGCGGTTATAACCCTGGTGCGACAGCGTCGAGTAACCATAGGCGTTGCCCTTGTCTGACCCACATGGCCACATAGTAGTGTATGCACACCCCCAGACCCAGACTCGTCTCCTGGCCTGTACCTTACCTACACCTCTCATTACCGTCGCAAAGGGCCAAGCAGCTGCAGCATCTTTAATCGATTCGGCTAATCAGCACTCTCCTCCCTGTCCCGCCGCCCCAGTCTCTGGCTCGCCTGCGCTTCTCATACACCCACCCACGGCTGCCAGCGAGCACCCACGCCGCCGCGCCGGGTGAAAGCGCCCATTCGAAGCCACCACCCAGGTCCTCTCAAAAACGCCTCTTTTCCTCTCTTCATACATCATCCGCCATCCGAATCCCTGTCAACGTCTGTTTCCGCACCGACGGGTTTCCCGCCCACATCACCACCTCCTGAGACTCTTCCATTGCTGGCGGCCTCTCACGCTTTTCACTACACTCCCTGGACTTGCTCGCATTACTTCCCGACGCTGCCCTCCTGCCTGACCGTGCAATCGTCCACTACGCTGGTTCCTTCTGCTCTGGCTTTGCCGCGTCCGAGGAAAACAATCGCCGTCTGTGCCACCACTTGGGACGACCACTCATCGCTTCTGGAACAGCGCCACTTGAGTCCAACGGCCTTAGCATATTAACTCTGCTGTGCCTTCAGGACCACGCGGTTCGAAAATACTAATATCGTGTTCCCTCCTGCAGCCGTCTACCTTGGGCTTTGTCGCCTGAGTTCCTGGATTGAAGCTACCGCTGCCAGAAGCCCAACTTCCAATTTGGATACAACTGCCCTGCTCTCACATTCAGTGCACCGGTCGCCGTAAATAGGATTGCTGTGTATCGATCGGATCCGAGGCTTCCATCACCAACACGAGCTGCAATGACTAGCTGAGTTGAATCTTCATCTCAGCTCTTCGGAGCCATAACGGCGGCACCTGCCTTCAGGCTAAGCGATTTGTTATCATTGTCTCACTTCAGATCATCAACTGGGGATTTCGCCGCGACGGTTCAAACTTCCCTCCTACAGTACCAGGGATCGGCTCGTACGTCTACCATATCGGATCCGCCCTTGTTCCGTACACCATCAGTTTCGTTTGAGATCTCCCCGTCAGGCAATCCTGCCTAACTCGCGTCATGGCATCGCCATTTGACCAAGGAAGCCCGATCCAGGAGCAGCCCAAGAGCCTGTCCAAGTTTATCCGTCGTGCTTCCAGACTTTTACGCCAGAGGCCGGTCAATGCGCCCAATGAGGGGATAGAGCCTGCGCCGACTTCTGCCATGATTACTACTCCCACGGGTCCCCCGTACTCTGCATTCCACGCAGCCCCTTTGGCCTCTCATCCCCCAATTGGCCCATCTCCGACTGAGCAGTCCACCAAGCTGATCCCGGCTCTCGGCTTCAACACCACAAGAGCCACGGAACCCAAGGAGGTCGATATTCCGCGAGATTCTGCCAGAGACCTGCGGGCTCATACCAAACAGCGGGAGAAGGCCCAGGCCCTCTTTGCCAAATACGGCTTCGCGCTGGAGGGTCGTGATTGGAGTGGGTCAAGCCGCCAGGCTGGTGAGAAAGTGGAATGGGTCGAACGAAAGGTTCGCGTGCGTGTACATCGAGAATGTCACAACTGTCATACTAGTTTTGGCTCTTCCAAGGTTTGTGCCAGCTGCGACCACGTCCGTTGCAAGGCATGTCCCCCTTGGCCACCCAGGAAGGAGTCCACTGCGCCGGTTTATTCTACAAAAGGAGAGAAGAATATCGAGAGACGGCTGGAAGCCGTAATGACTCTTGATCAACAGACGGAAGGACTAGTCCCAAATGCTCCCGACACCCGTGTCCTGAGACCTCCTGAAGAGCGGGATCATTTGGTGATAGGGTCAGGGCCAGATGAAGAAAAGGCGCCAGTTTTTCCCGATGGAGGGACCGCTCCGTTGGTATTTATCGATCCTGTTGAACAGACAGACAAATTGAGAAAAAAGCACCTGAACCGTGTCCACCAGCGTCGCGGAGTAGACGTGGTCTACCAACCACCGCAGCAGAGGGTCAGGAGGATCTGCCACCGTTGCACCACAACGTTCAAAGGCCGAGCGACGGATTGTGAAAGCTGTGGTCATCAGCGTTGTCCAGCTTGCCCTCGCGATCCGTAAGTTTCCCCTTGCACTAAGTTTCTGGTTACATTTACTGACGTACTAGCAGGAGCAAGTTTGGGAAGTTCCCCAAAGGAGTCGGCTATCCCGGCGACGTACCGGAACCTGAGCCCATGTATCCAGCTCTCGAACGTGTCTGGCGCAAACCTCGCATCCGAGTCCGTTACCGGTGCCATGCCTGCTCCAGCGTATTCCCAGCCAGCAACGAGAAGACTTGCCGGTCATGCAAACACTCACGATGCGACGAATGTACTCGTGAGCCCGTCAAGAGATTGCCCAAGGAGCACAATGAGGAGATCCTTCGTGGTCTGGAAGCCAAGTTCTTCGGCTTGCAGCTGTTGCCGATGGAGGGCCAAAGCAGCACGGTCCCACAGTCGATCCACACATAAAGAAGAAGTTGTCATACTCCCATTTACATGGTGGCGTCGAAAGCCTATACGATACAGACTACGAGTTGGAGGGTTTGCAACGATGCGACGAATTGTATTTCAAGTGCGAGCTTTCTGAGCGATGATGATCACATTGAGACTTTTGCTGGCACTCTTCGAATACAAGCCTCCGATGATACAAAGATACATTCAAATTTTGTTTGTTGTTCTCACTGATATGGCACATTTGTGACATGTTGACATTTATCACTGACCATGCCCGAGCAATGCACTATCCTAGACGATTAACCGAGTTGACCTGGCCAGTGACACCCGTCGCCCCGCTCCCCAACCTGCAACGCCTGTCTCGACAACGCCCAATATACCCTTGAGACAGAGCAACCCTTCTCACAGCTCATCATCCGTTGTTTCCGTGTCATCGTCAACGTCCATTCCTTGCGACTCCATGCGCTTGTCCGCACCTACCGTCTCATCCCGATCCCTTGCAACAAACGGCAACGCTCTCCTCGGTGGCAACGGCTCATCATCTTCCTGTTGCTGGCCCACCGCTGTTTCATTGCCACCTTTCTCGGGCCGTTCTTCGTCCCTGACGCCGTCAGCCTCTCCTCCGTCCTTGCTGTTCCGCGATAGTGGCTTTGGTTCCGGCAGGTCTTCAGCACCACTACCCTCGTCGTCCGTCGTGGCATCTAGATCTGACTGCTCGGATACCTCGGTAGATCTGTCGTCGTCGTCGCTGTCCCGATCCCGGTTGGCCTTGACGCTCTCTTTCTGAATGCCTTTCATACTTTCGAACTCGTCGGAGTCTGACATGGTCGCTTCCTGCGCACCTTGTTTGCGCTTTCGGGTTCGGCCTGAGGATCGAGCATCGGATTTGCGGGTCTTGGAGCCTTTACCGCGGGCGTCCGCAAGTGCCGCCACTAGAGAAACACGAGTCAGATGACGCGTCTAGAAATATACGCGCCCAGACCATAACGTCAGTAGAGTCTCCATCGGGTCTAGCCAGCAAATACTCAACCACGGGAAGAATTGACATCGAACGAGAAGAATGAAATAAAAAATAGCTCACCTTTCCCCTCATCGACCTTCGCCCCCTCCAAAACGCCCATCAACTCCCTCACCTTCCTCTTCTTCGCATTCAGCAACCCCACAAACTTGCCCAGCAACTCCTCCTCGTGCTCCCTCTTCGCCTTGACCAACCCCGTCAACCTGCTCTCCAATTCTCCCGCTTCCTTCTCCCTCGTTTCGAGCCTCGCCTTCAGCTCCGATACTTGTGCGGCCAAAGCGTCGGCCCGGTCCGTGGCGATGCCGATCCAGGAGAGCGTGTCGAGTTCTCGGGCCTCGTTGAGGGGGAGGGCCAGTTCGCCGAGGCGTCGGTGGATGCCGGAGATGGAGTGGCGGAAGGCGAGGCTCAGGGGGCCTGGGTTCAGGGTCGCGGTCAACTCGAGATTGTCTAGGGGGGACGGGTTGGGTGTGGAGCTGGAGGAGGTATTGGTGGACGGCGGGCGTTCGTGGAGGAGGGTGCTGCGGAGGATGAGTTCCCAGTCGGAAGGTGGGAGGTCACTGTTTTTGGATTGGGCCGAGAGAAGTTGGGCGTGGGTGAAGTGGACTGTCAAGATTGTCAGCTGGAGCGGCTTTGAAAAGCTAAGAAGAGTAGGTAGTGTATAGATCGCCATTAAATTCGGAAGCCCGCTGGGGTCGACGCGACTTTTGGATAGCCTTAGTCCCGGCTTCGTTCCGTACAAGGTTGTAATTTCACGGGATTGGATAGAGGCGGCATACAGTAATATGGATTCTCGCCCTCTGTTCCTTCAATCTCCAAGTCGAGCTCCGGGCCCTGGCCCGCCGTAACATTGATCAAGATCGGCTCACCGCCATCGCCGCGTGGGACTCGATGGACATATTGTTGGGCCGTTACGAAGAAGAGATCGTATGCTTCGTTCAAGCATGGTCGGTCACAGTGCTGGGAGAATCAGCTTTTGTAATGCGGGTTTGAGGTCGTGAGGTGAGACGAACACCGCTTCGCAGGCAGCTGAGGCAGCAAAGGGTTCGCTTTCACGCATCCGACCGCTCGTCACGCTTGCCGCAGCCTAATATTCTCCACACTCATGAATCGATCCGGAGTTTGCCACTTGAGAGTGATGATCGCCATCAGCTTGTCAGGGTTACGGTTCATTTTCGTGGTTCCGAGGCTCTCTACTTGCTTACTTGTGGTAAATAGCCGTGGGCCTACGAGAACACGATTTCTGCCACAATTCACTTGCCGCTGTGGGCTGATTGAAAGTGGGAAAAAACCTTCATTCGATTTACATACATTGTCAAAATGAGACAGTGAAGGCGCACTTCACTCCAGCTTGAGCCAACGCCAACTACCAGACCTGATCCAAACGTCGTCAAGACCCAAGTCGTGAATGTGACACCAGCTTAAATGCGCATGGCTGCAGAATGTTGCCTGCCTCTTTTACCTTCTTCGCGGGCAGTTGATGAGCTCAAGTTCAATCCCAACCATGGTTTGTCTCCACCAGCTATTCCTTTAAAAGTTTATGCTTGAATCGAAATGAAGTGTTTTACTTGGTGTTTGTCGAGCGTGCTCCGGAAACCGAGGCCTTTTCACTCTGTACAGTCCGAACGGTCGTGTCTCGTTGCATCGTCAGTTACGGATGCTCTGAATAAGCCCGCCGACATCCCAGCTCTGACGAGACAGTCGCGCGGGGGTCCGGATGTGAAGCCATGAACGCTTCAGACGCCGGACACAGTTGGGTGGCCTTCCGGGTTACCAATCTGTTCAGCGTATTGCCCGGGATAGTTGGCAGGCGGCCAGTAGGTGCAAACGGTGAAGAATCCAGATCCAATCTCATTTGCAGTACCATCATTTCTCGAGCAGCTCGAGCTCCAGCATCCAACGCTGGTGGTGTCGCGCCAAACAACCTGGGTGAAGTGGCCCCAAAGATCGAACTTTGACATGTCGGGGCTCGCTTCGTCAAAACCTGGGAAGAGTCCGAGCTCGTCATTGTACCACATGTCGCTGACAATAGAGGTGATATTCGCCGCACCGATGAAAGTTCCCTCGGCCATATTCATGCCAACATTGGCAGCAGTTGCATCGGCTGGCAGTTTCTCGTCCCAGATGCAAGATTCGGCCTTTTCTTTAGCATATGCGGCAAGGGTGTCGTTGTAGACAAGACTGTTGGTGTTTGTGTGATTCTGGCGGTGAACATTGTGTGAAAATACCACGAGATCTGCGTATGTAGAGTCATTTGGCTGAAGATCGTAGACAATGGAGTTTGTTGGCAAATTTTTGGCAGTTGGAGAAGGCTTGGAGATGGTTTGTGGTGGCTGAGGTGCCGAAGATGTCTTGATCTTGTGGATAACGGGATCTACCGGCTTGGTGGTTGGAATTGGAGCTGGAGCCGCTTCAATCGTCTCGACAACCACCACAACAGATGGAGCCGCAGTGACGATTACATTCTCGTGGACTTGCGTGCCGGGCACGGCGGTGTTCTGAATGGCGCTGGTGACATAACCCACACTGGTCGTCGGCTCCGCGATGGGCTCAGGCTCGGCGCCAGCAGTGACAGTGACAGTGATCACATCGACCACGGGAGGGGCGGTGACGACCACATCCGCAACAACCACATCAGTAACGACTGGAGCCGGCACAGTGACGACGTCAACCACGGTGTTGTACTCGTAGACCTCGACTTCCTTTGGCGAGCGGACCTTCAGAGGCGTCGCGAGCGAGCCAGATGCTGCCAACAAGGCAACGAGCGCAGACAGCGTCATCATGGTTTCTTGATTGAATGAATGTCAACGACTCCGATCAACAATTTTCGTGCTTGTCAATTGAGATGGGTCAGGTTGGAATTGATTTCAAAGCAGTGAAGGAATATGGTCAGCCTGAATTTATAGGTCAGCCAGGTCTATCTCACGCGCTCCTTCTAGTGAACAGAGCCATAGATTGAGATAATGTAGCTTGGAAAGGCCGCTCCGACTCAGCTTCCGGAAAGGGGCACGAGATCAAGCTCAGTCTCACGCAGTAGATGAGCAGTAACAAACACCGGACCGTGCCCCTTGCCTGCCCCAGGCCGTATGCTGGGCAGAGGTATGGATAAGAACCGAGTGTTCTCGTGAGCAAAAAGCAGTCGCACACGAGGCTTGAATCCGAGCAGGAGCTAATGTCACAAACACAATGAGAGACTTCACTGACCTTTGCAAAGGAGTGGCGGCTTCGAGAGCTCTGAGAGAAGGAGCGTGGTGCTTGAAGGGTAGCGACTGGTGATGTAGAAATCAAAGCTCACAGATGGGGCAAGAACTCTGATATTTTTGTTTGCCCTGCGCGGAAAGTGGAATCACTCAGTGCCCTGACAACGGAATTAAGCGAGTGAGTCAGGAAGGCGGCCAGCCAGCAACGTCAACCTATCGACACACAGCGCACTTGTGAATCACGGGAGCAGGAAAGTGGCGTCACGAAGCTCCTCCCAGACCTGGCCACGGCCACCATTTGTTTCGGAATGGTTGCACCGGACAACATTCTCTGCTGTACGACTTTGCCCGCGAGAACCGCCACCGTCACGGGATATCTGGAGTATGTGCCCACCAGCTGATGTCTCACTTCCAACCATCGGACGGAGCCTATCTCAACCACTCCGCCAGGATCGAAAGAACCGTAGATCTGGACGCCGAAGCGAATCTATTGGACCCCGAATTGTACAGCGGCGAACTAGCATTTGCTGTTGGGGTGTGTGCACATGGCGCTTGCAGCAGCTTCAGGCTTCGTTGGATGGGCTGCCTTGACCGCATTCCAAGTTGTCGAAAAAATTGTTCTGACCCCGCAATGGTCCAGGCTCAATGGGTTTGTTTTGTTCTTTGGCTGGCATCATGCAAGGGTTGTCCTGGACAAGATCTTTACAGCCATTGTCTCCAGGGTGATGTGGCCTCAGCGAAAGAGCATTTGCTCGGGGTCTCAGGGCAACAACGGTTCGTGCGACACGAGCTCAGGAGTACACAGGCGTCTGGTACAGCAGCCAAAGAGCAAATCGGGGCTAGGTAAACTATGAGCTAACGAACGTTTTCGCGAATGCTATGGGATGTCGTGGTCTGGGGTGAAAAAACATTGGAGCATTCCATGCATGCGATCCCGGTCCGGTTGGCTTAATTCGATGACGAGGCCTTTGACCACGGGAGTGGAAATCACAAGTAGAACACTCCTTTTGAATGTGGGAAAAATGGGCCATGGATCGTTGGGTTAAAGGTATCTTGGTAGCAAGTCCTGATGACCTCTGTAGCACGGCGCTTCGTTACCGGCTCGTGTCTTCAAAGCCTTGGCAGGAGATAGCTAACAGTTGAGCTTCCACGTCGGGCCACTAAATCGCAGCGTAAGGCTGAGGTCATTTGGCAGCATCAGTAATGCGCGCTTGAAAATATCACATGCCTCTGCTTGCCAAGCACATGGCGACATGTCTGCCGCAGCCTCGCTCTCTGTCTATGGCAGATCCAACAAAAGAGTCATGAATCGCATGGACATGAAGCCGGAGTGAACGACGCTATTGCATGGGATGTGAAGTATAGCTTCGAGCCTTGGGTGCCATGAGATCTCCCCAGTGGACAAAAGTTCTCCATATCTTGATCAGGTCTCGTGATTCCTGCAACTGTATCCATCGGGGTTGCCGAAATTGCGGAAGAACGCTGCGTAACGAGGATGTCTCTGCTCAGAGTGAGCGAGTAATCGAACGGCCAGTCGCTCTGACGGTTTCTGTCCCTGAAGGTAGCTTCTCAAAGATGGTGCAATGCTCCTCTGTCCGTGCCTGTCTTTGGTCTTCGGTTGCTGACCAACTTCAACTTCGCCGAGCCAATTCCCAATTACTTTGCCGGGGAAAGGATCAAAAACCGCTGCGTCGTAGCGGCCGATGGCGTGATATGATGGGCGGTATAATGCGTCTGGAATACGACTGCTCGAGGGCTGCTGTCAACTTGAATGGCGGCGAACGGCATCAACCCTTGAACCTGCGGAGGCAATTCTATGCAAGTTTAGCATAAACAACCTGATCTTCAGAGAGTTTCACTTACTTCAGTAACCCGATTTATGTCGCGTGCGCTGATGCCTCGCTCGCCCCTCTTCTGGGCTTGCACCTTGGCTTGCTTCATGAGCCTGGGAGAAGGTCAGTGGTTAGTTCTCCTGAAGCATCAAAAGTCACTTACTCTTGAATAAAGAGAACATGATCGAGATAAAGCTGTGTGAAATCGCCTTAGTTCTGGGAGGCTTCGAACTGGGCGTATCGGCCGACTTACGAGAATGTCAACATTCTTGCTCAGCGAACGAGCTGATTGTTTCTTGACAGCTCGGCGCAAGGTTGCGCGAGGATAGAGCTTCGAAATACGCGCCATTGTCGGATTTCAAGTTCATCTGGCGAGATGTGCTGCAAGAGGCGAAGCGAGAAGAATGATAACGACTGAGCAGGTTCGGCCGGATAGAATGACTTGGGCTGGCGGAAGTGGGATTTGTTTACTTTGGGCGCCAAGACAAAGTCACATCGACTCCGTGAAGTCCGAGTCGGTATACTCGGTACATACACGGGTGCCAATAACGAATGGGGCGCATGTCTAAGATCAAAGTCTACAGTCGCATTATTTTGCTCAAGTTAAATTACTGGTGAATTGGTGACATTCTGGCAACTAGACCTTGCGCACCTGTGAAAGCCGCTTCTGGTCTGCGCAGGAGCGTAATGCGGCAGAATCTGGCATGTGACAAGTTTCTTCCATGTATCATTTCACATTTGTCTTCGCAGCCACGTTGCTACCTATCTAACAAACAAGGAGGCTCGGACATTGATGCTCGTAATTGTCTCGCCGTGGTCACTTTCGGGAAGTCGCTTTGCAAAATGTTGACAGGTTGAAAAAAGTTCAGCTGCACGCTGTGAAGCTGTCGAGATGATCCACCTGTGCAGACACGCGACAGTAGAATGGTGAACTAAGCATCGGCTATAATAATCAACTTGAAGAAAATCGATGACACCATGCTCACATAGCGCTGCTGAATCAAAGCATGAGTAGGTAGTGTAGTAAACACGCCGTCACGACCGACCGGGTCCCACCGGTGCATTACTAGCATGGGCGTGTCCAGAACAGCAAGCACTGGTCGGCTCTCTGGAGCTCGTCGAACTCAATTTCCCCAGTCATGCGAGTGAACCTGGAAAAGCTCAGGAGGAAGCATTCAGCACTCTAGGAGTGAGAAGAGTAGTTTTGGGTGTGCTGAGCGACGCATTTAGCTCCCTCCAAGTCGAAGAGCCGTGCATAATAATTTGAACAAGTAAAAGGGAGTAACCTGGACGACCAGAAGTAGCAGTGCAGCCGACAACTCTGAGCCGTTCGAAAAAAGCTGCCTCAGAATTTGCCGCAGCCGGTGACCCGTAGTCTCCCGAAGCAGTGCGGTGCAAAGATGAAGCTTTGGTGAAGCGGGAATGATGCACAACGCCGGCCAGCAGATATGGCCCTCTGTGCAATCGCGGACCCTGCTGGCTGGCGAAATTCGGGTGCCAAAAGCGGGCTAGCGCAGTTTCGTTGCTAGCGAGCAGCGCAGCTTTTTCTTCGACGAGTCTCCCTGGCTTCTTCTTGTTCACCATCACCATCTGCTTCTGTTCGCTAGTCGACCTCAAGCCACCAGTCCTCACTCTCTTTCTCCTCTCCGCTCTTGCATTTGTCCTTTAATCAGGCCACTCTGGTCGTCACACACACACACATACAACCGCCAGAATGTCATCAGGCAAGAAGGGAGAGGTCGTCCAGGCCGAGAAGTCCTTCATGGGCATGCCCGTACGTTTCAGCTCCAACACCCTATCTTTTGATCTCAATGGCTCCGGCCGCGCACTCTAGCATCAGACAACCATCTCCACTGGACAATCCGCCTGATCGCGCACGCTGCGACTGCTGGATAAGCTGGTGATGGAATGGGAGTCGCGCAGCTGGAGCTGGTCTCGCACCGAGGCTCGGGCTCTATCGTCTCATCGCAAGTCTTGGAATATGGCTGACAATTTCATAGGGTTTCCTCGTCGATTTCTTGAGTATGTGAATTCCTTCGAAAGAGTCTGGCGTTGTTTATGCTGCACACGTTGCGTACCGGCAGATTCGACGCTAGGGCGATAAGCACATGATCTAACATGACCGCAGTGGGTGGTGTTTCTGCCGCTGTCTCCAAGACTGCTGCCGCTCCCATCGAGCGTGTCAAGCTTCTCATCCAGAACCAGGTCAGTAATGAGCCAAGCATATCGTGATGAAATACAACTCGCATCGCTGTTGGCTCTGGTCTCCAAGGCCGTCCGGAGAGACCAGAGCCAACAGCGATTATGGTTTCATCATGGTGACCGAATCGAGCATTTGCTTACGATGACTGTAGGATGAGATGTTGAAGACCGGTCGTCTTGACCGCAAGTACGATGGCATTGTGGAGTGCTTCAGCCGTACTGCTAAGGCTGAGGGTGTCATGTCCCTGTGGAGAGGAAACACTGCCAACGTCATTCGTTACTTCCCTACCCAGGCCTTGAACTTCGCCTTCCGCGACACCTACAAGTCGATGTTCGCTTTCAAGAAGGAGCGTGATGGTTACGCCAAGTGGATGGCCGGTAACCTTGCCTCCGGTGGTGCTGCTGGTGCCACTTCCCTCCTCTTTGTCTACTCCCTCGACTACGCCCGTACCCGTCTCGCCAACGACAACAAGAACGCCAAGACTGGTGGTGCTCGTCAGTTCAACGGTTTGATCGATGTCTACAAGAAGACCCTCGCTTCTGATGGTATTGCCGGTCTCTACCGTGGTTTCATGCCCTCCGTCGCCGGTATCATCGTCTATCGTGGTCTGTACTTCGGTATGTACGACTCGTTGAAGCCTGTCATCCTTGTCGGTAACCTTGAGGGCAACTTCCTTGCCTCCTTCCTTCTCGGATGGGGTGTTACCACTGGTGCTGGTGTCGCTTCTTACCCTCTGGACACTATCCGTCGTCGCATGATGATGACCTCTGGTGAGGTAAGTGAAGTTCGCGACCCGCAGTTCTCAATCATTTACTCACAAAAATCAGGCCGTCAAGTACAAGTCTTCCTTCGACGCCGCCCGCCAGATCATCGCCGCTGAGGGTGTCAAGTCTCTCTTCAAGGGTGCTGGTGCCAACATTCTCCGTGGTGTCGCCGGTGCTGGTGTCTTGTCCATCTACGACCAGGTCCAGCTCCTCATGTTCGGCAAGAAGTTCAAGTAAACAACTCGCCCCCGCGACTGTTTCTTAAGAGAAAGCGACGCATCCGACCCCTTGGAACTCGAAATGTGGTCGGGCCTTGAATGAAGCGTCGGATTGAAAAAGAGAGTTTGGTACTCGGGTGCAAAAGGACTGTGGGAAGTTTTCAGCTGGTTAGCTGGGTTGTGCATTTTGCGACGGGTGCTGCGGAATCTCGTGGGGCACGACTGCTGTACTCTAAATCTTTGTGTCACATGTACTCTGGTTGACTTGCAGTTCTCTCCTCCTCTTTCCTATGTCCGAGACGTGCGACGATGCGGTCGAGGCGTTGCATGAAGCTGGAATTTGTCGATAAACATGGCTTGGTAGACGATATGTAATAGGCGTTTGGCATTGTGAAACACTGACCTAGACTCTCTTAATGATTGTGCGTGAAACTATTCTAGGTATATAGAGTTTACTGGCCAAATTCACGACTCAGGTCTGCTGATGTCACGTGGCGAATGCAAAGGGGAATTCTCATGCGTAGACCGCATTGATTGTACCTACTTGGGGCTACAGTCGCAACGTCCCTGAGGTCAATTCTGAGACTTGGGTATCGTGTCGTGAGCATTCGACTGCGCAATCAGATCCCTGAAATAAACGTGAACGCCGGTCAGCTCCATTTTGGTTCTCCAACCCAGCGACACATGTTAGCCGGTAAGCTCATTTTCTCCTCCTGTTCTCATCGACCATATGTCAAATTCCCACCGGCGTAGCTCCCAATTGCCTCATCCACTACTTTTCTTGCTCTCACTGGATTTGGCATTACCAGTACCAGTCGATCCTTGATGCGTCTTGTAAGCCCGACTGGCCTCACGTAACGGCTCGACCGAAGATTTCAATGCCATGTTGAGACTCTTACGAATCTGTTCGGGTTCGGGAGCACTCCCTCCCGATGGACCTTGCTCGCGCAAGATTCTGACCCGGTCACCAGCGGCCGTGCTCGGCGCACGCGGCCGCGTGCGTTGGGGTGGTGGCGGAGGCATGCTGCCATTCGGGAGGACGAACGGGTTTCTCTGCCGTGGTGGGATTGCGCTTCCCGGACCTGACCTCGGAGACGGCCATCCAGGGGGCGGTTCCATCGAGCTGTGAGATGCCGGCCCACCGTGGAGCCCGGGGAATTTAGCTCGTTTCTCGGCCGCTGTCGCAGTGCTCGGGCTGTCGAGACCTCCACGGCGGAGATCGGCCAGTGTGTCCACCGCAGTGGATGGACGTCGCGGACGGGAGGAAGAGGACGGAGTACTGGTCGGCATACCGGCTTTCCAGTTCGACACGGAATTATGCTGCGAAGCCAGGTTTCCGAGCGCCGGTGACGAAAGATCCTGGTTGCTTTCGACCGAGGCACGGCTCTGTTGGTACTGGTCCTGGAAGCTGACGAAGCCTGGCGTTGTTGGTGAATCGAACCCGAGATTTATGCCCCTGGGAAACGAGTCTTGGTATCGAAGTGCAGGGCGCCTGTCCAGCTGAGGAGTCGAACCTGGCCACGCAGCGGCCGCTTGTTTCTCTTCTGGCTTGCTCACTGCGCTCTCGTTGGTTTTCGATTTCGTCTCGGGGAAGATCTTGGGGCCGAAAACTTTCAGATATTCGCCTTCTTTGTAGATGCCGGCACAGCCCTCGGACTGCTTGAACCACATCCGAGCTTTCTCATGCTGGTCTAGCTTCCAATAGCCAAGACATATGTACATGCAGCAACGAGCAGTCAAGGGTGGGTAATTGCTGAAGTGCTCCTTGGCGGTCTTCATCGCATCCTGGGCGGCCTTGATGCACCCATCGTAATCCCTCCCGAGGTATCGAACATATGCTGTCAGAAGGTCCACATCGATGGAGCTCTCCCATGTTTCACTTATGATGTCTTTGCCTCGTAGCCTTTGTTTGTAGTGTGGATGGAGATGCTCTTTCTTGAGAAGAGGCCTCTCTGGGGGCCAATCGCTCGGATCTTCGTCAGGGAAATCCTCTGGCTTCCAGGACTTGGGATTTATAATTGGCAGAGGCCCTGCTGGAGGTCCGTCGCGGTAGTTGGGGAGCTCAATATTGTGCTTTTTGGCTATCTCTGCGATGACCGGGTCGGAAGGAGTCCAAGGGATTTTTGTGGGCGCGAACTCCGGGAGATATGAGCGTGCTTCGTGTGTGGCTGCCGCAACAGTCTTCACCGGTCGCTTTGCTTCCAGACCATTCATATCTTGGAGGCTTTTGATGATAGACTCCATGGGGACCTCGCGCTGGGCTGAGATAGCTTTCAGTTTGCTCAGGAGCTGTGTCATCTCTTGGATTTGATCATCACTAGACCCGCTTGCGGCCCCCGTCTGAACTTGATAGGACGTGTTCTGTCCGTCGAAGCTATCCGAAAGCAGGTGCCCGTCGTTTTCAACCGGCGGCTGGCGAAAGGCGCGGCTGGTCGAACCTTGAGATGTAGCCGATGCCAGCAAGCCAGAACCGTCGGATGATCCATCGTCGTCATCGTTCCAGTCATCCTCATCGTTGATTGATTGCAACGGGTCGTTCATCCTGGAAGTAGCGTTGCTATCGCAGACGTGTAAATGTGGCTCGTATTCAGCAGCAAGGTATGGGAAGAAGGGAATCGGGGAAAATCCGAAGTGAGAAGGGTAGGAAAAGGATATTTTTTTGCGACGAGGTGAGCTTGCAAGAATTTGGGGAAGGTCAAAGCAATGTGAGAGCTAGGTGATACGCTCGTCTCACCTGGGCAGGACAAAGACCACACATCTGGTCCACCTATCTCGCCGCAATTGGCAAAACTCTTGGGCAAGCCACAAGATGTTCTTCAATACATTGCATTTATGTTAAAGCCAGTTTAAGCAGGCATCATCTATCATATTTCGATCAAAGCGCAACAGGAGCAGGCTGTGTCAATAGCGCGACAGCTCAGATGCAAACATTAGTGCCTATACGTTCTGATGCATATATTCGGGAGCTGCTAGAATGAGATGCGCATATATGCTCCTAACGCTGTTGAAACGATTGCTGATGCGCAAGCGCATGTTGAAGGAAATGCAGCCAGGGTTTGGTGAGTCGAACTTGATGAGCCCACACGTTGAGTCAGCGGACCGCATGTGACGGGATGCTCCAGCGTCCTCACCTTCGAAGCGACAAACGGATATTCTTGAACCTGCTTGTCTTCTACCAAGTTTGCGAGGCGCCTGGCAGCTGCAAAAGGCGGACAAGACATACAGGGAGGTCAAAGATGACAGCTCCGTAGTGCGCCGTTTCAGGCCGACAAACCGGCCGCCACCGTGCAAGACGGAACATCATCGAATCGCCGCCTACGCGGATCCTATTCTTATTCCTCTCTTCGCTTAGCATTGAAGCTTCATACCTATAAATCCTTTCCTACTCTTTCACTGTTCACTTTCCTAGTCTCTTCACTTCGTCTTTGACTTTGAAAACGAAATGGCAGAACAGCCGTTTCAAAATGATGCAGGCCTCGACAGCGATGATGCCATCACCATAAAGCTCACGCATCACGGAAATGTCCACGAATTCTCATTCGATACCGAAGCCACCCTCACACAACTCAATACGGCCATTACAGATCGACTAGGAATAACAGCCGATTTACAGAAGTTTATGATCAGCCCCAAGATCGGCCTGCTCAAACCACCGTACAAAGACCCCGACACTCCCCTGCGAACGCTCCAGGACAAGAAGATCCAGCTCCTTGCTCCTTTGCTCGCCGACCTCAAATCGTTGGAACGGCCGGCGCCTCGTGTCTCGACCATCAAGTCCGCGAAACCGACGCGGACAATTAACCATGCCAAAGCACACGCGGACATCACATACACTTTCAACAAGATCGTACCTCTTCCTTACCTGCCGAATCCGGATCGCAGCGCGAAATTTCTGGAACGACTCAGAGACGACCCGGGGATCAAGGCGACGATGCGGAAGCACAAGTTCAAAGTAGGCGTCTTGACGGAAATGGATCCCGCGATGCACACGACACACGAGTCGAAGACACTAGGGTTGAATCGAAACAAAGGCGAGGTCATCGAGTTGCGATTACGGACAGACGCATACGACGGGTATCGAGACTACAAAACGATTCGGAAAACACTTTGTCACGAGCTGAGCCACAACGTGTGGGGGGATCATGATCGAAATTTCTGGGATCTGACGAATCAGATTGAGAAGGAGGTCGAGGCTGCAGATTGGACGAGGGGCGGCAGAAGCGTCGGCGAGGAGGAATTCTATAATCCGGACGATGGAGGTTACGAGCACATTGACGGCGGCGGCTGGACGGGTGGGGAATTCGTGCTCGGAGGGAGCGGTCCATCAGCACAAGCAGGTCCATCTGCTGGGCTGGCGAGGCGCGAGCTAATGGCCCAGGCAGTAGAAGAACGTTTGAAGAGGCAGAAGGAAGTTGAGAAACGATCGTCACCGGATGGGCAGTCGTGATACCCCTAAGCGCATGTACAACAGTAATAAGTACATTGATGATAAGGATTTGATGGGGATATAGCCGTTTAGAACCCGAGAGTGACGATATCTAGTTTATTCCGGCATCTCGTCGTTTGTCACATGGCTTAGAGGTCTTCATGGGGCGTCGTAGAGAACTTTTATCACCTCACACGACCTTGCCCTCCGCCGAAGCGCCTGCTTATACCGTCCCTCCATCTCGACCACCAGAAGCCGACCCACGCCTCGATCATGTCGATGCCCTCTCTCAGAGCACCAACTTCCTGCTTGATGCCTTTTCGCGGGTCCGTCTCGCCTCGCTTCCACCTCTTCCACAACCTCCACGCGGTAAGGAGTACCACGGCGACGAAAGCGTCGGCCAGCAGGCGACGTGCCAACGTCCACGCTCTCCAGAATATCCACCTCAGCCACGTTCGCCCGCTTCCGTCCCCGAGACTCCCGTTGCGGACCATTGCCCACAGTGAATGATTCGCCCCATCGAGCTGTTCCCTGACTGCCGCGACCTCGGCCGTTAATCGCACAACCGCGCTCTCCATTCTCGACTGCCACCTTCGCGTCGAAGGCTGGTCTTCTTCGTACTCTCTACTCTCAGCATCTGCATCCTCTGACGCCCCCTCCTCTTCGTCAAAGTCCCGTTCATCCTCCTCGTCTATACTCAAATCCTCCTCTCCATCCGCTTCGCTCATCGGCCTCAACACCCTCAACCCACTCTCCGTCCTGATACGCCTACCCCTCCCATTCCCTCCATTCCCATTACTCCTGCTACTCCCCTGCCCACTCCCCCTCCTCCGCCCCCGTTCCCTCTCTTGCCTCTCCTCTTCCACAAGCCCTCCCGCCGCCGCATTGCTCCTGACCTGATCCCAGACGAATTCCAACTCCTGCACGAGCCCCCGACTCTCCGCCGTGCCGCTCGCGTACGCGTGCATCGTCGTGATCAGCGTATCAATGTATTTCGTCTTGGCCTGCGTGCGCGAGAGGCCCGCGCAGGCGCTCCAGGCCTCCCACTTTTCGAGCTCGGCGCGCGTCTCCGGCGATGGGTCGGTGATTATGTCGGGTCGGGCCATGACGCCTTCGACGTCGCCTTCCATGGATTGTTTGTAGAGGCCGTATAGGCGGAGACGGTCCTGGGTTGGGGGGCGGGCGGATCCGGTCCGGGGGAGTTTGCGGACGGTTTGGAGGGCGTGGGCGAAGACGCGGTCTAGATGGCACAGAAGTCAGCCTTGATGATGGGACAATGTGCGCATGTGGTAGAGTAGTAGATCTGTGCTGATGTGACTCGTACCTATTGAGTCCGCCATCTTGGGTGCCCGATGGTGCCCTCGGGACCAAGTCTAGCTGCGGTGGGCGCTTTCGAGACAGGAGAGAGTTCGTAGTGCAGCGGCTTTTGGGACAAAGATACAGCAGACTAATAATGCAGTAGCCGGAGCAAATCCCAACGTCCACGGCTCGAAGGAAACTGTTTAAAGAGCTCGAGTAGGTAGACCGGCGACGACGCGAACGGCGGCGGGAATCGCGGACAAATATCAAAGGCGCCAAAGTCGCGTGCTCGCCGGGTTCATGCAGCCTTGCCAGAGTCGTTTTACACCGTCGTTCGCAGTAGTCTCCACCTTGTATACGAGTTGAGGACTAAGACGAGCGCATCCAGAAAGGCCTCCGCGGCAATGTGCAGTGCTCGACTCGAGAGGTAGGCTGTTTGATGGGACTTTGCTGTCTGAGGCATGGCGGCCGACTGAGTCGACATACCGAGGCATTTCTGCCCACTGCGACAACCAAGTCAACGGTGCTTCCCTCGCCGGCCCGGCTTTGCTAGCGGACCTCCTCGGCGGATCATTTGGCGGGGCGACGGGGAGCTCCTGTCAGACGGCTGTTGTTAACTACCCTGGCATGTGAAAAGCTTATTTGAACAGCTTGAATATCACACGAGCGAATGCTAGATGTGTAAAGCTATGATGGCACAGCAAGCCAATGCTCAGTCAGGCGTTCCAGACGTTTTACTATGGTTCGAAACATTTTCCCCAAGAGCGAGTATTACAGTCATTCCAAAATCCATTGCCGCAGCAAAGCTAGACCCTTTGTCGGCTTATCGTGCTCGACGATATGCTGGTTGGTCCTTGAATGACATTCCTCAATATATCGTATCTCGCTCGTAGAGCTGGCAGTCCGCCCCAGCGATGAAAGTCTTCGAGAGTCAAAAGCTTTTCATGTCTTACAAGCTGGACTACCACCTCTCTCCACGTGAGCGGCAAGGCGCCCTCGTCGTCGTCAGAGTCTCCCTCACCATCGTCCACTTGTCCTTGCTGCAAGTTGTACAATCTTCTGTCAAGGGCAGTCATGTGCCTGAATATCAATCTGGGCTGTTGCAACCAGGGATTATCGGTAGGTATGGCGAATTCTTTGGTGACAATCGTGTCATATACCAATTCGTCGTCGAGATCCTCATCCATTGCCTGGTCTGTGCGACTTCGGTCACGAGCTTTGCCAAATTCAATGTCCCCCTCATACCCACCATCTTCGCTTTCAGTCTCAACGCGATAATTGGCCGGAGGGTCGGGAAGGGGTTCTTCAACTGATTCGTTCATTTCGATTGATGGTTTTGCCGCATCAATATCCGCCTCGTATCCCTTGTAGTCGAACAGCGACAAAGGGTCCTGGAGCTGCGGTAATTCAGGCCCATCATGGAATCCCGAAATGTCCACTTCTTTAACAGGCGACGAGTCATGAGAAGTTTCTGAGGTCACGTATGAGGCCAGCCGCTTGTGGGGCGAGCTCTGGACGACGTCGGATACAAACGACGGCGGCGTTGAAGCTCGTTGTGATGGCGGACCAAAGACAAGTGGAGTCATTGGAGAGATTACTCTTGACGCAGAGGCTGGAAACAAGTGTGGCGCCAGGACTGCTGCCAGCTCATCTTCGTCTGTGTCGTTGTCAGAGGGGCAGCCCTCCGGGATAACAATATCGCTCTCTAGCTCGCTGAGCCCATCGGAAGAAATTTCGACGATCATTTTTTCTTGGCTTGAAGCTTCATGGCGCGGTGATTTGCCGATGGACGAAGGTGACTGTAATCCGTCAAGGCTCTTGTCAAGCACTTTTGCAGCTCGCTTCGGCCTTAGCGATGAGTCCATGGGATGATATTTCTGATTATATGCTCCATCCTTCAACACGGCCGTTCTCCTCGAGCTCTGCCTCGTCCCAGTCAATTCTGGGTACAAGGACCGGGCGCTAGATGTAACGCGCTCGTCACTGAAGGACTTGTCGTGAAGCTTAAGATATCGAGCCTGTCCTGAGGGCTTTCTTGTCTGCAAAGGGCTTTGCAAGCTCCGAGGCAATTTCCGAGCATTGCTTGGCCTCGTTACTATGTCCATTGGATGGAGCTTCGACGAATACAACGCATCCTAGCTCGTCAGCGACCTGTTTGTCACTTCGAGGACAGACTTACCTTGTTCCTCGTTGACCGAGGCTGGCGAACATTCGCTGATGCTGGACAGTCGTCTGCAGTCCTATGACGTTCCTTCTGTGCTGAAGACAGTCGGTCCCGACTTAGCATGTTGAAATCCGGCGGGGTAGCCGCGTCGAGCAAGGCATTCACGGCTGGTTGCAAATTCGAGTACGAAGTCTGCCGCATAGGGACGGCAAAATGAAGCTTGGAAGACGCTGCTTGACTCAACGAAAGGGCGTAGATACAGACGTACACAAATAGCACGGGATCAGATCACATCATCGAGAAAGAACATCGGCATACGTCGCCGTGGGTGAGATGTGTTTAACCCAGGGAAGGCACGACCGGTCAGCCACACCGCCAAGGACCTCAGATTGACACATCAATGTTTCAATCGCTTTCAGCCAAGTCATGCGCAAAGGGCCCTTCACAAAATGACCATCAGTGCAGGTGAGAGTTCACGGTCAATGTCAATGTCAGAACAGAGCGTACATCGAAGAAAGGTAGAACAGATGTCGGGAACAGGCGAAAGTGCCTGGCATTTCGTCTCATGTCCTTCGCTGAAGGTGGGATCTCGGACGCTTAAACGCTGGACAAAACGCTAAATAGAAGATCGGCGGTCATTAATGAATGACCGACTCAATCAAAGACACATCGGAGGTTCCTCCATTTCCGTGCTTTATGTACTGACTTGCGACCTTTGCATCTGCAAGCTCGGGGTCGTGTCTACGGCCAGTAGGCTCTTCTCGCTTTCCGATTTCTGGTTGCCTATGAAGCTCGAGTCGATAGCAATATTGGGCATCCCAGACGTATCAACAGCTGGCTGCGTCGACGTAGGTACGCTGACTGGCTCAGCTCGCGGTCCGGGTGGTCCTCGCCGCTTGGTGGCCATCTTCCGCATAGCACTGAAGTCAAACGCCGGTTCTGCCTCAGTGTTTGGTACCGGAGGCGTTGGTGAAGCACTCGGGATAGGCGACTGTTCTGGTCTACGACGCGGAATGGCCTTTCGCATTTCGCTCAGGTCCAAATCGCGTGCATCGGCCGACATCTCGCCAACAGCGATACTGGCAGCCGCCATGGCTGTTGATTGCTCGAGTGGAACATGCTCGCCTGCCAAAGTGTACTTCAAATTCGTATCTTCAATCTCGGCTGCGCGTGGCGCGGCTAAAGCGCTGCCGGATGGTGCCGTTTCCGTCAAAGATTTGAGCTGCGTGTCTGCGGCCCCTCTATATGAGTATATCCGGCTCATTTTTTTGGTGCTTTGAGCTGTACTGATGTCTGCCTGGAATCTCGGAAAGATCGACGACAATAGAGGCGTGGTCTTCGTGATCAACCTCGATGGGTCCGTCGACGGGGATCGCGGAGGGGTCCCGGCTGTGAAAGACTGATGGTTCAGGCTGGATTGCCATGTCATTGTCGAGCGATGTGATTGCGTCAATGTTGTCTCGGGCAGCACTGGAATGCTGGCTTTGAAGCTTGAGCTCTCCAACTTCGTCATCGATGAGGCTTGCGCATGCCGAAAAATGGAGTTTGACATCAGCCAGTTCCTCGAAGCAATCGCCGTCTCTCAGTGCCTGATGAGCTCCAACTTCGCACAACGTCTGAGCAGCTTCAAGCTCTCTGTCGAGCTGGTCGTAGACCTCGAGGCCAGTCTTGCTATCTGACAGAATGTTTCCCTCGGTATGACCAATTCGAGGGATCGTTGGCATGTAGTAGGCGTAGTCACCTTGTCGACCAAAGGGGCTCTGTTCTGGTTTCATGGTGGACCACTTTGGACGAAGCGAAACCGCGGTTCTGGCTTTCCGCAAGATGCTTCTCGCTCCGGAGATATTTCTCACCAATGACTCGAATCCTTCTTGAATGGACGAATCGTAGTATATGACGACTGACGTCCGAGGCCTGCTCCTTTGAGGCCCAGGATGACCCTCTAGTAATGACGGGCTCTTGCGCTTCCGACGCTGCTCTCGGACTTCGCGGAATAGGTGTCGATTTCGTGGATCTATATTGATCTTGCCGCCGTTAGTGGGCGTTGCTGTCAGCACAGTTGATTGGACTTGTGCCGATTGCATTGCCTGGAGAGATGCTGAGAATGGGATGGCGGACGGCACTTCGGGAGTACCTCCAACTGAAGGCACCTTTTCGCCATCATCTTGCGGACGGAGAGATTCTGTCGAGCCCTTTTTCTTCTTCCTCCTTAGTGAAGAGGGTGTGTCCAGGCTTTCGGAGAGTCTCGCAAATTCGTTGTACCGAGTGTGGGCTGTATTCCGTAGACTTTCCGCCTTTTCCAGCCACTGGGGCAAGTCTGCCTGAAGCAGGATGAGAGATTCGAGCGCGTTGACCATTGTCAGGAACCGTTCGACGGGGGAAATGGTCAATTAGGTAGTATCTGTATTTCTTATCATCTCGTCATAATTCGTGAAAGCTGGAGCATGGTATTGGATCCTCGGGTAGTAGACGAAGTGTCACCGAAGTCCGAGGGTACTGAGTCCGAGCGATTGCAGGTCGCCCTTATTGTCGAGCTAAGGTCGAGGTCGAGTCTCAGGACAAAATCAGCGGAAAGCAGCCGAGGTGCCGGCGCAAAATCGACAATCTGGGACGGAGAGGTCGAATGGAGAGCAGGCGACAGTTCGGGTGCAGGTCAAGTCGAGAGCAGGTGAGAAAGCAGATAGATAATCGGGAGCAGCAGCGGGCAAAAGTGCGGCAGCAGAAGGCGGTACGGCGCGATCGGCAGGCCAGCCATGGACGATTACCTCCATAGTTACCGACCAGAAGAGCGACAGCGCCGGCCTGAACTTGACCACCACGGCGACGTCAAGCAACCACCACCATCTCCGCTTCACCTAGCGCCGCACACTTTTTCCACAGTCTCAGACTACGTACCGGGCGACCTGTGCACTACTGTCAAGGCGCGATGCTTGTCGTGGCACGGTGCTTGTCGTGACCGTGGTCGCTGGTGCACGTACGAGAGCGCCGAAGAGCATCCGAGCTCTCTCCAGTCTCCACCTCGACAGTCTCCATGCTCTCTGCAGGTACACGGCGGTACAGAACATGCTGGCTTGCTGGACGAGGGACGACAGAGCACCAACGCAGCACCAACTGCTCCCGCAATACGGTGCCATCCCGGCCGCCCTGTCAAATACTCAAGTTCGCTTCCCTGCAGCTCTCCGACGTCTAGAGGACATCCATTGCCTAGACCAGAAGGTCACAGATGTCTTCTCCAGGGTGGTGTCCTGCCAATGCACGCTGACACGGTAGCGGGGGCGAGTAGCAGAAGCTCTCCCCTTTCTCCAAGCGACAAGCGCTTGTAAGACGGGGCGAAGACGGGGCGAAGACATCACCTATCCAGGACAAGGGTCTCACGGCTCATTCGAGCATGCTCGTTCATATACGGCCAAGATTGCTTTCGATCCTACTGAGACTGTAGCGCTGCATAAGGACTGGCGGTCTGCAACCTGGCCTCGAATGAGTTGAGTGCTTTTGCAAGTCAACTTCCGTGCCTCGCAAGCACTGTTGGCCGAAAGGTGTCTCCGCCTCGTCAGAGATAAGAAAGGAGCTGCTCTATCGTGCTGAGCGCCTGAGATACGGAGACGCTGGTTGTTATTTACTAACGTGTTCTGCCAAGGGCTGTCAAGCCACTTTGGTTTTCGTCATTGCGACATCGTCCCATGTACACAGATCGATCTCTGGTACTCGGTTGGCAGAGACCACCACTCTGCAATGGCATCATGCGTGGATGAAAGCGGTGAAGCTACGCTAGACGTGTGGAAAATCGAAGAAACCGCGCTACTGCCACCAGCCTCGTGTCCAAGTACAGCCAAGTACAGTACATCAAGCGCCGGCTGAAATGCAGTCAACGCGCTCACCGGCCCCGCTCGTCAACGACGCATGAGCGTTGGCGGCCGTTGCTGGAACCCGACTTACAAGGCCGCAGAGCCCGCCTCACCAGTATCATCTGACTGTCCTTCCACTTTACATTGCTCGTCCAATAACGGTCACAATCGACGTTCGAAATACAGTACCAGGTACTAGATAGCGTGTGATTGAGAATTCATTGCCAGATCATCGTCCGTTGCGGTGGGCTTTGCACTTGACAGCTGGGAGCATCTCATTGGAGCCCGCATTCCGCAACCTCGCAACGCTGTCTTCGAGGCGTCAATAGAACCACTACTCGTACACTCGTCATCCATAGCCTGTTAATGGACAGCGTGGCTGCTGTGTCGATCCCCGCAATCTTCACTTTCGAGACGTTCTTCCGAGGGCTTTGCGCTGGCCGCCAATGTTGGATATGGCTGCATGCTTCTAGGGTTTGGAGAAAATAACAACGAGCATACACCAGAGAAGTCCCATCTCCGAAATGCTCTGCCCAAGAGATGGTGTATCATGCACATGGCAGCATTGTCTAATCATGAGTGAGGCCAATGAAATCCTGCTAGGAGGACACTTCGCCATGCACAGTCAAGCCTGCCGCGATGACTTGTTACGTACTTGCCTCACTGTTGTGACACCATCCATGTGCAAGCTCACCGCATCAGCGCGTTATCTCTAGAGGCCCGATCCCTTGGAGCCAGGTTGTGGAACGAGACTTTGGCGTCGAGACCATCGGGGGAACCACTGGTACACTTTCGCGGGAGGTTGGATGCTTGCTTGCGTAACATGGAAAGCTCGTCAACTTCCTGGGAATCGTGCCGAGACACCACTTGGTTCCATCGATGCATCGTCATTGGAGACGTTTGGTCTCAAATGGGACTTGCCGTTGGTCGTCCCTTGTATATTTACAGGTGCCTGTCTTTCGGACCAAAAGAGATTTGAACGCTCAAGCGGCGAATAATAGATCATGATCCAATACATTTCTAGGTCCGAAAAGAGTGGTGTATCTGGATCTGTCTGGGATTTACAAGAACAGTCCAAAGAAACTTGAATAAGTGAGACACCACAATGGAAGCGGAACAGCGCTTCGACCACCAGGGAAGGCTCGCGACTGAATAATCGCAATCACGGCTCTCAACGCGCAATTTATACCTCGCGGTGCTGACTGCAGTTCAACTTCAAGCTCATCATGAGTTCAGGAGGATCCACAATTCGCTTCTTGTAGCTTATTTCACAGCCATGCTATCGTGAAAATTTGACGTTCCTTGCATAAAATCATGAAGTTCGAGCTCAGGATAGTAATTCGCTGTCCTATTTACTCAACTGATCATCGTTCGCAGGTCCTGTTCTACTTCTTCACCGCTTGCTTCTGCTTCTTGATCAAGGATTTCGGCGGGGCCTTCAAGACGCCAAAGACCAGCGCACACACGCCCAGCATGCCCGCTCCTCCCACCGCATACGCCGTCTCGCGCCCAGCCCACCAGTACAGGGTGCAGAATATCAACGGTCCAAGTGAGCGTCCGATCTGTCCAAAGCTCCTGTGGGCTCCCAAGCGAGCTCCCTTCTCGCTTTCTTCAGCCTCAAAGCTGCTGAGCGCATTCAGACCGGATACCACTGTTGCAGTAGTGACCGCCAGGAGCGAGGCAGCCGTCCAGAGCCCTCGTTCGGTTGTCACATTGCCGAGCATGAAGAAGCTGATGGCGCATGTGGCGACGCCCATGCGCACGACCATGAGTGGGTGCAGTCGTCGTGTGACTCCGCCTTGAAGCACCGAGGCTATCAAACCCATGAAGCCAAGGAGACGACCGTTCCTAGCGCTTGTGAAGCCAAACAGATCGAAGGTCAAGAAAGGGAGGGAGAACTCCATGCCCGAGAAGAACAGGATGAAGAAGAAGTGGGTGCTGTTGAGGAGCAGATGACTGTTCGTCCGAGTGTGTTCCGTCACGGCCGTCTTCTCCTTTTTTTTGTCACCAGTGTCTTTCGTCCGCGAAGCGACCGGGAGGGTCTCTGGCAGAGCTGCCCACAAATATATCGTCTCCGTCACAATGAGAAACAAGCTGAATCCTGCGGCAGTCCCGAATGGGTTCTCCTTCATGCTCTCAATCTTGGCCAGGTACGCGCCCAAGGCAGGTCCGAACGTGAAGGCAATGCTGAAGCACGCGCCGACCAGTGCCATTGTGGCTCCACGCTGCTGTTCATCACTGATGTCCGCTGCCATGGCCGTAGCCAGCTGTACGTTGCCTTCGCTGAGTCCACCTACGATTCTGCTGGCCAAAAATGTTCTAAAGTCCACCGCTGCTACCCAAAGAGCAACAGAAGCGATGTTGCCCGCCATCGACCACAAAAGCGCCGTCCTCCGTCCGTGTCTGTCTGAAAGCGTACCAATGACGGGCGAAGCGATGGCCTGGCAAAGTGAGAATAGGGAGCCCATTGCACCGCCAAGCAGCACAATGTCATATCGCGAAGAGATTGGCTTCGCAAAAGCATGCTTGTAGGCGTTGAGTGCAGACAATATACGGGCGAGTACGGTGGTCGACGACGTGAGCGATGTCGATGGAACTTCGCGCGAACGGTAGAACTCGAGCAGCGCGGGGAACAGGGGAAGAATGAACGTGAACGATATCTGTTGCACAGTCAGTCGGTCATCCCACAGCTACACGCGTGTGTGTGTGTGTGTGTGTGTGCGTGCATGTGTGTGTGTACGTACAAGGTCAAGCAGTAGAGAGATGAAGATGACGCGCAGAATCTTCTTCCGCTGAGCGGGCTCGACAGGAGCAGCCGCCATGATGCCGTGCGAGTGGCTCTTTGACGATGAGGCCGACGTGGGATTTGTGAAGGTGCAAGGTTGAAAGAGGCCTACATGCAGAAATGCAACAAGTGCGAAGAACGGGCGGGCGGCGATGGTAAGTAGTCAGTGGGTGAGACTGCGGCTCCTCATGCGACTCTGTGAGCGCGTTGCGGAATGTTTGTTCGCCGAGGAGTCGCGCATCATCGAGTATCACCAGAGTGGAGCGAAATGTCGACAGAAACGCCAGATGTTCATCTTCGCCGGTACAGCTAGAGCGCTTTCGTCGATGTACAGGTCCTGGCTACTCTCTTTCCGAGCTACGGTAACTTAATCGGGCCTTGCAATTGGAGCGCTACTACACTTTGAGAACTTTTGAGAGGAGTGTCGAAGCGTGTGATCTGGTCCGTCCGCCGCTTCGGCACGATGGCTGACATTTTGACCGCCATGATTGGACAACCTAAATTCGGGATTTACCCGCAAATTGTCTTCGCAAGTTGAGAGGGTTGTGAAGACAATTCTGCGGCACTATATTCCTGCTGCCTTGTCTACCATCGACAGTACAGAACTGAGCAGGTGCTGGGAAGCTCAAGATCATTCGTGCTCAGTCAGATCTACACGTTAGCTTGAGAACTGCAGACGAGGAAAGGTCATTGCTTCTAAGCAAAGTCTGTGGCCCTGCCGATACTCGGCTTTCTACAGTTCACTCAGTCCTCACTCTGTTGTCGCGGAGTGCAGAGTTTATTTTCAATTCTAGTCGGCGTTCGACGCATATCGAGGGCGTCTCTCCGGGTACACTCAAGCGCCGCTGCACGCAAGATCCGTAGGTCAATCGGAGCATCGCAAACAGCACTTCCAAATGCCATCAGAGCTCAAATATGAGCGCGGAGAGACCTGTGGCAAAGACTGGACTCTATTCATGATTAGGCGCTTTAGCATCCTGAAGTCACACTGATAGTCGTTGATACTCGCAGCGCTGTTCTCGTGGTCGACTAGCAAAGCGGGTAGAAAGAAGTTTCTGCCAGCGTCCTTTCTGTATTGTCTAACGCTTGTCGACAATTAGCTATATACCGAGCTAGGTACTTGGCTAGATACCCGGCTAGATACGTGGCTAGATACTTAGCTCGATACTTGACTAGGTAGGTACTTGATTAGGTACTTGGCCAGGCGCCGAGCTGGGTACGTGGCCAAGGATATAGCTAGACGACCTACTATATGCCTGGCTAGCTAATCGTTTAGGTATTACACTGTGTATTTGGCTGAGTATTTGGCTGAAAGGAACTCAGCACCAGCAGCATCTTTCGCCCAGTCTTGCCAAATTCGCGCAGTGACGGCTAAGTCCCACCAACGTTCCCGGTCCGTCTGCATTTCAGGACAACACGCTGACATTCTTTGGGGTATCAGTGCTGCATTGAGGATCCCCCAATTACATCTACCCAACCCAATATCTTCCCTGAGCACGATCGTCGATATCAAAATATGGCCCAGGAGTGCTGTACCGTTTGGGCCCAGCTCTTGGCACACCGCTCGTTGCCTTGAGCGGCCAGGCAGGCGCGGCCCAGACTCACTGACGCCACGCGACACTCTTCTTAAGGGAAAACAGTCCTGCCAACCGGAAGTGGCGAGAGCCAGCATGCAGTCTTCATTACGATATCTTTCGACCTTTTCCCACTGCCGTGTTCTTCTATTGATCCGTACAGCCTCTTTCTGTAACCACCAACGACTGCTGATGTGAGCAAATATGGCGAATGCCTTTGAGGTCTTCAGCGAGAACTGGACCTTCGATGGCCGTCAGAAGCTGCAACTCGAGTCGCTCGTGGACTCTGGAACGTGCACATTCAGCCATCTGCTCAAGGACTATTTGCGGTCGTTCCGTGATTCGCTTCCGGCCAAACCCACCGGTTCTGATACCTTGCTGCGCATGGCTGTCAGGAGATTGCATAATGCTCTGCGCGAAGTGAGTGAGGCTCCCATTGTGTGCGGATCATAGACGATCAGTCTTACGATGGGTATGAGTGTTGACCAATTTAGTCTCCCGATTTCGAGGCGGACCTGGCCGCGCTCCTCGAATGGATCGTTGACAAAGAGCCCCTAGCAAAGCATGTGTTTCGGTCGATGCCCTACACGACCCTTCGCGCCACAGTCAGCTGCCTGAGTCGTAGTAAGAGCAGCAAATTCCAAGATTTCAGGAGAAGTGTTCCACAACTCCGTGACATTGACGAGGCCGTGTTGAGCACCGAAGACGAGATAAGGCACACCGACAACACCACTGGAATCCACTTGGTCACCATCGACGACTTCAAGGCTATTCTCGCTCGTGAAGGAGATATCTCCGAGGTTCATGGTCGGACGAGGCTCGATCCGGATGTCTCGTGCCCTCGCCAGCCCATTCCCGCAAATCAGATGACCCTTCTGGATGAGAAACGTCCGGATGTTCTTCATATGCGTGGCTCTGATCGGTCACTCATCCAGAACTTATGAATTGGTTCGGATCCACTTCGAGGCTTGAGCTGGTGCAACGTGATTTTGACAGGAGTCTATGTTCTCGGCGCGTTTTGCGGTGCTCCGAACCAAGGCAAATATCCTCTCGAGCTCCGCATACATGGACTCGATGCTCCGAACGCGACTGCCAAGCTTCGAGCCATCGTAAACTGTTGGCAGCTGAACGCAATTGCAGACGGACGAGGCTCAACTACTGTCGTGAGGACTGCCAGTCGTGTTACCATAGCTGCAGAGGACCCGAATGGACTGGAGGTGCAAATTCCCTTGAAAGTCTGGCGCAATCCTGTGGCTACATTGCTGGACATTTCACTAGATCCATGTGCCATAGGCTTTGATGGTGCTAGGGCTCTGATGCTACCACGTTGTGCCCGAGCCATCGAGACGGGATACTCAATGATGACGACCAGGCTCGTTCTCGGGCAGCCGATCCTGGACATTCCAATGCTGAAGGAGAGAGAGATTCTCAAACTGTCATGCGCAGGATTCGGTGTTCGCATACTTACTTCGTACACCACTTTCTTGGAGGATGACTCTTTGGATCCAAAGGGTCTGTCGGGTTCGCCAGATTGGGCCTTCAACAATCCGCGACAGTCTCTTGCAGATCTTTATCCCTCTCTCACAACTTATCGAAGACCGGATGGAGCAACAGAGCCAGGTGCCAAAACGCTTCGACGGATCGCATTCCAGGCCAGAGACCTCGCAAACCGCTGGTTGGGTCTTCCTACTCCATTAGCAGAGGCTTTCGATCCGGCTGCTTCCTCCCCAGGTAAGAAAACCATTCAGATTCGTTTCTATGCAGCATGAGCCATGAACAAGCAAGATGGACTCGTGATAGTATCCTTGATGCACTGCACGAAGTCTCGTTGTAAATGTCACCGTGCGTGTTCTTGTCTGTACGCTCAATTGGGTATTCAAATTGGCCCATAGAGCCATTCTCATGCCTAGTTCAGCGAATCTGCTTGCAAATACGCTGGCTATGCGTCTACACGTAAATTGGAGAAGTGTTTGCAAACAATGGCGAACAAATTTCTGGTTACTACTCACCGTGGATGTGCAACTACTTCTAGAAGAACCCGACGCTAATTTGCCCAGCTCCTCCGGATACTACATACTTATGTCGACTGCGGGACGCCAGGAGCCTTTCTGTCTCTGCGAGAGTTGCGGACCTTTTGGTCGACGTGGACGACGGTTTGAACGTGTCTGCTCGGGATCCGTTCGCCCACCTCGCAACGATTGATGAATATAATTTTTTCAACCCAAGCTGGGATTTTCATATGAGACCCTTCGAAAGCTTCATTCGCTGTGCAGAGATTCAGAGACTGAACAGTTTGCTCAATGGTCTCCCTTTGCAGTATGGCAGATACCCTGTTCAGGAATTATGGCCTCATAGGCCTCGATATTTTGATGGACTGGGAGGAGGCTCTTACGAGGGATCTGTGGATCTCACCTTGCAATTGGGACTCGTTGCCCAGGACGCATTCGAAGAATTCATCAAGCTTGTCGTCAATGATCGGACACATAGCCAGCATTGGGGTGGCTATCGAGACTACCTCACCGGCCGCGTACATCTGTCAAGACCCAATTTTGATTATGGCGGTGGCGTCGCTGCGCGGCTCTCGTTGCCGCTCATGGTCACGAACGAGGTTGAAAGTGAGCTTGGTCTGTTTGCTCATCTTTCACCCATTTGTAACGCTGCAGCACACGTCCAAGGCTCCAACTATAGTGGAGGTATTCCACAGGTTCCGGAAAACTCCTCGGAGGTGGGAAACATGCGTTATTTTCACTTGGACACATTTTGGCGAGGATTTGACGCCGAAAGGGACGAGGTGTGTGAAATTCTGCGGCTGCTGTCCCATCTGACGGCTCTCACTCGTACCTACACGTCCTGCATGGACCCAGAGCTGATTCAGACCCTGCGGGATGCTCTTTGTCTCCGAAAAGCGCTGCAAGATAGAGATGGGCCGAATGGACGACGTCAGGAGGCAAGGATTTTCAGATCATGGGCACTGGCAATTCCGAAATCTTGCTAGAGGACATCCGACCGCAATGTCAACATTGTTAATCGGCTTTTTGGTGACGACGCAGCAGGCAATATTGACCTGAACTATCTCTACCCCGTGCCTGACGAGCTTTTCTGGGGCCCCGAGTTCGAAGCTGACAGCGAAGAGAGCGAGCTGAAGGCCAAGAGCGCAGGGTGGAGCGATGAGGTGCTGTGGTGGTTCAGAAAGGACGCTCTCCACAACGTTTAGACTTGCTCCATTTGCTGCAGTACCGCCTTAGACACTCTCCGTGCCAGCGGCTTCGCTCCCTTTGGCAGTACTCGTAGCAGTACTCTCAGCGGTAGTCTAAACTGTGTCATGCACGGCCAGTCCGCAGAACAGAAGCTCCCCGAAACACAACCATGATCTTGACCGGTCACGTCCTGTTGCGATGCGCCAGTCACGGCCCTAGCTAAGAACTGGATAGAGTAACATGATCGACGTCGTCAATGAGTCTCGGGCAAAGCGCTCTGTTCGGTTCGGGAGAACGCCTGCAGCTCGGCCAGTTCCTGATGTGTCGTGGGGAAGATTCCGACTGGCGCAATCAATCACACCGGTGCAGAAAGAAATCAACACTTTGTCCATCAGCGCGCACAACGACATGTTCATTAATACTGTTGACAATCTCGTACTGCCGCCACAGCTTGTTGAACGTGTTTCAAATGTCCATTCGACAACCACATGTAAACCAGAGTCACGGCATCGCAAGAGAACAAGCGGAGCTTGTGTTCATTTGAGGCATTGTATTACGTTTCGTGAGAGGGTATCCAAAATCCAAAGCCCATAGACGCCGTGCAGAATGCCTCCGTTGGCTTTCCTTCGCTAATATCAGAATGCATTGAAAGTCGTCTCAATGCCACATCCAGCGTGCAAATACTTTTATTGCGTTCCGACCGTAAAAGTTTTCAGTCATGCCATATCGTCCATCACATTACCAATGATTCGTTTTCAAGCATTTCTTTTAAGATTAGAAGTTTTTGAGCAATTTACCAGGTACCATGCTCTTGGTGACCCCAAACAGAATGGTCGAAATGGCAATGGCGACACCGGCGAAGATTTGCAGATATTCGAATGGGTTGTCGTTTTCTTTGCCGTTGCCGACGGCATCGCCGTAAAGGGCGCCGGCAATCGGGTTTCCGATCAGGCTCGCAATGCTGACAGTCGCAAACATGGTGCCTACCCGGACGCCAATCTGCTTCATGTCGGTGGTGACCTGTGCAATGAGGGCTGGCGCCAGGGAGACGAAGGCGCCGGACGCGATACCGTACAAGACGGCGAAGACGATGATGGGAGCTCCTCCACGCGAGGGCAGCCAGAGAGCCAAGTTGACAATGAAGCTCAGGGCACACATGACAATTTGGACATTGAACTTCCCAAGCTTGTCGGCGGCCCAGCCGGGCACAATTCGCCCAATGATGGAGCCAGCGTTCAGGATTGAGAGGATATACAGCGAGAGGTTCATGTCCGAGCTGTAGTGGGTGAAGGATAGAGTGATGTAGTTGAGTGGAATGAACAAGCCGAGGAAACCGAAGAAGTTGGCAATGCAAACCATGGCGAATGTGGGCTGTGCGAATGGTCGGATGAAATCCATGGGAGACCACGGCTTGGGAGAAGGAGGAATTCGCGACGTGGTCACGGCCGTGGCGAAGGCAAGCAGTCCGAGAATCAGGAATGCGCTGGCACGAACGGCCCACGGGAAGCCGACGTTCGAATTGATCAGTCGCTGGAGCATGATGGGAAAAATGACGCCGCCCAGACTGGAGCCGGATACCATGATTCCGAGTGCCAACGCCCTTCTTTTGTGGAACCAGGTCACGACAGTTGACATGGCGGGATAGAGGACACACGAAGCACCAATTGGGGAGCAAATGCCCTGGGACAGAATGATCTGATAGTACTCGGTGCTGAGCGACAGCATCTGAACGGATTAGTGGCAATCCAGGAAATTTCCGCTGGCTTTGAACGTACCATTAAGCCAAAGACGTGCAAGAATGTTCCGACAGCAAGCAAATATCGAGGTCCCGAGTTGTCATATATTTTGCCGACGACTGGCGCGCCCAGAAACATGAAGAATGTCTGAAGTGAGACGATCCATGCAATGTCAGACGAGTCGTAGCTCCTCAATAGGTCGGTCTGATAATACTGCTGGAAAACACCAATTGCTGGAACGACTTGGTCAGTCTCGAGTCGGCGCAACTGACGGGCTGCTGGTGAAGCTTACCGTTGACCCATCCAAAAGAACAGAATGCGCAACACCATCCTCCAGCAACGGTCAACCAAGCAGCGACCCCTCCGTCGGGAAACTGGCTAGGATCCATGGGACCCGGTGGAGGTGGTGCTGGCTTCTCGCTGGGTGGTTCTGCGATGCTTCCATTCTGGCCATGCTTGGTGGACTCGCTGTCGCGCCGAGAGCCAGCGCCTCGGCGGGCTTCTTCGTGAGCTTGGACGTTGACCGGATCGGAGGAGGGGTCGGCAGCGAGAGCTGGGGTTGCCATTGTGCAGAGAAGCAACTTGAGCAAAGGGCGTATGAAGGAGATGAGTTCGGATGGGATGGAAGCGCAAGCAAGAGCCGAGGAGGTTGGAAGGAGAGGTGTCTGCAGAGATCAGAGAAGTGAATGTGAAACTGGGGGCTAGGATGGGAAGGATGGCGAAGGAAGGCGCGCTGCCGAGTGGTTCAGGCGGGTGGAAATAATAATAATGGGAAGGCGCTTTGGTCGTCGCACTGGCCGGAGGGCGAAAAAGCGTTTGAAAGGCTCGTCCAGTTGGAACGGCGGACTCACAGCTCACTTCCCGGGGGCCCACCACCGCCGTCACCGTCACCACCATCACCGCCTCAGCCGCAGCCGCAGCCGCAGCGCTCATGTCTCTGATAGGGGGCACGAGTGCGCCTTGGACGAGGCCGTCGTTACCGATCGGAAGCGGCAGGCCCGCTGCCATGAGACATGGGTTAGCTTACTTGCACCCGGAGTGTCGATGCCATGCTGCCGTGCACATACCATCTTCGAAACACAAGCTACTGTACGAAAGCTGCAGGCTGGAGTCTCGGCCGGTACATGCGACTTTGTCGACAATCGACTTAGTGGCAAGACTGTCACAGAGTGTCGGGGCGCGCTCCCAACGGCGTGGCGGGCTGACAGACGTCACAGCACGCGTGTCGAGCAAGCCATGTGGCCTTCGAGCCGCTATTCGAACAACGGCCCGGCAACCAGTGCCCCCACTTCCTTGTCTCTGAAACACGGCTCTTACGCAGCGATAAGATAAACAAACAGCGACACATGTCGTCTCGCCAGCACTCGTTTCAGCTGCAGGGAGAGACGCTTTGCAAAGACATTGAAATGGAAGCATGACTTCGGCCGTCCTCCTCCTTGCAGTAACTACCTTGTGACACGGGCAGTGGAACAATAGTGGTTGGTGTGCGGCGCTCGGGCCCGCCTGTGGGGTTCTGAAAGGACTTGTGGTTGCGCGGGTGGGTCGCAACTGCTGCTGTGGGGTCTTTTGACGCAGTCCGCTCCTTCCCGATCTGCCCGCCGTGCGCGATCGATACGCCACTGCTATCTCCCGCGTGCGCCAGCAATTAGTCATCCGTTATCGGCTTGGCTCCTATCGTACAGCAGACCGAGGCTCTGCTCCGTCTCGAGCTTTGCCTTCATCTACTCAAGAATGCTGCTCGCAGGGTAGGAGCGTGGTGCAAGGCCTTCTCCTTTGCCATCCTCGCCAGCTTCGGAGTGAGCGTGCCGAGTGCAAAGCCCTGAAGTGCAGCGCTACGACGAACATGGCGAGTGGTCCGGAGGCGTAAATTACCAGCCTCGTACTGTCATTGGCTGAGGGATTGTGTGCTGGCATTTCTTTTCGTCCAGCCCTGGGTTCCTGGAAACATCGGCCGGGATCTCCATCATGCCAGCACATCAGCAGCTAATTCCGCTTCGATGATGCCCTCCATACCTTGATCGGCACCTGTCCAGAACTTGATGATCTTGAATCCCTCTCTTTCGAGCAGCCTTGTCCACTGCGATTCCGTCCTCTCCATGCCGGCATGCATTCCCATCATCTGAAGGTCAAAGCCCGCCTGGATCAGGGAGCAGCCCGCATCCGGCAAAATGAACTCATAGAGCAATAGTCGCGAGTATCCTGGCTCCATGGCTATTTTGGCATTGCGCAGGATGCTTCCACACGCCTGGTCGGACCAATCGTGCAGAATGTGAGCCAGATAGTATGCACGTGCGCCTGCGTCCAAACGTCAGTCGCTTGGCCTTCCAGGCGTGCCCCTTATGCAGGAGACGGAGACTCACCTTTGACAACCTGCGGAGTGAAGAAATCGTACGGCACCCGCTCGATTGCTTCCCTGTCCGCCTCGAGAGCTTCCTCCAGTATAGCTGGCAGGTCTTGCAATACAAGGCGTCCACTCTCGGGCATACTGTCACCTGCTTTGCGCTTGAAGGCAATCACATCGTGGCCTCGGCCACCACCAACGTCGACAAGGATCGCACTGTCCAAATTCGCACCATCGAGTATACGCTCCCGAATCGGAAACCAAGAGAGCCAGGCAGGCTCTGTCCCACGCACGCATGTCATGAGAAAATTGAAGTTGTCAAACGCCTTGCGCGGCGGCTGCCGCGACTGCCAGTAGGAGAACGCGTCCAATTTGGTCTCGTATGCATATTGGAAAAGACCCTCTCTGGCGTCCGTCGGGCACCTTGGGCCGTGATCATTCAAATAGGCGGGGAGGTGAAGCAGTGACGCCGCCCCTTGATCCCAGCTGCGACGAATGGTCAGCGCTGCTTGTGCGAGTTCACACTCACATCTTCATGCACAGAGCGGGCCGCTCGCTGCCCCGTCAGCGGAAGCTAAGCAAGTGATCATGTCAGGACTCGGGAGTAAAGGTGATTGAACGTACAAATGCTGGTGGGCAGCTCGCACCATGGGGGCCGTCAGCGCGTGCGTCGCTGGTAGAGCAGCGTACGTCTCCGCTGCGACCTCCTGGACAAGCCCAAGTCCTGTCACAACGCGCAGCAGACGGACTAATTCACCTGAGGTGAGCTTCTGCTTGATCTCGGTCATGATCGGATCCACTCACCGACCAGTAAGTGTTCGCTTCCAGTCTGGTTGGCAAGTTCCGCTGCTGTGATGGGACCGGGGCTTTGCACAATAGCTTCAAAGAGACCGAGGTGTATGCTCGCCCTGCACGCGGCACTGTATGCCGGCTGATAGTTTAACGATCAGCCCCATGTACAACAGCCTCAACCTGAAGAGCGATTGCACGTACCAGGAAGCATGTCTCGAAGGCGACTTCGTGGGGCCTTCTCAAGCTGGCTGTCAGCTGAGTCGAGAGCCGTAGAGCTTCCTGTCGAGCATCGTCAACATCCTTGCCCTGCAAGACTGTGGAGAGCTGTTTCAGAAGCTCCTGCGGCCATTGGGACGACGTGTCTGCTGACATGGTGATATTCTGACACCGGATAAACGCTTGGGCAACGATCAATGCGTCTCACAACAAGACTTCAGCAGTTTATAGAAGGCATGGAAGGGGCTACACTGCGACAGGGGTTGGTCTAGGTCGGGGGATCGATCCTTGGATCGCAGTCGTGGGGCTTGCTTGAGCTGAATTCACAGCTCAGACATTTACCCAGATAAGACTTCACGGTTCGGCAGGCTATAGAGCTTGGAATATCTACAACTTCGCTTCTACCACGCTTCCAGATACGAATCGGCGTTGGATCGAATCTTCGCTTCGCTGTGGATAAGCTCAGGCAAGCGCTGCATCATTTGTGTTACGCGGATACAACCAATCCTGGGTGAGATTGGCTAGACACGTCGAACATCTGACTGGTTGCATTCCTTGGAATGCAGGGGAACGGCTGTAATTCCGACTGTCTTGTATTTCACTACTGGACGAAGCGAAAACGTCTCTGGATGGTACGCGTCGATGATCGCATGTTCGGTCATCGTAGCACAGAAGGGTTTCAATTCGACCTCACGCCAGACCGACGAACGACCAAAGTTGGCGACAGCCTGTCGATCCGTCTTCGGTATTGTAACCTTTCCGTGACCGCCTTTGGTCCGCCACGACATCGCAGATCTTGGTGCAGGTCTACGCACATGGCCATCTCAAAACACAGTATCGTCTCCCAAGACTGCGAGCCAGGCAGGCTGCCGCTAGGTTGGACCCAAAAGTTAAATGCCGCGTCCTAGGCTGCTGTTTGCTCACACTCTCTGCATCGGCCTGATGAGGGAAATCCTGGCGAGGGATGGTGTAAGTTGGTAAGAGATGGGATCGTGCGTAGATGGCGCCACACAATTTGCACGCTGAGCTGAATGCGGGCACATACAGGCCCGCAGGGTTCGATAGCTTTCGTCTACAATGCATGTTACTGTTTGAAAATTAGTGGCCATGTGTACCCTACGGCCTACTCGGAAGAGACGCATTAATGCTGTCAGCAATTCTCGCCGCTGGATCTTGCGACCATGTTGGCGGCCACATTCGCTGGCAGTGATTTGGAAGTAGCTGAGGTAGGTAGGTAGGTAGCCTGTCATCCTCCATGCTTCCTTTACCTAGGCACATACACTCTGTGGACGTCGACTACCGGACTTGGCAGAATGTCCCACAAGCGGGGTTCAGAAGTAAAGTAGGATTCAGCTCTGTTGGTTCGACTCCGTTTCTGTTCCTCGATTCTCAGGTCGAGCTGCTGGCCGAGCTTGGCGGGGTATTCTTTTCGACCGCCTGTAAATTACGAGACGCCGTACTTTGCAGAGTTCATTGTCTCACTTTCCGGATGTAGCGAATTTGTGCTGAACACCCTCGTGACCACGATGGTAAATTAAGTCGAGCTAGCCACATTCGCAAAGGCCGGTGCAGCCACTGCTGTCATTCGACTCCCCACCGTGCAGACCCTGATAGCTGATGCCGCCACGCAAGGCTGGAGATCACCATGTAGAGGTTGAGAGTCTGAGACACGCTTGACTCTTGTTCGGAAGCGCAGCCCCGACAAACCCCTCTATCAAGCGACCCAGTCAGCGACCATCTGCTGGCCGTGAGCTTGTAGATACATGAACAAGGCGTGCAGCAATAGCTAGAGCTCTCCCTCACAGCGCTCCCACCTGATTTCCTATCTAGCACCTTCACCTTGCAACCGAGACACCATATCACAAACACCATGTCGGCGATTGAAACCCTTCTCGACCAGCTGCAGCTGGCTGCCAGCACCGCCGACTCTTCACTGCGCTACAGGCTTAGTACGCAGCTCCAGAAGCTCGCCCGGTCTATAGCGACGCCCAGACAGATCATGCAACAGATTGGCTACCAGGGCACCGAGCAAGCCATAGTCAGAGCGGCTACAGATCTCGACATCTTTGCCATACTGGCCAGTGCAGAGGGCTCCTTGAAGACGGAGGAGATTGCGAGCAAATGTGGAGCAGAAGCGGCATTGACAGGTACGGCCACCACGCTAGCTACAGCTACAGCTACAGCTTCAAACTTGCTGACAGTCTCCAGATCGTATCCTGCGAAGCCTGGCCTCGACTTTCACAATCAACGAGTCCGGCGAGGGATTGTGGGCTGCCAACGAGACCACGCGAATTCTTGCATCCGACGCGGGCAAGGGCAATATCATGTTCGGTTACAACGTTCTCAATCCGCCCTTCCATGAAGTGCCGGATTTTCTCAAATCCAAAGGCTACAAGAACCCGATGGATCAGACAAAAGACACCTCTTTTCATCGCGCCAACCAGACCGACCAGCAATTTTTCATCTGGTTCCAGCAACAGACGGAGACGCTCAAATACTTTCACCCTTCCCTGAAAGCCTTCCACAGCCCAGTCCCGTGGACATCGGTAGCGCCACTGGCCAGCAGGTTGAAAGATGCCGGCAAGGAAGCGCCCCTCTTTGTCGATGTCGGCGGTGGGCATGGCTGGCAGTGCGCCGAGTTTCGCAAGGCAACTTCGAAGCACTTTCCAGGACGTGTCATCAACCAAGATTTGCCTCCAACTTTGGAGACGGCACCGAAATACGACGACATCGAGATGATGGTGCAGGATTTCTACACTGAGAATCGAGTCAAAGGTCTGTAATCGCACAACGCATGTTTAGCATTTACTGACAAGGCTTGCCAGGTGCGAGAATTTACTACATCAGACAATGCCTTCACGACCTACCAGACGCCGAGGCCAAATTGGTTCTAAAGCACATCAAGGAGGCCATGACGCCGAATTCCTTCTTGTGGATCGATGAGCTCGTGATCCCGCCGACTGGTGCGTCGAGGTTCGCGATGCAGTTGGATGTCACAATGATGGCCATGTTCAACTCCACTGAGCGTACTCTCGCGCACTGGAAGAGCATGTTGGCCTCCGAGGGGCTCGCGTTTAAGGAAGTATACAGGTACGACCCAGATCTGGAATACAGCATAATTGAGGCAGTAATCGCATAGAGAGAACAGCCGGGCAGGTAAGAGCAAGAATGCAGCGTGCCTTGGTGATCACGAGCACGCATTTGAACTGCCCCTTGTCAGAATGTGGCGTGTGTCAGGCTGTGATACCTTGTCCAAACGTGACTATGAGCAGATCCGGATCGCACCGCATGACTCGAGCTAGTACTGAGCGTTGTGAGAAAAGTCGGCTAGCACAGATGCCGAACTCCCTGGACAAAAGGTTCTTATGCATGGTATCCACGTTGCAAGGAAGGTTGGAGGAATCGAATGCGTCGTGCTGGTCTGTCGATCATCGACCTTGCCTCCTTTACCCCTGTTAGACGAGGTTCTGAGGGGACACACTCACGCTCATGAGAAAGCACCAAGGAGGTGCATGTAGACATCGTCGCTATACAGCGATGCCTCAGCAGCATCTTGCGCAGGGGGCAGTGGTGTGTGTTGCACCGTGAACTGGCGACCACTGCCGAGTCCTGCCGAACATGGTCATGTCAACGCCATCCCGGGAGGATCCAAGAACCATGTCTGTGAAGCTCCGATAACAACAATCTCTGCATGGCAAGATCAGCAGGTTCATTCTGCCATGCACTCCTCCAGTATCCAGAATGCCGTTGGAAGATCGCGCGTTGCTCTGGTCGCACGAGATGCGAGCCTTCGGACTTTGATCAGCGTGCTGCAGGTTTCACCCCTTGTCACTTACTGCATGCTCTCTGCAAATAGATAATACCACGCGCTGGTTTCGAGCAGCGCTGACCAGCTCAGCATTCTGCTTTCAACCAGCATCTTTCACACCGCAAGAGCCCTGAGCGTTATTAGACCAGCTGGAAATTCCCTCGGCCCTGATGGACCGAGATGACAGGCTTGACGAACAGGTGTGCCCGCCTCCGCCCATGATGCGACCCTGAGGTAAGACGACCGACCGACCGACCAAATAATCTCATTCGTTCGATGTTACATACACCTCTTCGCATTTCTGCAGATCGCCGTTTCCTATCTGCGCTCTACAACACTCGGCTTGCCATGAGGCCCATTAGCGGACTGAGCCGTTGCCAATCTTCATGCTAGTGCTATCTTGGTAACACACCACGCCTCGCACGCCACCATGTCTGTAACCAGGGTCTGGCAGACTGCTCTGCTGGTCTGGTCTGGTTCCATGGCGCAATCCTGCTTTCTCTAGCTCCTGAATTGTTTCTCTACGACGCACTCATGGCAAATAACATCGGGGCTGGTCCTCCAGATTCTCCTCCCGCGCAACGTGTAGGCGTCGTTCTATTGCATCGCAGGCATCGCCAGGTGTCTTTTCTCCTTCTGTGAATCATAGCTCAGCGAGTCTTTCCCACTCCCTCATCGAGGCGTCGCACCGCACGACTCCCTACCCGTGCGGAGGAGCCACGGTCTCAACGCCACCATGGAGAACCCGAACCCCTCAACGATGCTGCCGCCCATGTCGGAGAACGAGCAGGGCATGAAGTTGGTGGAGGCCATGTGGGCTGAATTCGCCATTACAGCGATCCTGGTGGTAGCAAGATACTACACCAGAGTACACCTCATCCGAAAGGTCGCTTGGGACGACTTCTGGATGCTCGTCGCTTTCGTGAGTTCCGTGCCTGCAGATGCATGTCGATGCACGTACGGGCCGACGGGCTGACCTCATCGACCCTGCAGATAACGAACATGGTGGCTTTCATCCTCAATCAACTCGCAGTCAACAACGGATTTGGGTTGCGCGCAACAGAGCTCCCTCCACAGAATGCGATCGATGCCGTGAAATGGGCCTTCCTCGGGCAAGTTTTTGGTATCATGGCGTCCGCTTTTGCCAGAATCTCGTTCATTCGGACGCTCGTAATGCTCCTCGCCCCCAATCAGAAGATTCAGCTGTGGATTCTTCGATTCTTCTACTTCATCCAGGTTGGCATCAACTCGGCGACGGCTCTGTACATTCTGCTGCAGTGCCGGCCTACATATGCACTGTGGGACCACGCTGCTCCCGGGGCCGTGTGTCTGCCGCCGTCTATTCAGGAGCACATTGGCTTTTCACAAGGCGGTAAGTCTGGCTCGTTCAGTTTCGAACCCGTCGACATATCACGGTAACTGACCGTCCTTCAGCCCTCAACGCGTTTGCTGATTTAGCTCTGGCTATCTTCCCCGCGACTATCATCTGGAAACTGAACATGAAGACTTCTGTTAAGATCTCTATCTGCATCACCATGGGTCTGGGAATTTTGTGAGTGCCTCGCCTGTTAGTGGATGAGCGCAACTGACCTGCACAGTGCACTGGCGTTCTCGATCATGAAGACAGTCTCCATCAAAGAGATTGACAGCGATCCTATGGATCTGACGCGTACGTATCCACATATCCTCAAGGCAGTCTGTTCGTGTGAGCTAACGGACCGATATAGATATCCTCTGGGGCCTACAATTCTGGTTCTCGTATGTCAAAAGCGAAGCGCGGTCACATTGGCCACTCAAGCTAACCACACTTGACAGCATCGAGAATTGCACCCTCATCGTCGCGGCCACGATTCCAGTACTCCGACCTCTGCTCAATAGAACAGATCGCAGCACAAAGTCGCCCTACGACACGGCGGGTAAACATCATTCCTACGGCCGATGGAGGCCCACCTGGACCACGCTGACAGGGCCCCGGGGCCGCTCGCTCGGCGGCCGATCCGATCGAATCGAGCTCACGGATGGAAGCGAGCGACACGGACCCGACGATATCGAGTCCATGAAGCAAAGCAGTGCGTCCACTCACAATTTCGAGGAGCCGCCTGCGGAGGGGATCCGGAAGACGGTGAACATCTCAGTTAGCTATTGAGGATGTAACAAACAAAAAGAAAGCTTGTCCGGATAATGAATTGGGACATATATGGTCTTGACGGCGCACGAACTGTATGATATTGGAACGCAGCGCACATTCTTATGCTGCATGAATGGATTTGTCAAGCTGACATGCACAACGTAAGTGCGGCGCGCACTTGCCTCGTGTTGGTGTCGGGCATGCATAAGAATCTCCGACTGCCGATGAAGCGACCCAGTAGTGGCCCCCACTCTTCAGCTGAGCGAAAAGAGCCTTTTTTTTTTTTGATTCTTTGATGCTTTGATGCTCGACCGCCGCTCGAGAATGATGCCACCTGTATGTATGTGGAGTTCGACTGCTTCACGTGCCAAGTGCTGGCAACATTTTTACCTTTCCGTATCGCTGGCCAGTCCCATGCGGCCGCGGTCCGCAGCCCGGTTCCCGGAAATCGGTTGTCGCTCAAGCCCTGATTATTGCTCGACACAAAGGAAAAGAGTTGCTTCTTTACGGTGTAATGATACTTTAGATCATGCTATCGTGTATTGTCGTGAAGTGGGCCATTCACTCTTACCCGCGCATCGGTCTCGTCGAATCATCGTCGTAAAAAATTTCCAAATCTCATTAAGTATTAACATTCATGTTGACATTCGTCATCAAATAATATCGTGTATTTCATGGGAGTTCTCTCGTGTAAGTCGTAAGAGCTCTCTCGTGCATCAATCATAGTGTCCTGGGCCGGTGCCTCCTAAGTCAAGTTCTCCTTCTGCACCTTAACTTTCTCCGGTCCTCTCGCATCACGCTCCGCCTTGGCCCTCTTTGCTCCGATCGGATCCACCAGGCGGGCCTGTTTCACGTGATTCTGCGATCTCAGACCCAGCACCGACAGCGGCCAGAGCAGAGTATCCTTGATGCCGTAGTACACGTAGTAACACAAGCTCAGCGTGCCAAAGAGCGTCAACGGGATGAGCGACATGCACGACCAGATGATGAAGCCCTTCCTCCTCCTGATGACCCGCCACTGCTCTCCCCGCATGACGTCCGCGGCACCGTCCCATTTCCAGGGCCCGACGAGGCGGAATTTGGTATTGAAGTTCGGGCCCAGGGCCCAGGTCAGGAAGACTTTCGGACCGAAGGAGAGGACCTGTAGCATCGATGGCGCGGCGCCCATGTCCTGTGCCAGCGTGTAGGCGTACGTCTCGTGGTCGACAATGTAGTCGAGACGCCGGCCCGCATCGTGCTTCAACAGGAAGTTCTCTCGATACCTGATCGGTCGCGGGAGCCTGTTGAAGAGCCTTGCGATCCACAGCTGCGCCTGGAGCTCTGCCAGTGGCGGAATGGCACCGAACGCGGGCCTTGCGAAGCCGATGAAGGCCACGTCCTCGACTCCCGTCTTCCAGATTCTTCGGATGTCGGCGTCGAAGATGGTCGGGTAGGTTTCGTCGAGGAAGGGGAAGACTTGGGTGTAGCCGGTGGCGAAGACGACAATGTCGGGCTTGACTTTGGCATTCTTCATCATCTGGGCTTCGACGCGTCCGTTGTCGATGAAATGCACGATGCCGTTTGAGTCGATGTGCGAGGGCCAGGGCGCGAGGTCGATTTGGCGGCCTTTGAGGTCCGGCTGTGGGAGGCTGCATGTGAAGGCTCGTATGCGTTCGATCAGGCCGGGTACCTTGGGTTTGTATGGGACGGAAATGTATGGACAGGTTCGATTAGACTTGTTGGCGACAGCATATCTGGCGTGATGACGTTCGCCCTGGACTTCGCCAGCCCACTGATCTATCCCCGTACCAACTCCGGTCGTGAGATATGAGTAGAACCATGTAAACTTGTCGTAATACTCCCAGGGCCATCGAGAAGCCTCCAACATGGGATGCTGATATGCGGTGTCAAAGAGGCTTGCGAAGCCCGTATCGGTTGGGGGCGAAACACCATTGTGCTCAACGTCCTCGTTCCAAGCCTTTTTATTGCCGAACCAGATAGGGTCCGGAAGTTGCTTTGGTTCATTCTTCCAGCCGCCCCGATGGCACAATGTCACCGAGCGTGTGGGTGCGGTTACTGCGAGATAGCCAATATCCATCGACGTCTCACCGGCTCCGAGGATCATGACGTTCTTGTCGCGGCCGAACTGTTCTCGTTTCTTGAAGGCGGACGAATGAAAGGCCTCTGGAACGTGTTCGATTCCTGGTATGACGGGGACATTTGGCGTAACGTTCAAGCCCGAGCAGACGGCAATAGCATCACAATGCCATTGCTCTTCGCTGGAAGATCCGTTCTTGGAGAACGTAACCACATGGCCACCCTTCTCACTCCGCCTGATGCGGTGGACTGTGGTCTCAAGCTTGATCCTCGACCAGAGCTTGAAGTGGGTAGCATAGTCCGCCAAGTAGCGACAGTACTCGTCAGTTGTTATGAAGTCGGGGAGGTCGTCGGGGATTCTGAAGTCGGAGAAGGATGTTAGAAATCGGGACGAGACCAGCTGCAGTTCATGTGAGACAGATTGATCGACGGGTGGATGAACTTTGAGCACAGACCTCGCCTTCTTCGTAAGTTCGATAACGAAATGTGCCGCCGATGTCAGATTCCTTTTCGAACAGGAAAACCTCAATTGCACCGGTGTGGAAGTCTCGACTGTCGTGGAAGAGGTGCTTGAGGATCGCCAGGCCGGAGGCACCCGCTCCAATGACGGCGATGCGCATACTGTACCGTGGCGAAAGTTGTGGGTGCAACTTGCGGGCGTGATCTTGGTGGTTAGAGCCGCACAGCGGGTTGGGAGTTCATTAGTAGAAACAGACGCATAAAGGCAGATTTGAAAGCACAAAGCATAGTGAAGCAGTAGAGCGAAGGATAAAGAGGAAGCCCCTTCAGCTAACTGCACGCTGGCCGTGGTGGCCATGGGCTCGACAAGCGGTCGCAACGTTGGTGGCACGATCGATTTCGTACGACGTCGACGATCTGATACCGTATTACTTTGTTCTTTTCCTGTTCGTTACCGTAATCCGTGGAGTTTATTCCACTCGCGTCACCTGAGCTGCGCCGGGATTCTTAACCCCATCCGCACAGCCGGTCGCTGCGATCAGCTTGTTCCTTCACCACCCTCCGCTGGCCATTGCTCTCCGGCCACGCGTGCAAATGCGACCCATCGCTGCGCCGACCTGTTTCGAGGGCCGTCTGACTTAAGTTGTCCTCCATCAGTCTTATTGTCCCACGTCATGGCCGGTGTGACAGGTAGAGCGAAGGCGGCCGATGCATTGCTAATTTCCAATTCCCGTCCCGCTGCAAGGGTTGCTATTGCTCATCGTTGCAAAGAACAATAGTCTGCACCGCACACTACTTTCGAATGAAACACAGGTAAAGTAGTAGACACAGGCCCGGCATCTTGCCCCTTGTTTAGCCACTCGGTGTCTCTTCAAATCGGACCCCGTTGGTACACACCACTACTCCTCGAGATGGGTCTCTTTCACTCGACCCTGCAGCCTACCCTTGGCACCGGCGTCTTCGTTCGTGGTTTGCATGCGGCTTATCCTGATTCCACTGTCGATGAAGACTTCCTTAACCACGTTCTTCCCCAAACCGCGGTCGAGAATGATCAACAGTAACGTCACCCCTTCTGCGACCTTTCGAATAGTGAGTTAACTTGATCTGTACAGGTTAGCCAAACTCCGAGCAGTCAACAAGCGGACAGGTATCAAAGCTCGGCCTATCGTCCTCAATCACGACCATCCCTTTTACCATCGTCCAGAGCCATACAAGGTCGAAGAACTCACTTCGATATGGCTAGAGCATGGTCTTCCCTTGAGTGAGCGAGCATGTCGAGGTGCCATTGCCGACTGGGGAGGCAGCCCTGCCGACATCACTCACCTACTAGCCGCAACATGTAGCGTACAATGCCATCCAGGCATCGACGCATACGTTGCGCAAAGGCTAGGACTACGTCCCAGCACCAGCCGAACACTTCTCTCGGGTGTCGGTTGCGCTGGTGGAGCAGCTCTGTTCCGCACGGCATACGAGCTTGCCATGTCCGCCACTTGCAAAGGACGACCTGCACGTATATTGGTTTTTGCTTGCGATCTGAACTCTCTTGGTTTCCGCGCAGAATTGGAGCAGCTCAACAAGGGTCATTTCCCGATTGGATTGACCTTATTCAGCGATGCGGCTACCGCTGGGATCATTACCAACGAGATCGGCCTCAGCAAGCCCGAGAACACACGCAATCTGTTCGAAATCGAACAATGGATGAATTACACCGTGCCCAACACTCTGCACGAGCTTCAACTAATGCCCACCTCGATTGGTACGTTGTAGGACGCGCAAGTGTAGATCTAGTGGCCGAATGCTAACCATGTCCAGGTGCCGTATCGACCATATCGGCGCGACTTCCCCAGATAATGGCAGATTCGGTACGCGAGCTATTCTTCAGCATGATCCGATCGAATCCTCCACTGATCGACAGCACTGGCAAGGTCTGTCGTGCCCCAGATGATTTTGACTGGGATCTACATCCTGGCGGCCTGGGCATCTTCGACCGCATACTAAAGTCCATGGAGATAACCCGCGACCGTGCTCAGGCCACCGTGACAACGTATGAGAACTGGGGCAACAGTGCAGGCCCCACCCTGCTGAAGGTACTCGATGTTCGAAGAAACATGCCTATGGAGCGGGAGTTTATTGTGAGCTGCGGCTTCGGCAATAACGTTGACATAACAATGTTGATCCTGAGGAGACCACGAACGTGAAGACTTGGCCCACACATTTACTCAATATGAACGCGGCTACGCTGTCCAAGGCCACGCTTCGACCCGAACGAGCTGATGATGCTGTGCTTGCCGCTGCAAGCATGTGCTATGAAGACTTCATAACGCAAGTCAGCTGCTGGCAAATATCGAGGTCGGTGTGCCAGTTGCGTTGAATAATGATGCGGCCTGAATGATAGCAGGTCTCGCTCGACAAGCTTTCGGCAGTCAAGCTTCAATTTAGACGATACCCAGCAAAGCGGATGAACGGAAATGATGTGTCAGACTGTCTGGCAATCTGATGGCGGAAAAACGGAATATTACGAGGTACGATAGGGCATGGCCCAAGAATTCAGAGTGACGGGTCGACTACGTGAGACCCGTGAGGTTTTCTAGAATGGTCGAGAGCACCGTCTACTATCTGAGTCTCATCAGAATGAGAAAACAATCTTTCAATGACCACGCATAGTTTTATTTTCACTTTCCATAAGCTCCGACAGAACTTTTGAGGTAGCTCTGGTAAAATCGGGCGTGAGGTCACTTCAACAGTGGTCGAACCACGCTCAAGGGTACCAAGCCAGCAGCCCATATATACACACTCGATGTGGGGTCAAATCGATACAGACGCCTCGTCAAGCGAGAAAGAAAAAGAAAACAATTTCAGCGATCCAAGGAAACATCGAACGACACGACCAAAACCTAGCGCTTCTCGAACCTCATCGTCGCCGACCTTCTAGTGATCGGATCCGGCGCATTGATCGACTCCTGCATCGCCGCAGCCGCCGTCAACGCAGCCATACCCGACGAATGGCTCGAAGCAAACGGCGACTGTCCACCATTCGCCACATCCCAGCTCGGACCAAACTGGCCATCGGCGAACCTGCTATCCCAGACGCTCCGCCCGTTCTCGACGGCAAAGTTGACATGGCTCTGTTTGGGCGCGTGCCGTTGCAGCAAGTTGAGGTTCCGCACTCGACGCCCTTGAACTGCATGGTATCGTTGCTCCACGACCAGGCGGGCTCCGCGAAGATGCCCTCGTCATCTTTGAACCGTCCCGGACTCGAGCGCGGCATCGGCGATGGTGGTGGCGTTGGGCAGGTACACCGGCTTTGTAAGCCGCGCCGTCGAGTTCGAGGAGGGCCCCGACGACGATGACGCCCCGAGAGTATGTGAACTGCGTGTTCCCCCGGCTTACAGGTCTTGACGACGTCGTAGCCGTCGGTCACGACGACGCCGCCGTGGACGTTGAGCAATGTCCGACCCCGGCGAACCACTGCCACGTCTGCTCGGCTCCAGTAGACGTTACTCGGCTCTGTCGTCGGGGGATCCTGTTGGCGAAGCGCGCCGAGACGGACGTGGACAGCTCGTTCTCGATACACCCCCGGACCGGTGTGCTGCTTGTCCCACCAGATGCCGCCGCCGCACGAACCGGTGCCGTTGTGCCAGCCGCCCCTTCATGTCGGTCCAGATGCTGGCGGCACGATCCAGGCGAGTGCCCACCAGCCCTCTTCGTCGTAGTAGTCGTTGAGGAAGTTTTTGGCCCCCGGACGCCTTGAACGTGGTTGGTGAACAGGTCTCGGAACCGTGGGCGTGACGTTGTTGGGACGATGAGCGTGGTGGTCGGCCAGGTGAGTCAGGGCGGCTGCCGAGTTCCACCAGAGCCCGCCGAACAGGCCGGTCGACTCGTTCCAGTATTGATTGATGAGGACTTGGGCTGCCGTATCTGCGTTTGTCCAGTCGACGGCTTCGGCAAGAGAAAAGAAGGACTGAGCCGCCGTGGCCAGCACGGCGAGCTTGGGAAACGTTGCCGACCGCATTGCTGTGGCCGAGAAGAGCAAAGGAAAGGGTGGAAGGAAGTGTGACCTTGGGGAAGAAGAGAAGGAGAAACGAGTGACCAGCAACATCAACCTATCGAAATGGGGCTGCCTGAAGGTGAAAATGTCGGTTATAAAAACGAGACGTGAAGTCTTGAATCAACTACATATACCTTGGACACAGCAGAACGCTAGCATATATGCAAATTCGGGTGGGCATCTTGATACACAAAGTCTCATAGTTTCCTAATCGACTCACCGAAGGTTTGAACCGAGCCGAGAAGAGGTTGCAGATGCTGGGATGTATGCCTGGACCCGCTGATACGAGGCTCCGCTAGCACCAAGCCATGCTGGTTCGCTGGACCTGTGCAGTTACAGTTCTTCTCCAGACAGACTGCGCCGTCGTCGGTCAAACAGGGTAGCAAGTCGGAAGTACGTACTCCATTGCAGGAGTTCGAAACGTTAATTCTTGAAAGACCCACTGTAGATTGTAACAGCACTTGTTCAACCAGTTGCCCACCTATTTTAATGCTAGAAAGGATGCGGGATTCGAACGCGTATGCCGTACTTACCCATAAAATACTAGAAGTAGTGACTGAGGATGTGGGGAAGACATTCTATCAAACCTTAACGTGCGTCTACGAAGGAATTAACGTTTCGAACTCCTGCAATGGAGTACGTACATCTGTGTGCAGCCGATCAGGAGATATGAAACACGGAATGCAGGGTTCAGGGTTGACGTACGGTCAAAACGCCAGCGGCACAGCAGATTCACAGCACGTGTGATTCGATCTTCCGGAATCTTTCGAGTCTCCACACCGGGACCGTAATAGTCAATCAATCGCTGACGAGGTTAGGCTGATATGGTCGACCTATAGTGGCGAGTTGATCGCTTTGACTACTGTTTCATGCATCGCCGAGACGCTGCACATCATCAGCCGGTCAAGAGAGCTTCCAATTTGCTGAATGTGCTGCGCTTTGGGGGTCATTACAATGGTCAGGCGTGCTAGAAAAGCAAGCGAAGAGACGAAACATTGCCGCTACTGTGTGTAAGACTAGTGAAAGATCGAGGGTGCATCTCAGAGCCAATGCGACAAAATTCGGGGATGGCGTTAATAGCAGAACATGCACATGTCATTATTCATCAACCTGCGCGAAAGCCTTGCTGTCCACCAAAATATGATTACATGGCAGCTTTGCCTCTTGATTCAAAAGGCATTGCCAGGACAAGTAGCCCGGCTGCCATGAAAAGAGCCCCACTGGTGTAGACCGGTGCCGAGGTCTTTAGATTCGCAAACATCGCAACAATTGGCTGCCAAACATTAGTATCTGTAACTGTGCGTATCACGACACCATACGTACCGCCATAATTCCAAAAACACGGTTACATGTCGCTGTCAATGCGTTTCCAGTCCCTCTCTGCGGTGTAGGAAAAACTTCGGGCGTATATCCGTACAGAACAGCATACATGGCACTGCTGCAGAAGTTGAAGGCGCAATTCCAGCCTAGAAGAGAATTGCTGTTCAGAGCTGTGGTCGAACCATACAGGAAAACACCTGTCAAGATTGTGAAGAGCGCTAGAGTGCCCTTTCTCCCGATGTGAGGCAGCTCAACTAGCCAGGCTGCAAGAAGGGCTCCAGGAACTCCGAGCACGGCGATGATCAGGTTGTTGCGATACGTGATGTAGTTGCTTCCATCACCGAACTGGGCGCCCTTTGTCTGCTGGATGTAAGGTAGAAAGGCGTTGTATAGAGGATACGCAAGACCAATAAAGGCCCAGACGATCATGATCAGACTCGTGCTCAGAGCCAGGCGTTTCGAGGCAAAGAGCGCACGAATCTGCTTCGCATCGACCTTCTGAAGGTTGCGTTGCAAGATATCTGCAGCACTGGTCTGAGCGACGTAGCCCTCAGGTTCGCAGGCTGTCAGATCTTCCAACGTCAACCAGGTTGACTTCTTGTTTCGCGCCGCAAGTTTGTGAAGAACATCGACCGCTTCGGCGTCTCGACCCTTGCCGACGAGATATTTGGGCGACTCGTAGACCTTGAAGGCGAGGAATCGAATCAGAAACATCACGACCGTGATTCCACCCATTGTCACGATGAAGTATCGCCAACCCATGTTCTGGGATCGCAGGCATTCTGTCGCGGTCTCTTGACATGTCAAATTGCTGAGGAGAGGCCAGGCGATCAGGTTGGCCACGACTTGCGCCACCGCCCAGTCTATCGACAAGACCGTCAGGAGGTACTGATGCGTCTGCGGCAGGAACTCGAGGAAGAGCGCAGAGTCGACTGGAAGATTGCCTCCGACGCCGAATGACCAAAGCGCGGCAAATGATCCGATGGCAGCAAAGTTGGGTGCACTTGCGGAGATCATGGCCCAGAAGCCTGTCAAGCCCAACGTCAAGTTGAAGCCCAGCACTCTGCCAAACAGATCGCAGCCGAATCCCCAAAACACGGCTCCTGCGAGCAGACCAATGTTCTGCGCCAACGAAAACAGTGGCGGTCTTGACACGTCGAATTCGAGGACAATTGCAGGCAGGATGAGCGAGACGACAATAGGCCAAAGATTATCGCTAGCCCATCCGAAGCCAACGACGAAGAACAACTTCCATTGATGTCTACCCATGCCAATGTCCTGGATCTGTATGTCAGGGTCAGTATCGTCAAGACGCCGAGTTACCACGGACCGGGGGGCCTACAGCGCGGTTCAACAGATTAGCTTTTGCCTCGTAGACCGGATCAAGAGCCCCGTCGTCGATGACCCGATCATCTTTAAATGTCGCGTGCACCCTATCGAGCTCCTCGGAAGTAATCTTTGGGGGTGCGCCATCTTTCTTGGTATCAACGGCCTCGGCAGACTGTTGAAGGTGGGCGTTCGGATCGGCCATGGCGGCGGTTCAGCGGCGCACGTTGGAGACGTGGGAAAGCGATGCTGAGCACCATGCCGCGCATTGGGGAGAGACGGCGAATTTAAAGGTGTGCGACGGAAAAAGATATACTTTCAGCTTCACGTGGCTTTGGACGATCACAAAGATGTACCTATCAGGATCGAGTTGAGCTCGCCATGGCGGTCGCTGATGGCGAGCTGAGATGCGGCGTTAACTTGGTTGTGTTGCAACGCTACGGCGACACTACGATCCAAGGAAACCCCTCGTGACGACCCCAGTCTCCCTACCATCCTTGCTCAACACGCTCCGGCCCAATCATCTGGGTGCTACAATATCCCTGTAAAGCTGCCCGTGTGTCTCCTCAAGGTCTTTCTGACTTTATGTGAAGCTGCCTTGGCGATGCCTTGCGCTCCGAGAACAGCTCTGTACTTGGTGCGACTGGCGCCCGATTGTGCTTGGGGCACGCGAAGGGACTCTACAGCTCATACTGAATGATTCGATATCAACCCTATAGTGGACTGCCTCCAGCCGTCGCAAAGCTTATGGTCGCGGGGGACGGACACATATAGACGACTCGCAGACAAGCTCTACACCTTGTTCTATTCTTTCATGTAGCTGCTACCGATCTTGGCGGCGTGGAACACCGCTAGAGCTGGAAGACGACTACTCTCATCATCAGTCTATACTCATTCGTGCTTGATATTCGAGACTCACCTTTCTGGGCTTTCATGTTATCAAAGAGGTCATAGCCCTCAACGGCTTGATCAAGTGGCATGATCTTGTCCAGCATGAAACCGAGCAAGTGTTGCTTCTTGCGGAGCGCTTCCAGAGCCTCGGGAAAGATTGAGCGCACCGGGCATCGTCCCATCTGGATCCGGATATTCTTACCGTACGCCTCATTACCTGTCCAAGGTATCTCGGCGTTGTGTACGCCGACGCTTGAGATGAAACCCCAGGGCCTGAGGAGCTCGAAACCCGTGCGAAGAGCGGGACTCAACCCCACGACTTCGATAACCACATCAGCTCCTCGACCGTCTGTGAGCTCTTTTACACGGTTCCTCAAGCCATCCATGTTCTCCTTGAAATTCCAAGGCTCAGCACCCAACGCTCGAGCTTGTTCAAGCCTGCTTGGTACCGCGTCGACTGCCAGCAGGTGTTTTGGCTTGAACTCTTTTGCGTTGATCAGTGCACAGAGGCCTACGGGACCACATCCGATCAAGACAACCGTGCTGTCGGCGATCTCTTCACGTTGGAGATTCTTGAGCGCATTGTTGGCTGCAAACCATCCGGTTGGCCATATATCGGCCATCAGGACCGCTTTCTTGTCATCGATGCCTGGTGGTGCCTTCATGACAGTGCCGTCTGCGTATGGTACTCGCACGTACTCTGCCTGGGAGCCATCAAGCTTCTCTGAACCAAACAGTCTGCTGTGCACACATCTAGAACTGAATCCCCGGCCACAGTAGAAGCAATCGCCACAAGAAATGGTAAACGGGCAGACGATCTGATCTCCGACTGCCACAGTCTTGACAGATGTGCCGACCTCGGAAACTATTCCCGTAAACTCATGACCTGCCGAGACATTAGCCTCGTCTCTTTCCGCGGCACCTTGCTCTCTCGAGAAGGTTACTACCCATGATAAATCCAGTCCCAGAAGGCTGATGACCCCTGAATACATGCAATTCGGATCCGCATAATGCTGTAAAGATCGGCTTGACGATGATATCTGTAGGATCCTGGATCTGAGGAATCGGCTTGTCCTGCAACGACACCTTGTATGGTCCGTCAAACACCACGGCTTTCATAGTCGCCATGCTAGTAATCTGATTAATGGGACAGCTTGGAATTGCAATATTCTGGACGTTGTGAGTTGAAGGGTTGCAAGTCCCCGCAATTTTCAGGATTGAACATGATGCCGAGGCACGGTCGTCGGGAAGCGAGTCTGCAGTCCCGCATCGCCTCGAGATGCAGCATTTTCAAGGATGAACTGGACCAGGACCCCGGCCAGAGCGGTCGATCTCACAAGGCTCGCGGCACGAAGTGAAAAATTTGCAAGCATTCTGATTCTGACTATGGCGGTTCTGTGGCAGTAGTTGCCATGCTTTGAACCACCGACAGGAGGGTTCAAGCGTCAGCCTTGCATCTCAAAAAGAGGGTGTCTAAGCTCCTGATTACATGGAAGTAGCTTTTTGAGTGCATAAGCAGCTGTACTTTGTTAGTGGAGGGCATAAGCAAGTTCTTATCGTAATATACAGGGATCCGATGTCACGGACAATGTAACGCGGGCACGGGTTGGTTGACTGTGTAGGCGACCAGTGAAGG
>UYJD01000010.1:966067-1003964 GCA_900618795.1 Cyanodermella asteris | reverse complement strand
CAACCGTACAACTCCTCGTCGGGCTCGCTGTTGCGTGCAGTTGTATCTCTAAACTCCGCCGCCCTGCGCGGGATGATGTTCTATACTAATCGTGTGCCGTAGGCTTCGATCGGAGCCGATGATTGGATTTTGGTCCCTGCGTTCGTCTGTTAGACCACAGGAAGGAGCGCACCTAAGTAAACTCGTTGGGAACAGCTCTGCTTTCTAGGGATGCAAATCGCCATGATAGCAGGTAAGCATCATTCATATATGTATCTGCTGCAGTCGTGACCATTACAGAGGTCGCAAACCACATGATCGGCTATCCTGATCCAGATTTCAAACCAGGAGTGGCTGATGCAGGTACGAACTTGGTATGTTTGACCACTCACAACAAATGATCACGCAAGTGTTTAGTCTCAGGCGTTCTGACCATTCGAGCTGCTGCAGGTGTTTGCGCTGGGTCTCGTCAAGGTCAGCGTGGTCCTCTTCTGCCGCCGCATCTTCAATACCGGCGCGACAGTGTGGCAGCACTGGACAATCTTTTCGATGCTTGCCATACTTAGCACCTGAATTGTCAGCTACTTCTTCGCGTTTCTGTTCATCTGCAAGGGGGCAGCTGAATGTAAATAGATTTGGAACCTCCAAATGTCTGTCACACGCAAGCTTGCGTTTACGAGTGTCTTTGCTTTGGGTCTCATCACCATTGCCGCCTCGGTCACGAAAAATGGCTGTGTTCGTCCAGGCCACTGCCCTCCATTACGGCCACTGCCTCGAGTTAGAGTGTCTGGATACATCGGCCATGTACTGGAGTATGCTCGAAGTCGGTCTTGCCTTCCTCACAGCGGACATTGTTGTCGCCTACCGCATCATGGTCTACGAGAGCATCAATCGCCGCGTTCGGTGCCTGCGTTCTTTCATGTCCCGCAACTTCCATCGCGTCAGTAGCGGTCGTGAAGGTCACTCTCTTTAAGACATTGGAAGAAACAGCCCGTCCAAGACAAACGGCGAACACGCCAAAGAGGTACACGTCACGAACGAAGACCGTTCACTCGAGGAGCAGGACCATCCCAATGGGCTTTGAGACGAGATATCTCAGAGAATGAGGTTTTTTGGTTTCCATTTCAAGAATCATTTTTTCTTGTGACATCTGAGTACAGTGGTTCAGCTGTCAGATTTTCTCCCGATGGTGATCTCGAGGCTGTGTTCCAGCCACATGCCTGCGTTCAACTCCTTATGTGCTCTCTGGAGCAGTTCGCGAAGCCGAGGGCCATCTGAATGCGGAGTGCTATTGTCCATATCTACTCTGCTGACTTCTTCGTATGCACCGAGCTGGGTCTGGCAGAAGGGTATCGCCAGATAGGGAGGGACGCGGCATTTATCCATCCGGCTGTCGACCATGCCGTTTCCTGTACATATGTCGGCAAGACGGTGCACCCACTTGTCCTTGTCACCTGAATCGCCCACTTGGCGTGATAAGAGGCATGTCTGAATGCAGCGTACTGGCCAAAGTTCCAAGCACCAACTTCATGCTGAAGTTTAACCATAGCATCTCGGGGCAAATCTGGAGCCGCAGACGCGACCGTTAAGGCGCTCTTGTCAATCTTCTGCAACTGCAAATAACCCCGGGGCTCTTAGAACGGTCAGCCACATGCCCGTAGACTTTTGCCGTAAAATGGCCATGTACAAGGCCGACTTTCTCTGCTCGGTACTGAGGTTGAAGCCGCAGGCTTGACGCCATAGATAGTGTTGAGCATTCAATCTGTAGGAATGTCAGATATAGATCGCGGACGTGCTTCACTTTGATTCACCTGCAAGACGCGGCACTATTCCGCGATAGCCGATATTCGGGCTCTTTCAGCTCTGTAGACATGCTTGGAACAAGACAGGAGGAAATGAATAGCCCAGCTGACCAATGTCGACGACTTCGTCCAGGTCGCAACTTCTAGCAATCTGGACAGAAGCTCGAAACTCCAGAAGCACAAGGACTATCGCAAAAGAGGTCAACAGGCTGAGAATGAATAGTACGGTGCGAGGGATGGACGTGAGCTTTGGTGTCACGTGGTGCGGCCTCAATCGATTGACCGCTTGCTCTCAACGAGGCCAGTCATATCTCTCTCGACGCCCAGAGAATGATCATTACATACGTAAACTCTGTCTGTGCTCAACTTTTCTGATGCTTCCGTGCGAACAGGGAGCTTTTTCGATGCAAAGGCGACAGAAAGTTCAAGTTGCCAGACGGTCAGATACCAGGACAGCTATTATAGGTATTGCGCACGCAAACGCTGCGGATTTCTGCTGAAGCAGATACAATCCCACGTCGTCCGCTGCATCTCAAGACCGACCGCCTTGCTGATGCGAAACTGAAAATGAATGAGAGATACAATGTATGTGCATGGAAATCAAAGACACAGGCATCCACATGCGGCTACGTACTCATAACAGCCACACGGGCCGAACCACGGCGTACTGAGCTTTATGCATAGCATCAAACTTGCAATGCCGGTCTACGGCAAAAAGTCAGGTATGGACCGGATGGTGCGCTCCGTGAGGATTTCCCCGCAGGACGCCAATGCACGTAAGGCATAGTAGATACCCTCGTGGGCTGCGCCACTGTAGCTCTTTTCCGTTTCTGCTAAGCGATATACGGACACTTCTGCACGCTGCTAACTGCTCACTGGAGCCTGGCGCCTCAAATCTGACTTGTTTAAGCATCTGATACTGAATCTTCTCAAACGATCTCGTAACGTCTCGCGTGCTCAGCGGTGCTTCACCAGGCAGGACAAGCGAAGGCAGCAGACCCCTTCTTCTTCTTTTCTGACTGGTGTGGCGGGACTGGATGTCAAGCGACATGGTCCGCTCAAAGACGTAGTAGGAAGGCTTGTCAGTCAATTGGCAGCTCTGCTGATCAAGTTTGTGGGTTCTGCCGACTGATCCCGGTCTCATGTATAAGCCGATTGCTTTGAAAGTACGCAATGTCTACGATCCCGTCCCCCCCTGTGCTGCTCAGGACTCGATGCTCGTGGTCATCATACTGTATCAGTGTATCTGTGTGACTGAGCCTGGCTTCCGACTCTGCTGGGTGTACTAGCTTCGTTGGCTTGAGCCTCCGAACATAAGCTGATTAATCTGTCGGACCACAGAAGCCGCTTCCACGCGGCAACGGGCTGACTTCCCTGAGATCCATGTTCGATGTGGAGCAATGAAGCGTGCAGAATGTTGTCATCGTCGATGCAGACAACCTCAATGTTTCTATCACATTTACGGGAAAACTCACAAAGAGACCGCAACGGGATATTGCGCTGTGTGTACGGGGTGTACGGTCGGATTCGGTCAATTCCAACTCCACAGAGGAAGCGAACGATCGAAGCAATCACCCTCATCGTAAGCTAGGCATATTCCAGATCACGTAACGTCGAGACACGCGACGTATACTGTGCCATTTTCGACCAAACGCCTAAGCATCAGTCTTATCGACTTCGAACCAGGTGCAAACAATCTGCCACCATGATCAGACGTTGCAGCTTTCAGCTCAAAAACAATTGATGTAGACTGACAAAACTGGCTGTGCTTGTGCACGAGATCGTGGCTTTCGATGGCCCAACAAGCTTCAATTCGCATCGGCGGCGGATTGGGGGTTGCATAATCAGACCCTTTATGTCCGCCAAAACGTCCTTCCGAGTTTACCGATATGCCAAACTTTGGTTGCACGAGATGTGATCTCTGCCCACTGTCCCCGCCGGCTCCCAACGCCACGCATAATGGAGTGGGCCCATGCAGCCGTACCTCGAGGACTCGTGATTGTCATCGCATTTGAATCGATTTGGTTCGCTGGGCGCGCAGTCGTCGTTGTGGCTCGCTTCCCAGACCCTGCCTTCTGACACATTGGCTTTGCGCCCGGATGTTCCTTTGACTTTTCAAGCATGGTAGGTGCTCAGAGCATGTTTGAAACATTACGCGTAACCTAGTCATGGCGATCACTGCTGCGCAAGAAGCCAAGTGCCTAGAAAGTTGTTTATACATAGAACGGCCTTCCTCTCTGGCTATCCAACTCTCACACCATCTATCTCGGTCTATCTGATTTGTCCTCTGAAGATCTCCATAACCATTTGTCGACCATAATGCCCGTCACGGATACTTTTCACCTATCGGAGCACCTTCCATTGCTTGTCGGTGCTGCTTTTGCTGTATGTCGAAGATGGCCCGGCTTCTGTTTCCCGCTCACTGACCAACCTCGGTTAGGTCTACCTTGCCTCAATCGTCTTTGGCATTGTCTACAATGTTTATTTTCATCCGCTGAAGAACTATCCCGGCCCATTCTGGGCGCGAGCAACACCTTTGCCGATCTCCTATCACCGATTCTTCGGAAGCCACCATACGTGGATGAGCGAGCTTCACGAAACATATGGCGACATTGTTCGATACGTCCCTGAGCAACTTTCGTATACGGATCCTTTGGCCTGGAAGGACATCTTTGGTCACAAACACAATGGATGGGGTGACATTCCAAAAGACCAGGCGGTTGAGATTTCTTTCATCGGTGGCAAAGACAGCATTATCCTGATGAACGACGCCGATCACTCTCGCGCCCGCCGTCTCGTGTCGCATGCTCTTTCTGACAAGGCCCTCCGTGAACAGCAGCCGATCTTGAACACTTATGTGCAGTTGTTGATTGACAGGATTCGTGACGTCGCCATGATGCCTGGGGGTGGCAAGATTGATCTGACCAAGTGGTACAATTTCACCACCTTCGATATCATCGCAGATCTGTCCTTCGGCGAATCCTTTGGAATGCTACAGCAGGGCGAGTGGGTTCCTTGGATCTTTGCCATCAACAACGGCATCCATATTGCATCCAGGTTCTCTGTCATCACCAAATTCTTTCCAGCTCTTGGTTACGTCCTGAAGAAGTGTCTTCCTGCGTCGGTGTTCGAACCTATCACAACTCATATCAACTACAGCACGCAGCAAGTTGATAAGCGAATGGCGAAGGAGACCGAGAGACCAGACTTCTGGAAGTACATCATGCGCAACCAGGGCAAGGAGAACGGCACGTTATCGCTCAAGGAATCGCACGCTATGGGCATGACTCTCATGGTCGCAGGAAGTGAGACAACGGCCACATTGCTCAGTGGTCTCACAAACTTACTTCTGAACAACCCTGACAAGTATAGCAAACTTACTGCCGAGATACGCAACGCTTTCACTTCTGTGGAAGATATTGACATCGACAATTTGATGAGCCTACCATATCTTTGGGCCTGCCTTCGCGAAGGTCTGCGCATGTATCCTCCCACACCTCTTGGACAGGCTCGGACAGTGCCCGCTGGTGGACGCATGATCACCGACAAGTTCGTGCCGGAGAACACCATTGTCACTGTAACTCACTGGGCTGCGTACCGATCGCCCAGGAACTGGTATAAGCCCCACGAATTCCTACCTGAGCGGTGGCTACCCGAGAACCAAAACTCGGGGCCGTTCGCAAACGATGCGAGAGACGTCTTGCAGCCCTTCAGCTTCGGCCCGAGGAACTGCATAGGCAAGAACCTTGCGTACCATGAGATGAGACTCATCTTGGCAAATGTGCTTTGGAACTTTGATCTGGAGCTGTGTGAAGAGAGCAAAAATTGGTCGAAGCAGAAGGTGTATGGATTGCCTGTCAAGGGCCCGCTGATGGTGACCCCAAGAGTTGTCATCAATGAGAAGAGATAGGGGGAAGCTGTGTTATATCGTGATTAGGGCAGGGCTCCACCACGGCATACGTCAGGCCTTTCAAGGCGTTAGCTATATGATAAGATTGCTTGACGAGGTCACGATCAGCGAATAACTTTGAATGAATGACGGTCGCATATCAGTAACAATCGAGGATGAGGATACGTGTTGCCAGTGAGTCTCGTGAATGTTGACATGAAGGTAGTAGTCATCCTTGATCAGAAGGTGAATAACGCAGGCAATGGGATCATTGTATCCAAGTATTGGTGCGGCACGTTTAGCTGACCCAAATTGAGGACGAATGTTGGAGTGAGCGCTGGGTCAAGCTAGTCCTTTCTGGGTAGCATTTAAGATCCGAGGCTAAACGCGAACCGCTCACGCTCGGCGCGCTCAGCATCCCGTCCCAGCGGAGCCTACCCGCCAGCACCAAGCACCTTGTTTCATCAACAACAGTCGCTCTGGTGACTCATCATCTCCAGAGGCTGCGCCAGGCGCCATGTCGGGCGGTTCGACGCCGAAGCGTCCACACGAAGATTGCGACGACGATGCGGCTCGGAGCGACAAGCGGCCCCGCCATGAGCCATCTACCCAGAACACCAGCAGATACACTCAGGCAGACGAACGTCAGGCGAACGGACTCGCAAATGACATGTCCAACGGTCTGACAGCTCCGGTTGAGCACCAGCCGGGCGCTATCCGACGGATCAGGCTGAAGAACTTCGTCACTTATCGATCAGTCGAGTTCTTCCCCGGCCCCAGCCTGAACATGGTCATAGGACCAAACGGAACCGGGAAAAGTACACTCGTCTGCGCCATTTGCATCGGTCTGGGCTACGATCCGAAGTTTCTGGGAAGGGCAAAAGAGCTTGGAGAGTTCGTGAAGCATGGGGCGTCTCAGGCACACATTGAAATTGAGGTTGAGCGGCCGCCGGCACGCGCGAAACATCCTGTCTTCAAGTGCACGATCAAACGCGATGGTAACAAGGCCTTTTACAGCCTCGATGACAAGCCGTTTCCAGCCAAGAGCATCAAGAATCGGGCCGGAAAGCTTGGTGTCCAAATCGACAACTTGTGTCAATTTCTGCCGCAGGACCGCGTAGTTGAATTTGCGAGGCTTTCACCGGTGCAGCTACTACATGAAACGCAGCGAGCTGTGGCATCACAGGAGATGCTGGATTGGCATGATACGCTGAAGCAGGTTCGGAAAGATCAACGTGCGCTCGAAGGAAACAGGCAGGATCATGCTGAGAGCTTGGCGAGTCTTGAGGCAAAGCACAAATCGCAAGAGCAAGATGTCCAGCGGATCCGCGAACGAGACGAGGTTCAAGCCAACGTGAGAGATCTAGAGGATTCGCAGCCGTTTTTCAAATTTAAGGAGCTTACCGAAATGGCAAAGAAAAAGCGGGAAGAGTCGAAAGAACTTGGAAATGAAGTCCGGAGGTTGGAGGAAGCCCTGGAGCCGTTCATGCAAGACATGAAGCTGAAGGAGCGCTATCAGAAACGAACGGATGCAGAACATCGCCGCCAAAAGAACGTGGTCCAAAGCAAGCTTGCCGCCGTCGAGGGCAAGGGCAAGGAAATAGAGGAGCTCGACAAGAAGCTTCAAAGAAATGAAAACACGCGAAGAGCCGAAAAGCAGGCAGTAAGGGATGCCGAGCAGGAAACGAGCAGGTTGGCTGGGATTATCCGGAATCTCAAAGTGCAAGCCAGACAGCCCGAGCCTGCTTCACAATCTGAGATCGACTCTAAAAACGAGAATATTCGACGTTGCGAACGCGAGAAACGTGAGATAGAAGATGCTCGCAGCCAAGACAAGGATCGCCACAAAATGCTCGACAGACAAAGGACAGATAAAGGGCGTGATATTGCCCAAAGAGAAGCACAGATAAATAACCTTCAGTCCAAGTCGGGGCAGCAAGCCGTGAAACTGCGACAACATTTTAATGCAGAGATCTATGACGCCTGCGAGTGGCTACGCCGTAACCCGCAACTGTTCGAGAAGAGGATCTTTGGTCCACCTCTGGTTGAGTGCTCGCTCAAAGATCCGCGAATGGCGGACATCGTGGAAGCGGCTATAGGTACGAATGATTGGACATTTCTAACAGCGCAGACCATGAACGATTTCCGTACCTTGCAACGATCATTGCGCGAGAACGGATGGTCTAAAGTCAATCAGCGCGTCATTACTGTACCATTGGCACAATACACATCAAGTGTCAACCAGGGAAATTTACGCACCCATGGACTCGATGGCTGGATCCTGGATCTTATTGATGGCCCTGAAGCGGTACTGTGCACTCTGTGCGAAGGCTCCAAGGTGCATCAGACCGGATACTCTTCGCGAGAACTCAGCGATCAGCAGTTTGAGGGTTTGAAGGAAAGCAATATGAGCCGCGTCATAACATCAAAGACGTCATATCAGTTTCAGCGTCGACGCGAATACGGCCCCGGGGCTACCAACGTCGTCTCAAAGGATCTGCCCAAACCGAAGTACTGGACTGATGCTCCGATCGACACATCGGCCATATCTGGCCTTAGAAGGGAGATCAACGAACTCAGGGACGAGATCCAAGAGATCACCGCCGAGATGGACAGCTTAGCCAAGGAGAAAGGTGCTCAATATAAAACTCGCGTAGAACAGCTTGATAACGAACTCAGGACGCTGCGAGACGAGAAAAGCAAAATGCAGCAGGCGTTGACGAATTACAAGTCTTACCCAACGCGCATCGCACAGAACGAAAGCGACCTCGCCAGCAAACAACAGAGGATTAGCGATTATCGAAGTCGGGACAGGGAGCTTTTCAGAGAAGGCGACGAACTTAGTCTCCAGCGAGTGAAGTTGTCGCTTGCGTATGCAGATGCGGTCGAGGAGCTGCAGGCAGCTCACGAGGAGCTCCAGAACATCGAGATCATGCGCATTGAAGCAACATCGGATCTCGCAACGCTCACTGAACGCCATGCTGGGACGAAAGAACGTATCGAAGAGAAGCGAAAGGAACGAGATGAAGCTCAAAGTATCTTCAACGAAGCTCGAGAAAAAGTGAATGCAGAAAGAAGTAAATTAGAAGAGACGCTCCGCAAGCGCGGCAGAAATGAGTTTGCGGACGTGGTTCGCGCGTTCCAACAGCAGTATGCGGACACGATGGCGTTGATGGCCCAGATTGAGTCTCAGAGAGCGCGACTGGAGATGTTGCAAGGTACTGGTGGAGGCAATACTTTGGCCGAATATGAGAAACGCGAAAGACAAATTAACGATCTGCGGAACAAGATCCAACAACTGGACGAGGCGATTGAGGAAATGGCTGACAAAATCAAAGAGGTTCGTGACCAGTGGGAGCCAGAGCTTGACAGACTGGTTTCGCTCATCAGCCATTCATTCTCCTACAATATGAAGTTCTTGAGTTGCGCTGGAGAGGTATCGGTTGGGAAGGATGAGGACGACTTCGATAAGTGGGAAATTCAGGTCATGGTCAAGTTCCGTGAGAACGAGACGCTGAGTCAGTTGAACTCGAACCGCCAGTCAGGCGGAGAGCGCGCCGTGTCCACCATGTTCTATCTCATGAGTCTGCAGTCTTTGACCAGGTCACCTTTCCGCATTGTCGACGAAATCAATCAAGGTATGGATCCGCGAAACGAGCGGCTGGCACATGCAAGGATGGTTGCAATCGCGACAGGCACGGATCAAATGCCACCTCCGGTCTTCAGAATTCCAAAGCGAAGGAGTGAACGGGATGACGATGACGATGACGACGGTGATGACAATGAGATGGAAGAAGACGATGCCGAGGAGGAGATCGACATTCACGCAGAAGGCCAGGGCGGACGTGGCGGGTCGCAATATTTCCTGATCACACCCAAGCTTCTACCGGACCTCAAATATGAGCGCGGAATGCGTGTGTTATGTATTGCGAGCGGAGAGCATATGCCACCAGCGGAGAGCAGAGCGGTTGATTTCCGTAAACAGCTCGAAATCAGGAGGGCTGCATTGGTGGCGCCAGCTGCCGGTTGATGGCTGTACTTGTAACAAATCCAAAAACACATTAACTTTTCACTTCCGGCCTGCTTTGGGCTCCTTCACAATTCTGCCTCGCTGTGATGTATATTTCTATTCGTGGAGCCCTGATCAGCGGCCGTGACTTCCTGAAATCGACCCTGGAAGCCGACCCGTTTATCGGCAAGGCCCGGACTCTTGGCACCCCGCGCAATTGCCTGCGAATTCATAAGGCTACGGCGGATTGGATGCGGAATAACCTTCACGAGAAGAACTCCTGTCACCGCTAAAATGACTTTGTCAGAGCTCGTATGGCGACATATATCGTCGAATCTGGAGACCGGAGAGGCTGACATGTTTCTAGGCCCGCAAATTGACACAGCAGCAGGTGGAGGACTTCAGAGCCGCCTTTGAGGCCCTGGTGAGCAAACGGCGTATGCATTATTGCTACCATGGCTAACATACCTTCAGGACAAAAACAAAGATGGTTAGTCGGGGTCCCGCGGCTCTGAAGTGCATTTCAAGATAAAACTAATGCTGTGTTCGTCCAGGGGTCCTGACTGCTGAAGAACTTGGCGCCGTTATGCGCGAGTTGAAGCTCGATCCGACGGCAGAGGAATTAAAGGACATCATCAACGAAGTCGATACCGATAGTAACGGTACCGTTGATTTCGAAGGTAAGCCTGCGTCCGGTCCAGAACGGCTTCCATGCGATACCAAAGGTTGACTTGACATCTTATCATAGAGTTCCTCAATCTCATGGCCGCCAGAGCCACAGTTACGGACTCGGAGAAGGAATTGCGCGATGCATTCGCCGTCTTCGATCGCGATGGAGGTGGAACTATTGATGCCGACGAGATTCGCAAGGTGATGAAGAGCCTGGGCGACAATCTTACCGACGAGGAAATCGAGGACATGATCAAGCATGTTGACAAGGACGGCAACGGTACTATCGACTGTGAGTATGCTCGCCGACGGTTGTGTCCAATGCTGACAGCTTCCAGACGAGGAGTTTGCGGCTTTCATGCGTGCGAATGAGTAGAATCATCGCTCAGACACGCTGGTGGAGGCAAGGAACGATCTTGAACTTGGATAACGCCTGATTGGAGGAGAGAATTTGGGATGCTGGTTCATCTTTCGCAACAGATATTGTCTACCACAACGCCATCGTCGCGTCAATATAATGAAATATCGAGTACGACGTCTTGGGCACTGTCGAGCACAGATCTACCCCGCAAATGCTGAAGAAGTCTGGTTTGCAGGTTGTTGGCCAGCAATTGTGGCAGTGCTCGAGCTGTCAAACACCTTACTTAATCCATGCTCCGGAGCCCATCTCCGGTCATAGCTTCCTGGACTCTCACAATGCGTCACTGATTTTGAAACCAAATACGCCGGCAGCAACACCCCAGCTGCCCTCAGCAATGTGATCAATGACCTCCGAAGCTGGCGCTGCTCCGCCAGTAAAACTGTCCCTTCCTCTCTCCTATCAACAAGACCTCTTCCAAGAGCTTCGCGCCGACGATGAGCTGGTCGTCCTTGCCCGCGGCCTCGGGCTGCTCCGCTTGGTCACCAATCTCCTCCACTCCTATGATGCGGCCGGCAACAACCTGGTCATCGTCGTCGGGGCCGATGAGCGGGAAAACCACTGGATGGGCGAAGCACTCTCGGAGCAGGCTGCCATCAGTCGATCACCGCTGGTCAGGGGATTTACAGAAGTCAGGACCGAGAGGATGACCGTCGGGACGCGGGAGAAATTATATTCACAGGGCGGGATCTTTTCGATCACGAGCCAGATCTTGGTCGTAGATATATTGAGCAAGCTGCTGGATCCTGCGAGTATCACCGGGTTGGTGGTCATGCATGCGGACAAGGTGGTCGCGACAAGTATTGAAGCCTTCATTGTTAGAATATACAGGCAGAACAACAAGAATGGCTTCTTAAAGGCATTCTCGGACAACCCGGAAAGCTTGACTACCGGGTATGCGCCACTCTGCGGAACAATGAGAAACTTGTTCCTGCGCAAGTCATCCCTATGGCCTCGGTTCCACGTCACGATTGCGGAGGCGCTCGAAGGGCGGAAGAAGGCGGAAGTTATTGAGCTTGAGATACCAATGTCCGATAACATGCGCGACATTCAAAATGCCGTACTCGAGTGTATCGACGTCAGCGTCAGCGAGCTGCGCAAGGCCGGTACTGGACTGGAGCTGGAAGACTGGACGACTGAAAGCGCCTTGCACCGAAATTTCGACCAGGTAATCCGGCGCCAGCTCGACCCAGTGTGGCATCGTACGAGCTTCCGAACGAGACAAATTGTCAATGATTTGACTGTGCTTCGAAACATCCTGCACGCGCTGCTCACATACGATGCCGTCTCGTTCTTGAAGCACCTCGACACGACTCTGGCCGCTCACCAGCCTCCACCTGGGTCGACGCGCCACAATCAATCACCTTGGCTATTTCTGGATGCGGCAAACACAATCTTCCAGACCGCGAAAGCTCGCGTTTACAGCGGTAAGACCGACAAGGCCTTGAACTCGCAAGCTGCATCTCAGGGTCTGGTCGATACCCTCCGGCCGACGCTTGAGGAGCAGCCAAAGTGGGCTCAGTTGTCCGAGTGCCTGGAAGAGATCGAGAGAGATGCATACTTTGATCCGAAAGTCAGAGATGACTCGAATGGAACAGTCCTCATCATGTGCTCCGATCAATACTCATGCAGGCAGATTCGAGAGTACTTGCAATCCCAGCACATTTTACTCGACAAGCGGGCCGATAAAGAAACCAATGAAGACGAACAAGATGACGAGGAACAGCCTTCGTCCTCGGCAAACTTTATGATGCGACGAAAGTTACGAGAATACTTAGAATGGAAGAAGCAATTCGCCCGCGTGAGCGCGTCGCTCTTTGAGGAGAATCAAAAGGCCTTAGAAAGCTATAAGAGTTCGGATCGCCGCGGCCAAGGGAGCCGCGCACCCCCAAACAAACGACGACGTGTCAGAGGAGGAGCTGCCGCAGCAGCTGGTGGCGGACGAGCTGTCAACAGTGCGCTTCACTTGACGGAAGACCGCGATGTGCAGGTTGCTCAGCTAATAGGCGAGCTACACCAGACTGAAAATGATGCAAACCACAAGGATGTCGTGATCCTTGACGACCTTGAGGACATGGACGAATACTTTGGTCTCTACGACATGGACGATCTCGTATTGGTACATCCTTTTGACGGCGACAAGGATGATCTTCTCCTTGAGGAAATTCGGCCGCGTTATGTGATCATGTACGAGCCCGATGCCGCGTTCATCCGTCGAGTTGAGGTGTATCGAAGTTCACACACGGACCGCAATATCAAAATTTACTTCATGTACTACGGGAACTCTACCGAGGAACAACGCTACCTCAGCGCCGTTCGCCGTGAGAAGGACTGCTTTACCAAGCTGATCAGGGAGAAAGCCACCATGGCTGTAACGATCACGCATGCCGACGCCAATCTCGATCCGCAAGAGCAATTCTTACGCACAATCAATACTCGTATTGCAGGTGGTGGTCGCCTGGCTGCGACTGCGGCTCCACCAATCTGCGTCGTAGATATACGCGAGTTCCGATCGAGTCTACCGTCTCTTTTACACGGACGGAATATGGTGGTCGTCCCTTGCATGCTGACAGTGGCCGACTACGTCCTATCGCCAGATATTTGCATCGAGCGAAAGTCAATCCGCGATCTGATCTCGTCCTTCAAATCTGGTCGCCTTTTCAACCAAGCCGAGACGATGTTTCAGCATTACAAGAACCCCATGCTTCTCATCGAATTCGATCAGAACAAATCATTCACGCTCGAGCCCTTCACCGAAGGACCGGGCGGAATCGGTTCGGGGCCAGGCACAAGCGGCGCCGGCGCCTTTCTCTCCAGCTCAAACGCCGACCTGCAGAGCAAGCTCGTCTTGCTCACTCTTGCGTTCCCGCGTCTGAAAATCATATGGAGCAGCAGTCCCTACCAGACGGCCGAGATCTTCGAGGAACTGAAGAAGAGTCAGGAAGAGCCGGATCCGATCAAGGCTGTTCAGATTGGTCTCACGGAGGGTGAAGAGCCAGGGGAGCAGAGCTTCAATACGGCGCCGGTCGATATGTTGCGTGCGGTTCCTGGCATTACAACGAAGAACATCAGCACACTAATGCTGGAGGTTGAGAGCATCAGGGACGTTGCGAATCTGAGCGAGTCGCAACTTGCACCGCTCGTAGGTGCGGCGACTGGTAGACAGATTTTCAGGTTCTTCAATCGACATGCTGATCCAGAGCTGGACAAGAAGTGATTTGATGAAATAATGTACAAAATCTCACAATGAAGTCTTGATCATTGCTTCCGTTGCTAATATTACATGTAATACTATGCTGCCTTTCCAATAATGCTCATTCGCCCATGCTGACATTTGCTTTGCGGAGCAACGCTTGGAACATAAGCGCCAAAAAAGCGGACTCTTGCAAGCTTTCCCTGTCCGATCTCAGCATTGAGCATATTGTTATAAAAATACACGGCGATAGACCTCTCAAAACCCTCCTTGGGTCATCACAGCTCATCAAGCGTTTCCATGGTGGTCCCAACCCGCCTTCTGGGCACGTTGGAAGCCCTGAACTCACGATCGCTCGGACCCCGCGTCCTGCCATCGATGCTTCTGGATCTTCGTATGCCTGACTTCAATTCAAGATTTCTAGCAAGGCTCTCCCTTGCCATCTCCTCCCAAGCTTGGCCATGACCCGCGCGCGGCTCGTCCTGTACGACTTCACCATCTTCGTCCCTCCTCACATCCAACTTGATTTCTGTGATATGCGAGCTTTGCGTTTCTTCGCTGCCAGACCGCTGGTGGCCACTAACTTCGTTCAAACTTGCGACTTGCACAACGACTGCGCTGGGGCAGGCGCAATCGCAGCCTTCGATGCAGCGGCCGTCGTAGCCAGTTTGCTTGGCCAGTTTGCTTCGGCAGCGCGCATGAAGTACATGGCCGCATGAGAAGCATGGATAGGTGCGACCACGCATGAGTTTGTTACAGAACGTGCAAGCCAATGGTGGAACACGTCTGTCGCAATTGGAGCATTTGAAAGCCGAGTTTCGACGGTCGAGCCAGTTTGTCACGGAACAGAATGGACACAGTCGGCGAGCCAAAAGACCAGGAGGTGGCTTCTTTTTGCTGATAGCGGAGGAACCGCGCTTCCCAAGCTCGAGAGGAGCGTTGTCAGGTTGCTCGGCTATGTTTTGTTGAGTACCTAAGCTTGTGTTGTGCTTCAGGACTTCAGCGCGGGCGATGGGCAGACCCCAAACAGTCAGAAGATCGGCATATGCTGATCGTTGTAAGTCAAACAAAGCGCCGAGCGTGGCTTGCTCTTCAGCAGTCATAAAAGCGCTAGTAGAACTCACTCCGCAGTTCTGCCGAAGCGTGTAGCCGACTTTGAGTCTCCGTTTGCGAGGCGGCGCCGGTTCTGTATCCTTCTTTCCGTTGCCATCCTCGGGAAAGTCTTCTGGGATGCTCCACTTACGCCGTTCCTGACTGATACCTGATTGCTGCATCATCTTTGACTCGCGTGTTTGGTGAGATTTGGCAGTGGTGAAGCTCATACTCGGGCTGGGCCACTTTTTAGATGGTGGGGACGATGAGGTTGAAAAGGAGAAGTTTTGCGATATAGCGCTGGCGAAATTACCCGCACCAGTTAATAGTCCACCGGTTGCATTATCGAGCTGCCACAGTCGGCTTGTAGGGGATGGTTTGAGCTGCGAGAACGAGCTTTGCTTTTTCAAACCGCGGGATTTCGGGATCAGACGCGATGGCGGCGTGTTACCGGTGGATAAAGCGATACGTTGATTACTCTCATCTGCGCCCAATGAAGAAGCTAGCGATGGCGGCTGCAGCAACAAGTCATCCGTCTCCGTTCTCATGGGTTTGATAGGATCGCTGGCGAAATGAGGATCTGGCTCTACGAGCATAGGTTCCAGTACACTTCGGTCTGATTTCGTTGTCGGCATCGCATGATTTGGTCTGGAGATTGTGTTACCAGCATTTCGTATAGCCTGATGCAGTTCCTCTGACCTGCGTGGCGTAATGAAAGGCTGGAACGCGCACGCTAATGTAGCCGCCATCTGGACATCGGCATTCGCTCCAAAGTAGTAGAAAAGACCAAGGGCGATAGACATCCTGACTGACGTAGAGCTATCAGACAAGGAAGCCGCCAGCGTGTTCCAAGTGTGTCCGGCGAAATTTGGAATGTACTGATCGACCCCACGGTGCGTGGATTTACTTGTCGCAATGCTCGACTCATGCCACTGGCACAAGTTGGCCGCCATCGACCACGCACTTGCTAGCTCGTTTGAACCACGGAGAATGGCGAGCTTAGCATTGAAATTTCCGAGATCGAGGCCTTGATATTGGTAAGTGGCGAGCTCACGTCTCGCAGGGGTAAAGTGTTTGAAGTCACGGATTGAGACGACGCTTTTTGTCTCCTGAAAATAACTCATGGCAGGCTTTTTGCTTGACTCCGAGCCATGCATTCCATCAAAAGATTTCAGGCCTTGACTTTGAATCGGAATGCCGCCGAACATCATGCTAGAGCTAGCTCCAGGCGGACGATCCGATGAGACATCATCAAGGGACGACTCGCTCGTCGAACGTGATGAGCTCCCATCGCTATCGGAGCCTACTGAACTCTCATCGCTGTCAAACGCGCCTGCAACAGACCTTGCCGACGGCAGCTTAGACTGGTGGGACTCGACTCGACCGAATCCATCAAAGTATCGCGACTTTTTCTTGAGTGACCCAGGTTGACTCACAAGCCCGAGAACGCCAATCACGGAGCTTGCCTTCTCGATCTTCGGTCTGAAAAAGCATACGAGACGTCCATCTCGTGCCCATAACGCGCCGCAGGACTTCGGTAGTGGCACATTGGCATTAGCGTTCGAGTTTGTTAGAACATCTGAGCCTCCCAACCCAACTTCGTCGAGCGGAGGCCCACCTAGATGGGTCAATACATCTTCTTCGTCACTGGAGCTCTCTTCATCGAGAGCCGTGGGTAGCATGTTCGGCGTACTGAGGCCCTGCCGTAGCCAGCCCCTCAGTTCATCCAATGTTCGTTCGCCATGCAAGAAACGCACGACAGCCTCGATAGAAGGCTTATGGCGGATTGCAAATTCCTCCATAATGGTTGCAGATGTGTCATTAATCTCCTCGATACTCTCAGTACTGATACTCGTGCTCTCTTCAAGGATAAGCTCGGCCGCTTCTGACGGATACTTTGGTGGGAACACCATTCGACAGGACAGGAAAACCTGTCCACGGTCCTTTCCCCAAGGTCCGTAGAGCGACATGGTCAAAAATCGCTTGTTTATATCGACGCCTCCAAACTCGACTTTGCTGAACGTCTGCCCGACGTGCTTGACTTCTTCGCCGAGGTTTTCGTAGTGTTCCCAAGTGTCAATACTCAAGGTCGGCAGAGCTGAAGAACCATGCTTATGCTTTGTCTTATCTTCGTGCTTACCGATTTTGACGCCTTTCATCCAAGATATTGGATCGACCTCTTTCCGTGGTGGGGCCTTTGCCCGAATACCAGGTTGAGTATTGAGAAAGCCAGCATCGGCCCAGCCGAAAGGGCCGCTGTCCGGGCTGGTTGATATCGGCGCCGCTCGTGCGGAGAGGAATGCGCTCGTCTCAGGGCCGAGAGGGTCTTCAACGTCACTCGCATAGCCAGGCAGATCACGGTCAGAAACCTTAAAGGTTCGATACGGTGCATTTTTGCGAGTGGTGAAATTGCCGGGCTGGCCTCTCTCGAAGCCAACCTCGTGAAGCATGTCATCGGTCATGCGATGCAGGCGCAGATACCGGTCAGCGCCCCATGTCACAAGCTGGAACTCCCGGTTATCCGAGCCTTCCTCCCAAGACCCACGAGGTCGCCAGAGAAACTCCTTGACATTGTCTTGGTGACCAGCGAATTTCTCAACAAAGCGTGGGGAACGATCAAGATCGCGATCCCAGATGCTTTCTTCCCGGCAGTCGTAGAGGTGAAGGTTAAAGTCTCCTCTTTGCGGCATGGCCATGATGCCGTGGCCGAAAGGAGTATGCCTGGCTCGCCATACTGGGAAGGGCGTTCGAAGGAGACGCTGGGGTCTGTCGGCCTCGTCCGAATAGTCCCAGAACTTGACTGACTTGTCAAGGGAGCATGTGATGATCTTGTAAGCATTGGTCCTGTCCCAGTCAATGCCGTAGATTTTGGTGTCGTGGGCGTCCAGTGAACGCAGAGGGAACGCGCCTTTCCGATTGTCCCAAATGTGTAACGTTCGGTCATGCGATGAGGCGATTATGTGCGGATTGATCCTATTCCACTTTGTCTGTGTGGCACCCGCAAACCAATCACAAAAGCTGTATGCCGGCCGCTGTGGCTGCCTCAGGTCCCAACAGTGAACGAAGCTGTCTACGGCACAGGTTGCCAGCGAGTTTGGATCGTGTGCAGAGAACTGGATATCCGTGAGCGCTCGGGAATGACCATGAAGTGTGTGCTCAATCGGGCTGTGGCGGCTTGACATCTCCAGGTTCCACACCAGCGCCTTCTGGTTAGACGTACTCACAACCCAATGATCCCTGGACGGGAATGGCGACCATTGGACGTCAGCGACTTCCCACGGTGTGTGGTGAGCCAAATGTCTCGGAGGGGCCCAAGGAGAATCCAGGTCAATGATGTGAAGGCCATGACGCGATGCAAGTACAACATCTCTCCCACATGGCGAGATGGACATGGAGCCAACAGGCTTGTTGACCTCGAAAGAGCCATCTTTGCCGAACGTGGGGCTGTCAAAGGCGGATGAAACATCGGCAAAGCCGAGTGCCATAGTGTGTCCGTCACATGAGGCGTTCAATTGCTGGAAGTCGCGTCCTTGTTTGTGGTGATGTGCTGGAGGAGGGCAAGGTAAAGGCTGGGCGCATAGTGATCGCTAGACGGCGTGAAGCCTATATTGGTGTTTATAAGTAGCAACGCTCAATCATGCATGTTCGGACTTTCTTTCACAAAAGACCAAGCTCAAACTGCTTCACGAAGGCGACTACAGCTCGAACAGGCGATGTCGAAGTCACACAGACGATCCCGATTAGGAAACTCGATGCCAAGACCGGGGGATTAGTCAGCAAGATGCACATCGGCGGCAGGGACGTCAGTCACGTCGTGCGGCGCGCTGACTGCGGGCCCGCCTGGAAGCATGTGCTGCATCATGCAAACTGCCTCAAGAACGCCTTGCCTCCACGCCTGTCAAATTGCTCCGCTTTGCTTATAGTAGCCAGTGCGGACGGCAGCTGTCTGTAGCATCTTGCTTGTCATCCCCCTTTGTCAGACGTTCAGCGTTGATCTGGCCGCGACGACCCCGATCAGTGGTGGGGGCGTGCTCATACTTCCTTTCCCTTGAGCGCATATCCTCTCACATCACATTTCTCGGTGCAGTTTGTCAATCATGGCAGGGCTACCCAAGCGCATCATCAAAGAGACGGAAAGACTCGTGTCCGACCCGTGAGTTGGCATTGCGAAGTACTTCCGACCATCTTCTAAACAGTGGTAGCGTTCCCGGCATTCTTGCGGTCCCTCACGAAGACAACCTTCGTTACTTCGACGTCAAGATCGATGGCCCATCACAGTCTCCATACGAGGGTATGCCCAGCAAATGCTAACCCGTGTGTACAACGTTCTGATCTTATCTATAGGTGGAGTCTTCAAGCTCGAGCTGTTTCTTCCCGATGACTACCCGATGACACCACCCAAGATCCGATTCTTGACGAAGATCTACCATCCGAACATTGACAGACTGGGCAGAATTTGTCTCGACGTTCTGAAGAGTAGGAGACTGAATCAGATGGGACTATTTGCTGAAAATATACTGACCCTTGGTAGACAATTGGTCGCCAGCTCTACAAATTCGCACCATCCTCTTGTCAATCCAAGCTCTGCTTGGAGCACCAAATCCTGATGATCCTCTAGCCAACGACGTTGCGCAGGATTGGAAAGCAGACGAGAAAAACGCCATAGCAAAGGCGAAACAGGTCACGGCGGAGTTTGCCAAGCCTTGATCGTGCATCAACACAGGGCAGACGATGGACGAGATCGACTAGGTCAAGGGCCTGTGGTCCTGATGGCTCGATGACTCTAGTCACAAGCTCAGTGCTGGATGGTGGGCGAAACGATCAGTGACAAGATCAGTGACAATCAGCACCTTCGGGGACGCGTTCGATACCCCTTTCTTTATGCAATCAGCTGTCATGGCTTTCCCTTTATAACAGATTTGCACGATGTCACGAGGTATGAACCAATTCTAAACCACTTCGTACCATTCCTTCCACCTCGATTGCTCCTCAACGATGTGCAAGGCGGTTCTCCCAAAGTCATGGTCTAAGCGCAAGCCAATGCACCTGAACCAATCGTCCCTAAAACGCTCAGCTCCTGGACTCTCCCTGTAATGTGCGTGGCATTAGAGTCAGTATTTTGACTTGAAGCTATGCCTGAATCTCGAGGTCGATGAAGAAACTCTCCGCGATGGATTCATTAAGACCGAAGACATAATTTCGCTCGCCCGCGTGGCGTGTCGCAAGCGACATACTAAAACGGATGTGGCGAATGTGACATATGATGGCAAAGTATGGCATGGAAACGCAATATATGAGTCAGAGTATCAGAGCGTCAAGGTGAATTCATGTCGCCACAAAGAAGTCTTGGCAGCAGGCCCAACCTTGGACAGCGAGCTTGTTATGTGCGTGAAGTCCGCTTTCGAGGGAATTGCAAGATTGACTGAAGCTCACGCCCCTCGTGGAAGGTTACCAGCAAAGATGCGTACATCTACCGGCGCCTCTGCCCCGTCCTTCCTCCTTCCTTTCTTGATTTCTCACAATTCTGCCCGCAATCTCCTGTGGTGCGAGAAGACGTGCTTAGACCGTCGGCCCTAAGTGGAAGGTGTCTGAGTTGGGACCCACAAACCTGTCAAGATGGTTTCCGCTCTTCCGGAAACCTCCAATACGATTTCCAGGCCGACAAAACCTAAATCAGTCAACGCAGGTTCGAGTGTGAGCCTATCCCGTCGAATTCTGCAAACATTCTGCCTAGCTAAACAATCGAAGGATGCTGATGGAGACACGGTGAGCCACACGCAGAACAGGAGCAGTTTATCTTCGCAGGACACTGTAAGTCCATTTGTCGCTGGCCCGGTCGAGTGTGGCCTAACTGACATACACCAGTCGCATTCCAAGCACGGTAGAACGCAAGGCAGTGGCACACGGGCATTGTGGAACAAAGTCAAAAGCCTTCGAAAATCCGACCGGCCTACGCAGGAGGAGACTGTGTCGGCTGGATCGGCGTGCAACAAGCAAGCTCTCACCCACCCAGCAGAACGCGGGACGGTTGAATCGTCAGTCGCTTCCCTACCATTAGACAAGCCTATCATCGCTTACTTTTTCAGACGGTCATCGACTGCGATTTCACAAACCGAGGACGACGTCCCTTCATGGAGTTCATCTAATAACATCGCGGTAAATACTCGAGCATCAGCATCGTCAGGTATTGGCTTCCTACCTGACGACTCCTCAAACAAAGCCATGGACCGAGGGCAGGTATTACCGACTAAGGGGACGTCTCGACAGATAACAAGTCCTTCGCAACATGCAGGAGGCAGTACCTCGGACCTTACTCGTCCTATGGAATCTCTACCATCCTCACGCATCCCTTCCCTTGCAGACAGAGCAAGGCAACGCGAGTCAAAGATCCCGAAAAGCTCCAGTACCAGTAACTTAAGACGCACACCAGCTCTGTCGAAATCGTCTTCTACAGGGTCACTCGGTAGACCGTCCCCCATTCCAGAAGTTTTTCCTGGGAACCTATTACGATCATCTTCACGTATTCCATCTCTTGTACGAACCGGCAAGGAGATACATAACGACCTGAATGACAAACCCAAGATCACCGGGCGCGGTCCGGCACCAATTTCCGATGACCAAGTCGCTACACAATCCCCTCATCATGACAACTCTCGTCGCTCACAAAGCGCACATGGTCGATCCGATCCACGCGTGAGAAACATAAGCCCTTCCTCAAACCTTCTAATTGCCAATCAGCATGCATCGAGTCTAATCACTTCAACCATCAGCAAGCTGCGCGGCTCTAGTTCGACACATTTCGGTAGCCCGTCAAAACTTAATCGCAGTGCAGGAAGCAGCATTCCATCAAAGATTCGACTGCCACAGGTAGGTTCGAGGAGCTCCAACTCTCAGAGTATCCTTCTGAACAATGGTCCCAGAGCAACATTCAAGGTTCGGCCGTCGCAGCCAAGCCTCATGAACTCCATCTCTCGAGACGTTCTCATGAATGATGGTCCCGGAGCACCATCCGAAATCGAAACAACAAAGCTCTTCGAGTTACGCTCAACGCCCAATTTACTTCTTGAAAGTCTACCTGCGGTCCCAAGAGCTTCGAATCCCTTTCCCAACGAGGAAACGGGACTCGGTGCACATCGTCAAAATGTATCCGGGTACTTCGCTCCTCGACTTGAAGCAGCTTTACAGCAGGATGGTGCTGGAGTAGATGGAACTCCAAGTGGTCGGGCTGAGCCTGCCTCGCCCGACACTGTCATCAGTCTGATGAGTCCCATTGACCAACTTCCTCCCACTCTCACACCTACCGTCGACGACACCCCCCTTCCTCTTTCCACTGCTCCTGCCATTCTTTCCGCCGATGACTCAGCCACAGACACACAAATCAAATCCTTGTCCAAAAATGTGAGCACGGTCACACGGAAGCCACTTCGAAAAATCCCATCTGCTCTGGACATCCGCAGCATCCGAGAGAGGACTCCCCTTCCGCCCGCTCCTGACCTCAAGCTCAACAAACACGGCAGCAAGCTCCAGCCCAAGTCTTGCGGTGCTGCTGGCCTCGCACCTCGCGAGATGGCTGCTACTGGTGACAAAGAGCTGCTGAAGGTCCTCGCAGAGGGTCCTTTGCCAAACATTGTCAGCATTCCTTACGAAAGTACAGCCGTGCCGGAGACTCCGCCGCTCACCGAGTCTGACAACGAGCGTCCAGTTCTACGCAAGAAGCGCTCTTTCACTGATCTGGTCAAGCAGAGATGGTCCGGCAGTAAGGAAAACTTGACTGAGCTAGTGTCTCCAATCGGTCGTGCACGATCCGCAAGCCAGTCGAGCAAGCGAGAGCGTTCTTCCTCCCGCGATCGTGCTGGTTCCGAGCCGGTGCCAATCAGCCAAGTTGGTGAGAACGTAAAGTGTGAGGCGCGAGCAGCGCTCGATGCGGATTTCGCCAAGTTCGTGTCGACGCTGCCAGTCGATCATGAAGAAATCCAGAAGCGTATGCGAACCCCTCCTTCGAGCCAAGCCGTGCGCGTCGTGACCATCAAGGAAAAGGACCTTAAGGGCAAGGGGAAAGAGACTGTGTACGATGTTGGCCCCGAGACGCCGACTCCGGATATGAAACAAGGCCCGTATGACGATACCACCAGTCTCCCAGTCTCCAAGGGCAGTGGAAAGAAGGCCAATTATGATTTCCATGATACACCACTGCCCACTCCGAAGCAGGGCCTTGGGATTGCCGTGGTCGCGGATGAGGACAATGATGAACGCAAGACAAGGAACAAGCAGTACAGCGAGATTATCACACCTACACCCGCTTCGACTCAGGTCCTGCGCATTGTCACAGCCACCAAGAAAGATATAAAGGGCAAGGGCAAGGAGATCAATGAGCTCGATGAACCCCAGACTGCGATTGAGGCGCCGCAAACCGACCTGGCAGTACCGATGACTTACTTGACTTTGAAGCCAAAGGTGCACAACAAGAACTGCTGGGTCTGCGAAAAGCCAGCAGAAGAAGCTTCTGAGCATGGAGGCAAGCTTTCCCGATGCAATGACTGCAGGTCGGCCTACTATTGCTCGTCAGCATGCCGCCGCAGCCACAAGAAAGATTGCTCGCACACCAAGGCAGTCCTGGCTGCAGCCGACAAAAGCGTCGCACACGTCCTCTGCACTCGCCAGACCGCATACCCTGATGGCTATTTCGTCGAGCTGCAGAAGCGTTGGCACGTCATCGAAGCATGCATCCAGCAGGTCATCACCGAACGCAAGCTCAACACGTTCGTCGACAAGATCCTGAAGGAGCTAAACTGGACGCAGGCGATGCTGCATTCCGACTTGGCCGAGATAGACTGGGCGCTCTTCATGGAGTGCGCATTTCGTTCGCTCTTCAATATCCCGCGACTAGCAGCTAGCCGTGGCGTGGAGTCTCAGCACCCGAATCACAAGATGCACCGCAAGAGCGTCTTCCTGGTCTGCGCCCGCTGCTTCGGCACCTGCGACGGTTGCGGCCGCAAATGCTGCGTCATGAAGTCCCTGGACACCGAGCGTCGCCACGCCAAGCTCTTCAGCCTCGACTTCATGGCCATTGGCGAGATTATGGCTTCCATCGACGCCTGGTACCGGATGTGGTCCAACGACCCGGCTACTTTTGTCGAGTGTCTCGACTGCAAGGAAACGGGCAAGCAGTACCAGTATTGCCCCTGGTGCTTCAACATGTGCGCCTTTGAGAGTGAGACTGCGGAGACGAGCTATGAGGTGCGCTGCATCGAGCACCACAACAAGTACCTGGCGGCTTGCGGTAGCCAGACTGACGATGAGAATGGTCAGGGAACTGTCAAATCGACTGCATGGGCGAACGTTCATCCTTCAGAGCGTCCTGGCGGATATCTTGACGACAATGGCGAGGTGCGCGAGGAGTGGCTGCCCACTTCACCATTTTGAGACCGGCCTCTTGATGGTCTGCCATGACCTTTTCCTGGCAACATTGTCAGGACTCACGGCCTTACTTTTATTTCGGGGTTTTTTTTTTCACGATGTGTCCTTTTTCTTTTTTCAGCATGGTGTTGGGGACGGGACCACTTCGGCGTACCGTGGATTGGGAAACAGGATCAAGGGACTCAGACGAGATGACAGCCAAATAACTGACGAAAAGATAGACCAAGGAGTAGGAGATGGATGCAGGTGTATGGGCATGATGAGAGTCAGAATGTCGTTTGTACAAACAGTTTGCCTGCATCGCCAGGCTTGATAGAGCCTGCTGGATTGACCCCTCGGCAACAAACAATAGCACCATACATGCAAACAAACATACTCGTGCCGTGAAAGTATTTGATATCAAACATTGCTGCCTGTCACGCAGGCTGCATCGTCCGCTTGCTGCTGAGAGGGAAGGACACCATTGCGGCTGCGACGACGTTTGCACCCCGCAGGTCCACGACGGCACAGCGGATGAGATTGTAACACACCGTAAATCCTCCCAAATCAGCAGTGCAAAGTTTGTTATGATAGGTGTGTACACTCTCGCGTTTGCAACGACGGACGAGCAAGGCGGGCTGATGGAAATGCTTCCGCGCCTATCTGAGCAAGTAGCTGACAGCGTGCTCAGGCCAACAGAATCGACGGAGCGCTTTTCCATATTCTCCCACTCGGTAGCTAGCAGGTCAAAGTGCCGTCCTTGCATCTTTGGGTGACACGTGCTGTTGGGAAAATGTATTCTTCATTCTTGAGCAATTCACTAGATATTTTACCGCATCGGGAATCCGAGGCTTGGCTGTCCTGAGAATCAGTGATTTTCGTCCCTTCCTCAACTCACAATAATCGTGGGAAACGCGATACCATTCGCGTGATTGAACCTTTTCAGCCTTACTTGTGAAAAGGTCACTATTATCAACATCACGTATGCGCTTGTGTAGAATTTTAAATGTCTTGAATTTTAATTCCTATTTGTGCCAAAAAAGCCCACTTCTGTGTAGGCGATATTGGTACACTAATTCATCCTCGCTTCTCTTCGCACCACATCTACCAAGATATATCCAAGATACCAATCGTTGATCTTCACATCCTTTACTCGTTCGAGCCCCGGCTTCAGCTCAGGATGGTCGAACCATTAAAACTTTGTCACTGCCGCTGAAAGCAGCAATGCGCCTCTGAGGATTCCTCCCAATGTCAATATCATCACATGCTCTCGCCACGTGCTTCTGAGTGACATGTTCCTTGTTGTTCATTCAATGCAGCAATCGACTCAAATCGGGGGATATAAGCCACCTCGCCAGGTGGGACCGTGGTGCGCCATTGAAATGCTTAATACAAAAAGAGATGAAGGTGAGGTATATCGAACGGCGGTATGAGCCTACCAATTCGATTTTCGAATAGTACGATAGGTGGGGATGAGGTTTGGCATGACATTCATGCGCCAATGCAGTTGGCCAGGCTTGAACAAGGCTTCTTGCGAGCACCGTTACGGCTGCCGCTAGCACTGCGCATGTGGCCGGCACGTGCTCGGACAACGTCATCCACGCCAGAAGCGTAATCAACAAAAGCACCACCTCTGTGCTTGACCATACCGACAGGCACGGTCGAGCCATCAGTAATGGTTTCTGGGCTGTGCATAATAGCGGTCCCGAATGAAGGCGTCTCCAGTTCGGTCTCACATTTGCTGAGGGGGCGTGCTCGTTTCTGGGCAGTCCTGACAAGTGGACGGTCATCAGGATCTCCGACCTTGGGGGTTGAAACTTCGTCGTCTGAGGAGCTGAAACTGCTGCGGGTAGATGCGCTGCGGAAGCTCTCAGGTGTGGGAAAGGCTGAGGCAGCATGAAGATTTTTGAGGGTCAGCAAACTGTGCGCAGCGCGAGCGGCAGCCTTGTCGCTTTCCACGACGTCGACATTTCCAATGCTGTAAGAAGCGCGCAAGAAGCTCTCGCGAGCAGCAGGCGCAGCTGTAGCCTCGCCATGCGCAAAATCGGAGTCACGAGAGCTGGACGAGCATTGGGACAGGCCAGATCGACGCGAGCAAAGCTTGCTCTTGATGCGAGGCCCGATACTGCAAGGCCGAAGATCGGCACAAAGGCCGTTGCCAGAGAGGTTTTGTGCCTGCTTCATGGCAAAGCCCAAAGCGGCGCACTTTGAGACCTTTGGTGTAAGTTGACTGCGGCTCGCTGCAGGAGAGCAGTCAAAGTTGATTGGCGGCAAGCATGGAGTTTCAAGCTTGGAGAGCCTGGGCGATGTCGGAAACCGAACGCGCTCCGCCGGGGTCGTGACTTTTGGCTCAAGAAACTGGGGCGGAGGGGCAATGCCAGCACCGTTGGTCGGCGAATCGCTTCTGTCAGAGACAGCGCTATAGGGCGATGCTGGTGCACTCCATCCCGGAGTAGACACTTGAGTCGAGGAAGGCGAAGAGCCGCGAGAAGCGTCCACGAGCTTGATGTCAGAGTCACCAGTGACGCTCAGCTCTGGTGTAAGGTAGGGAATGATCGCTCTCCACTTCTCGCAACGACCATCATTGTTCAGTCGTGCTAGACGGCAGTCATCATCCACCGAGCACTTGAAAACAAGCTCGGTCCAAGCCTTGTATTTGGGCTCCGGAACGTGCAGATCGAAGCCAACGGTCTTGAGGAAAGCCAGCTCGTTGTAGCAAATCTCTTCCTTCTTCAGGCCGGAAATTTTAGCCCACGCCGACATGGTATAATTGCGATCCTGCAAATATTTTGATGCCAGAATCAAAGCAGCCAGGAACATGCGACGCCCACACCTCAATGCGCGGCATTGGGCTGGGTCAGTGGGGAGTTCTGGAACATCGGCTTTGGGCACAAAAGGTATGAGCAACATCATGTAAAAAAGCGCGACCTGCAAAGTCGAGTGACTCGTCTTGGAGCGGCGCAAGACCTCCTGGACGAACTTGCGCAAGTCCAGGATGTGGCGGCCGCCTTGCGGCAGGCTGCACTGAGCTTTCGAAAGCGGCCAGATGACCTCGATCATCTCAGTGGCAGTGTCTTCAAGGCAACATCTTAGCTATTGTCATGAAATGGGGAATCTAGATCAAAGTATGCTTACCGACAAGGGCCTCGACGAACTGTTCCTTCCTGTCGCACTGGCGAACAAGTGAGGGAACTGGTTTAGCAGATTCATGCTGAAGTTGGGGGCGGTCAGCCTTAGCACCCGTGCGGCGAGGGTTGCGGCGCTGCGATGCGGCAGCAACTGCCTCTCCGTTTTTCTGCGAGTTCAAGGATGTCTGGCTGAAGTCATGGCCAATTTGCTCGTTGACAGAGTCGACAGCGGAAATGGTGTCGGAAATATCATTATCAGAGGATGATTCATAGGTGAGAGGGGAGCCCTTCACGGACGACGGGGCAGAGCTCTGTGAGGAGCGCGCATCGCCGTTGCTGAAAACAGAGTCCGAAACCGAAGAAGCCGCTGAAGGTGAAGATGGCGGGCTGTGGCAGTAACGGTCTTTGACTTGTGCTCCTGCTTGCGCTGTGTGCAAAGCCAGGTCAAGTGTAGTCATGATTGATCGAAGGGGTGTGTTATGATCGCTTCAACGTCAACGACGGAAAGACAACCTTAATATGTAAAAGTAAATCAAGGCCGGAGAGCGCAAACAGAACCGTCGATGGAAAAAGCCGGTACGTAGTACTCTTCGCCAAACGCCAGACGAAACAAACGCCTGACAAGCTTGCCTCCAGCCACCTAATATGTACACGAAACCAGTCGTAGAAATCCGAGTCGCAAGGAGACTATGGCGGGTGAAATATACACCACGTCACAGTCAGGGTATGCGGAGCTGTTACTCAGTAGGGAGCGTCAACACTGACAACCTCGTAGGACTTGGTGGATTCGGATCCGATGGTCTTCGCGTAGATACCGGTGGCGGGGGCAGGCATGGCTTTAGTTTTTGTGATGTCTGGCATATCTTCAAATGCGCAGCTTCCTCTGAGGAATGGGCTTGCGCGACGACGAGGCAGGCTTGGCCCTCGACGTCAAGTGTGGCTTGTGAGGCGAGCTCGCCGAGCGGGTGCCTGACTAGGATGGAGGCGGGAGCTTATCGAAGAATTTTTTTAGGTATATAAGGGTTCTATGCAGGTGTTAGCGTGGAGCTGCGGAGAGAACCAGCGCGGGTCACAAGCTGAGCGGCCAACTGACCATAAAATGGCTCAAGAGTTTCGTGGGGGTGTGATGTTCGAGAATGGGCTAGCGGAACAAGAAGCAACTGTGAAGCTCGAAAGCGGATGTGGGAGTCGTTTCGGAATATGTAGGTAATAATTTAGGCGTTAAAGTGACAGGTGGTGATGGTGACTGTAAGGCAGCGTGGCGGGAAGATCTGGGTCGAATGGGGGCCTGAACGGAAACAGAGAGAGGATATCGTCGGGATGATGGGCGGTCGCAGTGTATATGACAGGTGTCGCTTGGTGACTGTGAGAGAGAATGAGTCTTTGCTCGGGGGTTGGCGCATGGGGCAGCGAAGCCTGGAGGGAACGGTGGCTCTTTTGTCTGGTGACTTACCGAGTGACTGTCAGGAGTTGCCACCCAGGCTGCTGCTGGGGGCGCCAAGAGCACAAAGAAAACAAAGCAAGCAGGAACTCGAGCAAGGAGAGTGGAGAGAGGTGCGCGCGCAAATTCAGATGGTATTGGTCGTATCAGGATCGTGTCATGGGCGTTGGGCTGTTGCTGTGTGAGGCTCGCTCAAAGCTGGTTACTGTGGTGGTGAGGCATCATGACGGCCGATGGGGAGTAGAGTCAGAGGCAGGCGCGACGGGGGGGACGGATTTGCTTTTAGGAGAGCGCACGCAGCAGAGGGAAGCGGCGACTGGCGACGGGCGGCTGTGACTGCAAGAGCGGTCGATCGCCGCCGGGTCGTGTACTGCACTGCACTGCATGGCCTTGGGCCTTGGGCCTGTCGCCTGCGCCTGTGCTCTCTCTGTGCAAGCAGTCTTCAGCAGCAGCCTGACGCCCTATCGTTTCCGGCATCCTGTCCTTCCGCATCGCGATATTGCCCTCGCCGCTGCCAGGCTGCACCATTACCAGTCGCCACTTTGCACGAACATGCCTCGGCCTCGAGCGCAGGTTTTCACTCTGTCAATGGCATGTCGAGCTAGCCATGCAAACGCTTACGGCGGTGTACTACAAGCGCTGCTGCTTGCGAAACTCGAAAGGCTTCAAGTGAGCATAAGTTAGCCTTGCATGTGCGCTAAACGTACTGCGAGAGGCCACGGCTACAGCGCCCAAATCTCTTTCTGAAGTCGAGAGTCATGCTCCAAGGCGCTCATGATGGTGTTTTGGCCTGCGTGTATGTTCTTGACTAGAGGTTGTATCGCATCTCATTAATACATTGGTCTGCTACAATACTTATCCGACAGCACCAACTCCAGAAGCGACTTCGGCTACCCGGCGCGAGTGAGTGACGGGGTGGCGGGATCAGACTTGCGCGGCCACGCATCACTTAGCACGGCCGCCTAAGCACGGCGGGTCACGCATCAACGTTTCGCTTCGCGGGTGGCGATCGTCAGATGGCCATGCCATGCTTTTCGCTCCGAGCGTTGCCTGCGAGTTGCCGTGCAACCCAACCCAATCCAGACTCCAGCCTCCCAGCATCATCATGCCTGACCAGGCATCCTTTCCATCTTGCAATGCCGCCCGTCTAGAAGCCCTCCAGCCTCGTCATGCTCACCTCAGACATCGTTCGAGGGGCTGTCGACTTGTGGCAAGCCGCCAATCTGTCTGTAAACGTGTCTGCGGCGTGACCACTGACTTGTTTGTACCTGGCAAGGTTGTTCACTCGTGACTGATGTGCTGGCAGCACTACTCTCTGTGGCCACTGCATCTTCAATCTTCCCCTACAGACGACCACTACGCACAAGATCGAACAACCCCACCTGGGGCTTCGCCCGATCGAGTTCAGTTTCACGACGGCATGCATCTCCCTGCTGACTGCGCTACGCCCTTTGTACAATCCTCCGCTCTTGGTCCTGGCTTGTCACGTCCAGCTATTTGATGAATTCTCTCGGTCACTTCGAGCGAACGCCTGTCGAAACTCAGCAGAAAAGACGCTGCGGGGCGACGCTCGGCTGGTTGGAAACAGGGCTTGATGAACAAATACGACGAGCGACAAGTCCGTGCTCGTCAGTCAGACGTGCAAGAGCGACATTGGGACTCGTCTGATTGGCCCGTCCGTGCGTTCGCAAGTGTCCTCGTGCTGCTTCCTGCCGGCTCGCGAGGCGGTTTTCTTGCGGGCCCTCACGACGGCGCTGCCGACTTGGTGACTCACCAACATTCATACAACTCATCCTCGTTCGTTTCCGTTCGTGACAATGCCCTGGCCGGCCGCAGTGTCTCACTTTCCCGTTGCAAGGCCTCGCCCAAACCCCCTTTCGACGCGAGACAAAACTATCATTGTGCAAAGACACCACAGTTGTGGCGGCGACGAGGAGACCATGCCTTGGAAATGACTCCACCTTTGTCTTCAGAGCAAGGTTGACGGAAGAGGCCACCCGTGACTGGGGTAATTTTGTGGCGACTGGGCTGACAAGCCCCTCGTCTATCCAAGGAGTCAAGGACTGCGAAAAATGCGCATAGTGCACGCGCTGTGTGTAATCCAACATGACGCGTGCCGTAAGTGATTGCCACAGGAGTACTGGACCATAGTAGTCATCGCCAGGCGGCATGCGCGGGACGGGCGGTGGCAATCGCAGACATCACCGAGAGATCGCCAAGCGTGGCGTTTATTCCATCTGTGGAATGAAGGCAAGGTAAACAGTCTCCGGAGCGGAGCAAGCGACAACCACCGTGAGGCCGACCCCTGGCCAGATGATAACGGAATAGCCAGCTGCCTCGCAGGCCAGGCTAAGGTACGTCGGTGCTAGCAGAAGCGCGAGCAGCCAGCATACGGAACACAACGGCCATTCATCGAATATTGCAGCTCGTAAAATAAGCACGTAAAGAAATTCGGCCGACAGCTCAATGTGAGCGGTCCGAGCCTCAAGAAATCCCTTCGAACAGCTACCTACGCAAGGATTTCTCCCGGTGTCGGTCTTGCTAGGTCTTGCTACCGCAGACAGATGAGTTCTCGTCATACAGTAGCTAAGTAGGCAGATCCGTCCACACCCACACAGGAACCTAGACTTCTAAGGAGACAAGTAGGTATGAGATAGCTCATTTGCTGAATGTTTGAGTGCCTGGAAGTGACCATCAGGCCATTTGGAGCAACTGGTAGACCTGCCCATCTACTCTGTATGATCTTCTGGATCCGCGGCCGTCAGCTATACAACTCGCAATCATCAACTTGCAGTGCTAACACTGAGTCCTCATGCTGTGTTTCAGTGTTCAATTTAAAAGTGGTTACAGTGACTCCCAGAACGAATCTCCAATAACTTTTTCTAAAACAATTCAATAGTTGCAAGGAGACAAGAGTTTGCCATCTGGCCTGGGGTCCAAAGTTATCTGCATAGCTTCATGTCCCGAGGTCCTCAGAAGTACAGATACACTGAGCCAAAGTCCAACACGCAGTCATTCAACCAACGTGTGCGGTGGCAGCTCGTTCTCGAGCAATCTGTCAGTCAATCACGCTTCATCGGGCGCCACAGGTCGGCTGAATCCGGAGCTCACAAACGCTCAGATCGCCTCTCGATCCGCCCGCTGCAGCACAACCACCTCACAGCATTGTAGAACCAGTACGATGGTGACTGCAAGCAATCGATATCTGCAGGATTGCAGACGGCGCTTCTGTCTTGATTTGCAGACACGTGAGCTTTTAAAAGACGACTCCCTGCGGCGTCGCATATCGATCAAGGTAGGGCGGACAGCAACTTGCAGACAGCCAGGCTGAGCTATGACCGCTCGGCGAGCTATGATCCATCCGGCGCTGGCGGCATGTCAGATGTGTCAGACGGCGGCGATGACTTGCATACTGTGACGAGTGCGCAATGAGCTTCGACGGCGACATGAAATGAAAGAGAACAACTGGGCAGGCTGAACCGGGAATCTTGACAGGAGACTCGAGCAGAAACAGGAAGTCGCGAATACCAACGCCACAGCAACCCAAGCGCCCAGCCACGCCTCAACTTCCAAACACTCAGCGACACTTTGCAAGAACAGACGAGTGATCAGTTTCAGTGTGCCGACCAGCTGAACTGCTTTGGGCCGTCCTGGTGGCCAGCAACTCATCATGTCCAAGCGTACTTAGAATCTCTGAGCACGACTGCAAGCCTTCCCTTGTCTTCGCGAGCGTTTTGTCGTTGTTGCGTGGCTCAACACGCGGATTTAATCTTTTCAGCAAAGCAGTCTCGAACTTGGAAAGGCCAACTGGTCAACGCTTTGGATTTTTGCGGTCATGCCTGGCGCCACTCTGGGGTCCCAGTGACGTCGGAGCGTGGCTGAATTTTGGAAAATGCGAGGGCCGGGGTATTCAACTTGAACGAATATCCCTGATTGTGCCCTCATATTCATGTTCTATGAGAGGTACGGCATTCGAGTCCGAACCTCTCGAAGGCTCAGCCTGGCTCATACGGGCCTGGGATTTGTCGTTTGTGGGGCCGTTTCGTCTTGGTGGACTCCTCGATCTTCCTTGCCGCTGGTCCTGGCCAGGCTTTGCATCTAGCCCTCTGCGAGCATACTGATGCGGGATCGATTGATTCTGCTGTCGACTATCCAGTCCTTGGTCTGGCCGGCTGACCTGGAGCCCTCTGCTATGCCTTGACTGCGTGTGAGCTCGGGCTCGAACTCGATCATTGTCCCCCAAAACCCCTGTACGCCTTGCGTTATCAGAAACAGACCCCAGCGTTTCACGTCGATGTGGCAGACCTGATAACTTGGGGTCCATGCTATGGCTTAGAGCGTCGGCCATTTCAATCGCTGGTGTTTCCTTGGAAGCCAGCGCCGAGTCGCGAGGTTTAGTACCCATGAGACTGTGGAAGACTGGGCTTTGCTGATTGTCGACGTTCATTGATGAAGGTACAGGTGGCGGAGGAGGTCTCATGGCGCCGCTACCGGCAATTCCACCTCTTCTTTGCCATTGCTCGCCTGCAGGTAGAGAAGATCTTCGAAACTTGGGAACATCTAATTTTGCGGTTTTATCTCTTACCCAGTTGGACAAATACCAACTGCTGTCCCTTGTCAGCTGGCCGTATTTCCTAACCTCCCCTGCCTCCCCTGGCAATGCCACAGACATTCGTTTCCAAGGAATGTATGCCTCTTTTCTAGGTTCAAACGACAGGTGACCATTTATGGGCTCTGCAAACACGCACGCGTCTGGCTCTACTCCACTGATTTTTGGCACGTTCTTGTCCTCAACTACCAAGAGTAAGCAGTTTCGGCGACCTTGCTGCGGGACTGCCTCAATTCCGCGGTAGTCGGAAGACATCAAGACCTTGACTGTCGGGATCCACGCTGTACACGACATACGTGCGTCTCTTGGATTCGATCAAACCATTGATGGCGGACCAAATGAACCTTGGATCTCTTTCGTCCGCTTCTGGATCGATATGCTGCTCATTCCAGGGTGCCTCAACAATGTCCCCGTGCTCGAAGCCAACACGTTCGGAACTCCACCTTCTTTTGTTCGGGGCAGAGGATCTCCGTGTCTGCGCTGTGGTACCTTGAGTCTGCGGACCCATTGGTTCAACATCCTGAGTTTCTGTTCTCATATTTTGCGTTGATGTTGTTTTGATTGCTCGGCTGCCGCAATTTCTCCGGATTCGAGCTCTTGAAAATCTTCTGAAGTGGTGGCTAGTGCGCGGACACTGGTTGTTTGGAGGGGCTGCAAGATCGAACAGGCAGGTCTCGTTTGGTGTCCAAACTGACTTCAAACAAGGGTCGTAGAGCTTCGAGGCATTGTACAAGGAGCACGGTTTTTCGAATGAGGGCTACTGAATGGCGCACATTTGTGAAATTTGATCATACCAAATTGAAAAAGATGTGATTCGCTCTAAGAGCTGCCGTAAATCCACGCCGAACCGGTATGGCTTGCCCAGGCTCATATTCACTTGACACAACGGAATTGACTCCTCTTGCTCCTGTCACCCACAGTGAAGCACATGCAGTGAAGCAGGCTTTCTGTGCACTGCGCTAACTCTGATTTCAGTGGCTGCACATCTACCAGAGCTGAAGGCCTCGCAATACCTTGCCTGCACTCGTTGTAAAGCAACCTCCACAACCTTCCCCCAGCTCTGCACCACTCGACCACTCGTTGCAATTTCTCAGCACCTCGCTACCGATTCAGTTGCAACACGATCGCTAGCTACCTGTCATATTCGTCAATGATGCCACTTGCAAGCGCTCGGCTGGGCATTCAAGGCCATAGTCCCCGCGACACTATGACGGCGCCAAAAAAGTCTGCACAACTGCGAATCAGCCGCAGCAACAGTCCTCAGAGTCAATACGTGCATTCGGGAAGCTCTCAGTACTTGTCTCCACCAACAACGGTGCCACCGAGAAGCTCGTCGCGCTTGAATGGCAGCACGTCTACAACGACAGTGCCATCGAGAAGCAAGCAGGTAAAGCCGGCGAAAGCGGCCAAGAAAGGGCAGTTATCGAAGCCCACGACGTCACATCAATCAGCTGCGGTGCTGCCAGCGAACAAAGGCGGCAAAAGAACTGCTGTCAAAGGCAAGAGAAGAGTCGAAAAGCTGATGCTCCGAGCAAAGTTGAACACGAAACCACGCTTGGCAACACCGGAGACCACCCCTGTTTCGCCACCTGAGCTGCAGCCACACCATACAAGTCAAGAGAAGATTTACACTCAGGTTGATCTCGATGCCGCTGTCGCCGCCGCGAAGTCTTCGACGGTGCTATGCCCACCGGCGAACATTGTTGAGCAGGTTCGACTCTACCGTGATCTAGAGTTTGAGTCCATGAGGCTACAGCAAGAACATGACAAGACAAGAGAGAGTGAGCATGCTCACGGAGACACCCTTTGGAACATAATTGGCGACGTCAAAGAGCGTATCAAATCGAAAAATAAGTTATGGCGGTCTGATCGAGAGCACACAGAATGGCAAATTATCTTGAGTGATCTCGGAACCGCCGAAGACTTGGTCTGGAGACAGCGCGAAAGAAGGGCGGAGCTCATGGAAGCGAACAGGCAAAAAAGCTCTACCGCAAAACAGGACCTCGTCGAGATGATCTGCGGCTGGAAAGACTGCTTCCCCGACGACTCTGAGCGGCAAATCCCCGAAGTGGGCCTGTCACCACCTTTTGACGAGGCCTTGATTGAGGTTGCAAAGCACAAATGCGCCGTTCAAATCGAAGTCGAAGAGAAAGAGTGCCACGAGATCCACGGTCTACCATACCAAAATGAAACGCGCACTCTGACGAGATATGACCTTGCTGAAATCGTCCTTGGAGATCTCCGCGAGCTGATTCATGAGCGCGATAGTCTTCTGGGGGACATTAATGTGGCGAAGAGGGCAATTGAGCATTGGAAATGCGCAAGGCGCAATCGTTTTGACCCCTACGCGCGACCCGACCGTCACGGACCATGCTACAAGCAGCAAGACTCTGATGGCCTGAAGTATTTGCGGAGTGAGCTGGCTAGAATTAACGAGGAAATTGCGGTTACTGCAGAGAATGGCAACAAGATTGGCTTCAAGGTTGATCGCAACGGCAAAATTATCTACAACCCTTTCAAAGACATGCGTTGGGTCCTCGGCTACGAGGAGAAATCGAGCGATGCCAACGATGATGAATCTATGACGCGGGAAGAATATGATGAGTTCATGGAGAAGTGTAACAAGACAACTGACGCCTGGATGAAAGAGGTGGAGGTCGAAGGGGCAATGCCGCCAGACACGGCACCGGCCTACGAGCCTGTGAATCCTTTGGTCTACCAGATCACATCTCTCGTGTTTGCTGGCCTGCCAAACGCCCAGGATGGAACACCTTCAGCTTCGAAGGTCTTTGATGCCCCACGCTCGCTGCCTGAAGTCAAGATGAACGAAGTGCGCAGCGCCTGCGACGAGACATTGGGCTACACCAGGTACCGCAAACAGATCGACCAGTGGAAGTCTCAATGCGACGAAACGCGGAAACAGGTTGTGGACGAGATGGATTTGGACCCGAAATGAAGGGAAGCGGAGTCGATACAGGGTAGCAACGAGGGCGAAATGCCACTCTCAAAGTGTTTGATGTTCTCAAAGAGGAGGCGGTGGCAAGACAGGGTGTAGCATGTAATTGACAGTGCTTTCGAGCTTGGGTATGTGGCAAAAGGCAGTGTCAGAGAACAAATATCTATTCAAAGCCGCAACGGCGCTGGAGCGATTTGGGCTTCTTGCAGTGTGGGTGGAGGCGGAGAAGGATCTTTCTACGTGACTCGAGACAGGTACCATTGCAAATGTGTACCATCTGTTTAGAGCGTGTTGTGAACTGATCGGACACGGTTCTCAGGCCCACACACAAGAGGCCCTTTGGTGCTCCTAATCTAATTTGCCTCATCAATCCGATCCAGTATCTATAGCTTGCCATCTTCACTGTTGTCTCAGTAGATCACATCTACTCCAGTAGCTATTGCATTCATAAGTCAATTCATACGTCACAACGGCTCAATGATACGTGATAGACAATTGTTTGATTCTAGCTGCGGCGAAGAGCCTGTATCCTGTGAGGCTAGAAGCTCGGAACATCCACCCATATCTCTAGTAATTGCACCGGTGAACTGGCAAAGTTCCGCCTCAAGAAATGCCTTGTCGAGCCAGGATGGGTCGAGCCGTGAACTTTTCCCACCACCCTCGGACATGATCAAGGCAGATATGCATCCTTGCAAACTTCGGCCAACATCCGAGACGAATGTGTCGCTCGGTCCCACTGATCAGACGGCCAGTATCGAGGGGTCCACACGAGGTATCCAGCTTTACAGTCGCCATATTTCGCAATCGGGTAAGACGGGTCATCGATTGCGGGATGGCGATAGGGGCTAGTGAGACAAGTTTGCTGAGGGGCGTCGTGAGTGGTCAGCCGGCTGCCGTCACCATGGTATTGGGTCCAAAAAGTGATCTTAGACCACCACCGATACGCCGTATCGTAATCCATGATAGTGATGAGAGATGCCGAATGTAGGCCACATGAGCAACATATATAGGGAAAACGGAACAGCGTGGAAGATTCTTGCGCTGTGTGCTGTTGAACCTCACCTCATCTCGATCTAGGAGCTTACATTTGTGATTCCCACCACCGGTGAAGTGCGCAGCTCAAACCACGTACGGCCGGGAAATATTCAAGTGAGATTTTCCTTCGCCTTTGCAAAAGCCAGGCGATGACGCTTTCTGACCCAGGAGTAGGGTCAAGGTGTTCGGCGCGTGTCCGACATGACTGGAGTAATTGGGGCTCATCATGTTCGCAAATTGGAAAACCTGACTCTGAGGAATACTGTCACGGACATAGGAGG